>CM071936.1:31875708-32263305 GCA_016081115.2 Rehmannia glutinosa
AAATTGGGATTCATTCAGCGAAATGTGCTCCTGAAAGGTCATCTCTGGAAGACATCACGTTTGGAAGCAAGCAATGGGCTTCCGTTTACCTGGCCAGCACTCCACAGCAAGCTGCTGAACTGGGTCTCAAATTCCCAGGTGTCAATGAGGTAACATCTGAGCTTAACTTAAAGGCTGCCTGGTCATATCACGCCTTTGATTTGTTAACAGATGTCAAATAATCATGGTGCTGAATTTCTCAAAATATCCCTGATTATAAGAAATGTCCTCTCATTTTTTCTGCCAAACACTTATGTATTGTTTCACATATTCTTCCAGCTTTTTTATGCCTATCTCTCTCTTGATGATTCTTGACATCACAGTTTTGGGGCAATTGAAGCATACAAAATGATCTAGTGAATATGCATATTCTCTTAATTGTATTAGCTGAACTGAACCAAGTCACAACTTTGAGTTGTTTGGAATATTGGGAACTGCAAACCACCTAATAATCATTTCTCTAGGATGCTGGAAACTTCTGCAGGGCTGCTCTATATTTTCTGCTAGAGCAGGAAATTGTGACCCTTTCTGTTTTTTAGTTTTTGTGAAGACTTTTTGAGGACTTGCTGTCTCACATATATACTGGCCAGGTAGAGGAGATTGATGATGTTGATGGTATTTCAAGTAATCCATTTTGTTGCGGATGCTATAGCAAATGAAAAGAGTCTGAGTCTTACGGAAGAGCAAAGAGGAACTTTAGAAAGGTCAGACGTGGTTTGCCTGCCAATGAGAACATAAATGCTCATTTCCCGCAGCATGTATGAGATACAACTACTAGTAAAATGTTATGTTTAGTCACCCTGGTCATATGGTCCCATAGTGCATCTGAACATGGAGTTCAGGGATTGAAATTGTTTACCTAACCAAGCTTTTGGGTTAAGAAAAAATACGAAAATGAAACTGATATTCCTCAACAGAAATGAGTTTCATGTCAAGATTGTTAGACCCTTCTCTCTCTTTTGTTGTTTGGTTGTTTGTTTGTTTCCCTTAGCTTGATAATAGATATGCTCGTAATAATATTCCCAATGTTGATATCTTTGTGTAAATAAAGGTGTAACTGCGACTAATTTTCATAAAGGATAATTTTGTTAGTTAAGGTGGCTGAACTTGTGCCGAGCTAGAATATTCTTATAGCATGTGATAATAACATTGCCTCATTCACAGGTTCTGGAAAGAAATCGATGGGACAGTAATGAAGTGCTGATTCATTTAATATTTTTAGATAAATATGGGATTATGCAAGACTTATAATTAAAAGCGTTGAGAATAATATTAAATCAGAATTGATTTATTATGATTAATGTATCATTCTTGGAATTCCAGAATTCCTGATTTTATCTAAATTGATATGGAAGAACCTTTCCATTTATGTTTTCTGCACCTATATATATTATATATAGGTGATGTCATAATTCTTGAGATAAGAGAGAAATGAAAGTGTTATAAGCCTTTGGGCATTTTATCCGTGGATGTTGGCCAAAAGGCCGTACCACGTTACAAGTCTTCCTCTTTCTCTCTTCATTTCAAGTTTCAACAGAAAGTACATCTAATTAAAATAAAAGTCCATTACGACCAATAAACTGTTGCATTGTAGACTTGTAGGGAAATTTCCTGCCACTATTGTTAGAGTAGATTGCTGTATGGATCTTCCATTAGTCTGTATTTGGTGTGTTATTTTGGCTGCACTTTTTCGTGCACATTAGGGCTGACCAGCTTAATTTATTTTTATTCTTATCTGTGCACTTTGACAGGTTAAAGAGGAAGATGATGCAAATGATGATCTCAAGCTTCATATTCGCATGAAACAGAGCGGCGTAAGATACAAAGCATAGAGGTTTTGTTTCAACTTTCCAGTTGTTTAGACTTTTTCATTTGGTTTAACATCATTTTCGAAAATCCATTTCCAGTCTTTATTATATTTTTAGTGAAATATTCTCAGTGCATTATAAGTGGAATTCTTCAAGCTATTTTTGGAACTGTGCTGTCTACATAATTCATGCTTGTATAAAAAAATGTCAGCCTGTTAAGATTGCAACTGAGCCTATTCGAGAAGAGCCTATCTTAACTGGATAAATTGAAGAGGTTGAATAAAATGTCACTGTTAAGATTGCCTGAATTCGGTTGAGTTTTATGCTGAGGAACAAGCTTTTTCTAAATTTAAAATAATAATGTCTGGAACTCGAATATTCATCTCTTCCTCAGAAAAAAGACCCTTCTCTAGTCGCTGGAATTGATTATATTGAATTTCCTAAGTAGGAAGTCCTTGGAGGACATACCATGCTCTTTTTGCACTGAAAGAGATGTGAGCACTCGGTACACTTGAAAAATTATTAATTTTGACACTGGTTCTGTTAATATCCCAGCTAGCTCAAGCTTAAAATGATGACAGATGACTCTAATTGATCTTGCGTCTTGTGAGGCCTTGGCTTTCTTTGTGTGGTTGCTTCTTGACCATGCTAGGCAAAGACATATTTATACAGAGTTGTAAAAGAAAGAATTTGAAGATAAACTTTTTAGTTTTGTATCTTTGGGCCTTGGGTTTGAGATAGCAACCACCAACCGAGCATTTTACTGAGAAAGCATCTATAATAATTATCCTGTAAATTTTTGCTATCTATGTTTCTCTCTTTCTTTGTGTTGTATAAATTACAGAATTAGATAATGATCATCAGAACTTTAGAAGTGGTTGATGTAAAAATATTCCTATTATTTATATCTGCACGGTTCATGCTGTCAATTATAGCTTGGAATCATTTGGAAATATTTATTTTATTTTTCAACTTATTTGAATGAGCTAGCTGTTTGACCAGATTTGATGCTTGACCCTGAAATGAAGACCTGGACCTCTCCCGTGATTGTGTATGCCCACATTTGATTTTATGGGTTAAGTTATCTGCTAATGGCACGCAGCATAAGATCGTATTAAATCTACACATGCAGTTCAACAGTTCAATTTGACTCCTTTAGGCTCAGAGATACACAGTGAATTAACATGCTGCTTCTGTTATATTCTTGATCAGGGCAGTATTCCAGGAGAACTTTCCTCATTAGATGGGCTGAAGGAGAGCCAGCTAGATGTTCTCATGACTCATGAAAATAACACTACTGAAGATAATAATGGACATGAAGAACTGCATAATAGCGTGCATGAGTTGTCTATTGTTTCTGATAAAAAGAAAGTAAACAGAAACAGTGCCTCTGCTTCTCCGGACTCAATTGAGTCAAGAGGGTTTGAGCATTTAAGTGAATCCGATGAACTCTGTACTGAAGAAAAGAATGTTGTACAGGTAATATAGATAGTGACAAGCTTTGGTTGCTGAAGGTGATGCAGTCTCTAGTTCAGATTCTGGTTCAGCTGATTCAGATGCTGATGTCAATGTCAATGCCAGGTATAATTGCTACATTTTCCCACTTGATGTCTTTTAGTTGCTTAAAAATTAGTACAGGACTCAGGGCTGTACTCCATTTGCTAAATTATGCCATGCAACCCATCCCTCTTCACTGTCTAGTTCATACATCCGTTTAGCTGAATCTCTAGTGAACTATATACTTCTCTCTGAAATTTGGTTCTAGGATTGTTTTCTATTCCAATTTTGTTGTCATTTTGATTTTGTACCAGTACTAAGAGAAGGAAAAAGAAACTTGAAGAATTCTTGATGACGCTGAATTGGGAAGAGACCAAGAAGAAAATTGCAATTGAAAAGGTAAATCTGACTGTTGCAATGTATACTGAATAAATCTTTTTCATCATGTTATCTCTCGTCACTTTTACAGGAACGTCAAGAGAGGCTTATATCTTTGAGGCATTGTATTCCACCAAATCTGTTATTAAGAGTTCCATGGTCAGTAACGGATTTCATTTGATGGTGCTGGAGTTGAGGTGCTGGGCAATACCACTTCTGGTTACATAATAAACTTGGTGAAAGAGGAAGGTGAAGAGGCTGTGAGGGTTCCTCCAAGCATCTCAAAAAATTAAAACTCCATCAGGTTTCTCTAATCTGAATTTGTCTCTCCTGTACTATTCATTTTATATTTGGGGTCTCATTATGGAATTTTAGATTTCTGTGGATTGATAATTCACAAAAACTAAAGGGGATATCCTTCCTCATCATACTTTTTATTCCATATTTTTTTCTGCAATTGGAAATTTTCATATATTTCATGTGAGAAGACACTGTAGGTGAGTCTTATGTTCGATGCATGAGTTTGTTTTGCTAGCGTGGTGTGGTTCTGACTGGAGAGCATAAATGCCTTGATTATTGATTTATCTCAAGGGTTTGAATGAAGAATTATCTCTGTTGCATTACCTTTGTATATTCAATATTTTCCCCATATTATAGTTAACCGTATTACCTACCTTCTTAATCGAATTATTGATTTTATGTATAATGTTTGATAAATACGCTCATGCATCTATCTGCATGCCAGCTACTGAACTAAATTTCCTGTGTAAGATCATTGTCTGATTGTTTTTCTTTTAAATTGTTGATTCATTTATCTTCGACATATTAACTGATTTGATAAAACTAGTTTGTGCGTAAACTGCAGATTGCAGGGATTCGATTTATGTGGGAAAATATTATTCAATCAGTGAGGAAAGTCAGGTCTGGCGACAAAGGTCTTGGTTGTATCTTGGCTCATACGATGGGGTTAGGTAAAACTTTTCAGGTAGCATTTCTAAACTAGATTGAATTATGTTTCTCCTTAAATTTTTCTGCCCATAATTTCCATGTATGCAATGACGTATTCAAATAACTGTTCGCATGAGTGGTCTGATGATATGTAGCATTTATTTCTTATTTGGCATTAACAGTCATGATATATCAGTTATAATTATGTGGTGAATAACTTTACAAATGGGTTACATATCCCAATGACTACCGAAAATTCATGCAGCATATTCTGGTTATACATTAATCTGAATGTAAAACCTTTGTGTTTGAACTGGTTTTGCTGTACAAACAAAACCCTGGAGAGTCAAAGTGCAGATTCATTTCAATACGAATTTTTCATAATTTCCTTTTCTTTACACCATTCTTGTCAAAGTGAATTTGCTGCTTTTTTACTTTTCAGCAGTCATACAGATAGACATTTATTTTATCACACATAAGGTTTGAGAACTTATAGGACAGCACTTTCTCCTTTAGTCAAGTCATTCTTGTGACCACTTCTTTATGTTTCTTGTTAACATAAACAACTCAAATATTTCTGACTGCTAGCATGTAGCTGCTTTTACTGAATATCCCCACCCATCTCGAACTGTTCTTCTGCAACTTATCTTTTATAGTGGCTGTCTTGACGCCTATGCTTGATAATTTAAAGTTTATCCAAATATCCTGATTCTCTATCATAAAGAAGTTAACTTGGTTATTTTTGCTAATGATTCACTGCACATGTCCAATGTAATATTATAATGATTTGGTTTTCTTGTCTTGTGTCTCCAAACAGTTTGTAGTCATTATGATATTTTATTATACTATTATGTCACGTGGTCAGTGGACTTATGTAATGAATGTGACACGTGCATAAATGGTGCTGTGTTATGTGGAGCGAGGATGGAGGCTTTGAATGGGAGAGAGGGAGAGGGGGTGAGAGGTGTGTGTGTGGTGTAGGGATGGAGTCTGGGACGGGTGATGTTACAATTTTTAAGTTGTAAAGTTCTCAAACATCATTTTTGTGTGTGGATTGAAACCTTGTAATTTTCAGATGTTTGCGGATAGTAGGATGCACAAGCAAACATGTTGATTTTGTTGTCGTTGTATTGAATTTGAAATTTTATTTGACTATGTTAGGATTAGATGATCTGAAGTTTGTCCGCAACGTGGTTTCTTAATTTATTATTTGTGCATACAGGTCATTGCTTTTTTTGTACACTGTCATGAGAAGTGTGAACCTAGGACTAAAAACTGCACTTGTTGTGACCCCTGTAAGTGTTTTACATAATTGGCGGAATGAGTTTATGAAATGGAGGCCATGTGAGCTAAAACCTCTTCGCATCTTGATGTGAAGATGTTCAAGGTTTGTCCTTCATTTTATTTGTTTTATTAATACATAGAATGCATGTGAAAATGGTGGTAGTAATTGTGAAGTTTCTGTTAAAGATAATTTCAGAATCTGAACCAGAGTCTCTGGATTTGGTAATTTTCATAAACATCTATATCCTTGTTAATTTAGTTTGTGGAACTGCTTTGTACTGGTCATATTACATGTTTTTACAAGGAACTTGGAGATAATCAGTTAAGCTCTAAACTGTTGTTTGTTCTGTATGCTGTAATATACATTACCTGTTGCCTTTGGATTCTTTTTTTAGGTGTTATAATCCCTAGAGCATAGAAACTAGAAGTGAAACTGTCCAAAATATTCATGCATATAATCTTCCTAGCTTTGTTTGTTCAGGGATAAAAGGGTTGAGTTGCTGACAAAGTGGACAACCAAGGTGGTGTCCTCTTAATTGGCTATGCTGCATTCCGTAATTTGTCCCTTGGAAAGTATGTTAAGGATCAAGAAGTTGCTCGGGAGATTAGTCGTGCACTTCAGGTGATTTGTCATTATTTGCAAGTGAATTTGCAAGGGATCGAACTCAATTTGTTTACTTTTATGATTAAACTGGATTGGGCATTTCTTTATGTGGCTGATTTTGTTTTAGCTATATTCTGCCTGAAATACCAGGAGTTAATAAACAGAGGTCTATGCAATTGTGCAGTCCTGTTGTTTGTTTGTGATTATCTTGCCCTACCTTAACAGATTCTTGTTGCTACACATACAACATGATTTTAGATGCTTAGAAGTTATTTGAAAAATGTAGTACTTGAAAGATTAAAAATTATGTCCTCCACCTTGTGCTTGTAAGTGATTTTTAACTTCTCTATGAATCTGACATGATATTAAGATCTCTTATCTTCTTATTGATGTTTTTACTTATGTTTTTTCTCATAAAACGATGAAGCGTCTAGAAACTCCCTTCCTATAGCATTAGACCTTTTCACTATGTTGATTTCTCATTTGAAATGTTGTTTTCAAAATAGCAGAAGAAAAAAAAAAAACTCACTGTCATCATGCTTAGTTAGTTTCCCCATGTAATATCAATAACCAGAATGTTTCTGCACTAGGATTTCATTTTCTAGTTCACGTATCGACCTAAAGATGGTATCTGAACTTTAGAGAAATTAACATTGATACATTTCCTTCCTTTTTGGTTCCTGCAGTATGGCTTGCAGAATTTTTTGTTACAGTCTTACTAGTTGTCTATTACTTTTGCTTAGAAGGAAAATTTGTATCTTTTTGTCAGGATGGACCTGATATCCTAGTCTGTGATGAGGCTCACATCATAAAGAACACCAGGGCTGATGCAACCCAGGCATTGAAACAAGTGAAGTGCCAGAGAAGGATTGCGTTAACTGGATCGCCTCTTCAGAACAATTTGATGGAGTACTATTGCGTATGACTTTCAACTCTATGTCTTTTGATTTTAAATAAGTATGTCAATCACGTGCTTAATCATTTTGGACTTCACATGAAACAGATGGTTGATTTTGTGAGAGAAGGATTTCTTGGAAGCAGCCATGAATTTAGGAATCGGCAAGACTCTTAAACTCATATCCTTTTATTCTTTCCTTTGAGCCTTCTTGCCATGCCTCCTTATCATCTTTTGTGCTGTTTTGCAGTTTCCAAAATCCAATAGAGAATGGCCAGCATACCAATTCTACTTCGGAAGATGTGAAGATAATGAACCAAAGATCTCATATTCTGTATGAACAGTTAAAAGGATTTGTTCATAGGATGGACACCAGTGTCGTTAAAAATGACTTACCACGAAAACTGTATTTGTTATATCAGTGAAATTATCTCCTTTACAGAGGAAACTGTATAAAAGGTTTCTTGACGTTCATGGTTTCACAAAGGACAAGGCATCTGGTGAAAAAAGATCTTTCTTTGCGGGGTACCAGGCCTTAGCTCAGGTATATACTTCTTTTGCTTAACTATTAGCCTTCCTGATTTTAAAATTACTTTTATATGCATGTAGCTTTCTGTTTTAAGTGAGAAAATCATATATAATATATATGCTTAAATAAAATTGGAGTGGTTTATTTGGAAGTGTTCTTCAGTTCATGACACACACACACACCTGCAATTGTTGGATTGCTGTTAAAAGAAAATAGAAGTGGAAGATACCAAAGCGGTCTTGTACCAGACGACCTGTCTTCTTGTAGTTGGATCCCCGAGTTTTTGGAATGCTTCTAACCAAATGAATTTATTTTGAAATTCGAGATATATAGAAAATATATGAAGGACTATATGACTCTATACAACCTACCAAAGTTTTGACCCATTGTGATCTAAGGTGCTATGTTGATCTTGTTTCAATCTGTTATATCAAGGGCCATGTTTGAAGTTAAACCCGAAGATCACACATTTTTGTTACCTTATGCACTGTAATTTAAGGTTGATCTCTCTATCTCTTTAGCTAATCGATAATACTAGTTCTATAAAGTTAATTATGATGGCTTGTCTTGGCGTGCCTAAAGCTGCAGCAATCGTAGCTTTGCGTTTTGCAGGGGCCAGTTTAGCCTACTTTGCATTGTTTTCTTTTTCTTTTTTCCTTTGTTTTTTTGCACAATTTCTTAACATTCCCATTTTGGGACACTCGATTTATGCGGATGGTTCTTAATAGCCTGCACTCAGCTGCGTATAACATTGCAGATCTTATAGCGATCCTTTGCAATTATGAAGGAATTTTTTGGTCTTGTCAAAACCCTAAGGCATCTTATACTCCAGTGTATCATTTTAGTCATTTGAGAAACATGAATTTCAATGTCTCCTTTCATATGAATAATCCAGCCTAAGAATTGAAGACATTCATTTTGGGGGTATTTTACATGCATAAGTTTTTTACCACCACACTGACAAATCGCAATCTTCTTGGTATCAGTTGGATGGAAATTTGATCCTTTTAGTAGGAATACGGTTAAGTACACTGAATGTAATATAATCAAGGTAGAAGCACTGGCAGCAAGGTAATAGAATTGAATGCATGTAGTTTGTAGTTAAGAATTTTTTCTAATAATTATGATTTCCACACATCTGTTGGTGCTGGTCTGTCTCATATTATTCAAGTGAAAGAAATCATAACAAATTGCAGCACCACTGTGGTCTGTGAAAGCATGCACAATGTTTCATGTGATGCCTTTTAAGTTTAAAATATGCAAACTTCAGTTTTTGATAATATAATTGCAGATGTCTGTCCACTTTTTAGTTTTTCAGCTACTTCACCATCTTCTTGGCCCTTTTTTTGTTTGGTTCTGAACATCTTATATTAATTTTTCCATTATTGTTCAACAAAAACTTACTCATTCCTTGATGTTCTCTTTGTTTCATTTTTTTCGAACTTTTTCGGATCACGAAGTTGGCAACTGAACGTTTTATCCTTTTTTGGAATGTATACAATGAATTTTAGGGATAATTACAAATACACCTCTAAGGTTTGGGCTAATTACAAAAAAACCAAGAGATTTTGGAAATTATGAAAAAACTTTTTAGGTTTTATCTTACATTTTCCCCTTCAGATGCAAAAACATTTCAAAAGCCCCCTCTTATGGAATATTACATTTATCCCCTTAAATTTAAGACACAATCAAACCTCAAGGGTTTTTTAATTTTCAAAAACCTCTTGGTTTTTTTGTAATTAGTCCAAACCTTAGGGGCTTTTTGTAATTATCCTGAATTTTATTCAGTTTGAATGAATTCATGTTGTTCTCTTCAGATATGGAATCATCCTGGAATCTTGCAGCTGATGAAAGAAAACAAAGACCCTGGTAAATATGAAGATGTACAAAATTGTCTTGCAGATGACAGCTCTAGTGACGAGAATGTGGATTGCAATGTGATTTCTGGAGGTACATTTCGTGTGCACTTTTTAGTCAGTTTCTTACTCTTATTATTAAGCCAGACTATTTTTAGTTGGTTCATTAGTTTGTTCATCTCTTCAGCACATTGTATTATTACCCAGAAAATCATTCAAGTTAATACATTTACTTTTTCTCTTTTACTATCTCCAAAAATTTCTCAATCATGCATTTTGGGTAGCAGTAAGCAATGTGCGTATTTGGTAGTACTGTCCTAATGACAATAGCATATAAAAAGACTTGCCCTAAATGCTTGTACCATGTTTTCTCTAGTTGGCTGTGGTTTCAGTCTTTCTTTATTCGACCTCGTTGTTCCTTTGCAGAGAAGCTGGGCAATCCTCACAGGAAAAATGATAATGCGCTGCTTTATGTGGTGCGTGAACTTTCCTTCCAGAATGCCCGTCCCACTCAATGAATTTTGCTCATCTTCTACTGAATTATATTATATTACAGAATCTCCTTATTTTATGTTGATGCAAAGCATCTTCTTAATTAATTGTGCTTAGTCTGAACTCTCGTTTGAGAAGTTCGATTACTTCAATGCCTTCCATCATGATTCTTCATCTAATTGTTTCAATTGCTAGCAGGATTGGTGGAGAGATCTTCTTCAAGAAAACAATTACAAGGAGTTGGATTACAGTGGCAAAATGGTTTTGCTACTTGATATCCTGACAATGTGCTCGGAAATGGGTGATAAGGCATTGGTGTTTAGCCAGAGTTTATTAACTTTGGACCTGATTGAATTTTATCTTTCGAATTTGCCTCGTCCGAGGAAGAACGGAAAATGTTGGGAGAAAGGGAAGGACTGGTACAGGTGCACATTGAGACTTTTTAACATTCTCTAACTTATACTGCATTACTTTAGAAATTGGAGTGACCATACTGCTGAATGATTTCGTCGGTTGATTTTCGAAAAATTGATAGGTTTATATCTATTGCATCAAATGGTTAACCTCAACTAAAGAGGTTAATTATTTAATTGTAGTCCGATCTTGTTGGCTATATTTCTTAAAGTTATTCAATGTGATGATTTTATTAACTTTAGTTTTTCATCCTTTAGTCGGAGTTTTTTTGCATGATTACGTATAACAGATTAGATGGAGATTAGATGACGGAAAGCTCTGAGAGGCAGAAGCTGGTTGAGAGATTCAATGAGCCTTCAAATAAAAGGGTCAAATGCACTTTGATATCTACAAGGGCTGGATCTCTGGGAATCAATCTTCCTTCAGCTAATCGTGTAATCATAGTTGATGGCTCTTGGAACCCGACATATGATCTTCAAGCTATATTTAGGGTTTGGAGGTGTGTATACCATGTTTTCCAGTTCAGCGAGACAGTAAAATTTGAAGGGTTAATTTCAACAAATACAAAAATTACCCTTGAGGTTTAGTCTGATTACGGAAAACACAGCTATCTTTCAAAATTACAAACACCCCCTTGATATTTGTTTCCGTTTTACAAATGCTCCCTCAACAGAGCCGTATTTGTTAAGTAAATAGAACCTGATTCCTGAAGTGGGTGTTTGTAATACTTTGAGGGGGTATTTCTAATTTTGAAATGTAATTGGATTTTTTTGTAATTAGGCTAAACCTCAGGAGTAATAGTTGTAAATTGTCCAAATTTTGAATGTTTAAAGACACAACTACTCGTGTTGTGTAGGTATGGCCAAACGAAACCTGTCTTTGCATACCGATTGCTGGCACATGCGACAATGGAGGAAAAAATCTATAAACGACAGGTAGTGGCATCTCAATTCTCAAGGCGTTAGCAAGTTGCTATTTCAATTGACACTTTAATGAGCGTAACTCCACAGGTGACGAAGGAAGGCCTTGCAGCAAGGGTAGTTGATAGGCAGCAAGTGCACAGAACAATGTCTAAAGAAGAAATGCTGCATTTGTTTGACTTTGGCGATGATGAAAATGCTGATATAGTGCATGAGTTGGGACAAGATCAAGAATTTGTGGCCAAACAGAAGATTACAGGTCAGTTGGAAATTCTTCTGACAAATTAATTCAGAGTTTAATTAGCAGACATCATCCGAGGTAGATATTTTGTTTTTGCTGCCTTTGTGATATTTGAAAATCATTTTCGATCTGTTACTAACGTAACATAACATTTTTCAATAACTTCCTTCAATTTACCTGTTGGTGAAATTGATTAGGGCCAAATGATTCTTTATCTTTTTGAATTCTGTTTAGATTCATCAAATTGGTTGCTTACATTATTTCTAGTGCAAAAACATAATTGCTCTTGAGGCATTTGTATACTTAGCCAAACCTTTCTAGTTTTATTTCTTGGGATAATTACAAAATTACCTCTGAGGTTTAGCCTAATTACAAAAAAATCCAGTTATCTTTCAGAATTACAAATTCATCCTTGACATTTGTTTATACTTTACAAATTACACCCTCAAGAGGGAGGTATTTGTTGGGTAAACACAAGCCTCAAAGGGGTACTTGATAATTGGAGTTTTTTGTATTAAGCTATACCTCAGGCTAGTATTTGTAATTATCCTTTATATCTTTTCACTTGAAATATGTTTTGGTCACTGTAGACTCGTAGCTTAAGCTAATCAGTAAAGTGTCGGTTATTTCCTTTGATTCTTTTCTTTCAGTTGGATTTCAAGTTATCACGAGCACGAGACACTCTTGCAAGAAAATGAAGACGAAAAACTGTCGAAAGAAGAGCAGGACTTAGCTTGGGAAGTATATCGTAAATCCCTCAACTGTGAGGAGCCTCAACGAGTTTCTCCATGCGAATCCATACTCGATCAGCATAAGATCACCGTCAATATATCTTCATTGAAACCACAGCAAACATCCGTTGCTAAATCTGTTGTCGATCGAAAGCCTGTGCTTTCTACTGTTGAAACTCCCGAGAGCGATGATGCACTTGCACGAGCCAAACACCGCCATCAAAACCATTTTGTGCTGCGTAAGTGCACGAATCTCTCACACCTACTAACACTCAGAAGTCAAGGCACAAAAGTGGGTTGCAGCACTATATGTGGTGAATGTGCTCAAGAAATAAGGTGGGAAGACCTCAATCGCAAATAATTCGTTGCAGAAAATATTACGACATGCGCGTTATTTTTTTGCTTCAAGATTCTTATTGGGATTTTGATGAATTTAAGTTTTTGGTTCAGCTGAAGTTGTTAATAGCTAGCTGGTCCTCCTTTTGGATGATATAGAGGTTGTAGGGGATTTGATACAAGTGAATAGAGGTGATAGTTCATTTTCATTAATTTTGTTAGAACTGGGAAAAGAAAACACCTCCTTTTGTCAGAACTGGCTTATTTATGTCATCCCATTGAAAAACTCAGCCCTTTTTGAACTGTGTATGCAGGCATAGCTCATTTTGATGGCAAACATGTATTTTGAGCCTTTAAAGGCTAGTGTAATTATAAAATTTATGTCCCATGGACAGTTTGTGCTTACTTTTTTTTTTTTTCTCTTATTTAATTAATTAATTTTTAGGGATACACTTGTGGTTTTACCTAATTACAAAAAACCTAATCATCTTTCGAATTAAAAATACCGCATTGACATGTTTTTATTTTAAAAACTGCACCTATCGATAGGGTAATTTGTAGAATAAGCACTAACTTCAAGGAGTATTTGTAATTCCTTAATGGGCATTTTTGTAATTTTAAAAGATTGTCGGAATTCTTTTAGTTAGGGCAAACCTTGGTAAACATCTTTAACCATAGCTATTGACAACAAATGAACATATCCATTTCCAATTGACCTGATGTCCTTGATCCAATTTCTTGGTAAATGGAAGATTTCAACACATCACAAATATTTCATCCAAACCTACCTATGGTTCAGAAATCAATTTGCCAATCAAAGATTGAATGATTGCATATAATTCCCTACATTAGTATTACAGTACCTTACAGCAACAAACCCATTCTCATATATTCTCACACCTATAGGACCTTGCCCACATCCACAATGAACTTGATCCTTGATTTTGTATGTTGAACACAAACCTAGTGGCAAGATAGTGCCAAAGAATCCCATTTTGTATCATAATATAAAGGGTTAACTACAAAAACTATACCTGAAGTTAAGCCTAATTACGAAAAAATCCAGATCCATGTCCTTTGTTGCTCTTTTACAAATTGCACCCTCAACATGGTATTTGTTATAAAAATACAATCCTCAAGGGTTGTTTACAACACTTTTAAGGGGTACTTGCAATTTTAAAAGATAACCGGAGTTTTTCGTAATCAGGCTAAACCTCAGGAGTAGTTTTTGCGTTTATCCCAAATTTAAATTTCTTACAAGCACCCAGAATCGAACCCTGATAATCTGCGGACGAATTAACATCTTTCATCCCCCAACCAATTATCCTTCTCCTTTGGCCCCGTCGGCCCTTCCTCACCGTAAAGTTCAGTAGGAAACAATTCAATGAGATTTTCAACCGAAAACCTAACGAAAAATGGAAGGTGTTTGAGTATCTTCTCCAGTTCAGATTTTGAATCATAAACGACCGTTGGACCCCATTCTCTCATATACTGCAACCAATGCGGTTCTGTAACAAACTCATCTCCAAGATACTCAGCAGCAACAATTCGATACCTAACGCTAGAGTCGACAAAGTACTTGCTTTTAGCACAATCATTTCTCGCTCCGAATCCAAGTTTAGATGAGCCTTGAAGGTAGCAACCCTCATGAGGAAAACTCGCGTGTCCATTTTTCGACGCATACCACGATTGCCTTATTTCCTTCAATAAACTCCAACTCAGAGGCATCCAACCATTCACCACCGCTATGCTCTGAAAAATACACGCTCCAAAGCTCTCCGTTGAAATTGCTCAACCGGAGAGTAAAATGCTCCCAATCGCCAACGTGTTGACCTATTTTGTCAAAAGTAAAATTCCATAGTCCTACTTTTAAAGTAGCCGGACCGTTGAAGGGACAAAAAATCCACATAGCAATGTCGGTAAAAGTTCCTCCTAAAGCCGGTTTTACATGAACGTAAAGCTCAGCACTTTCGATATCACCTTTGCTGACATAGTCTTTATCATCAACATCGTCTGGCAAATCAAGCCAGAATTCTCCGTCGTTCGTCCCACCACCTGGCAAAATCAAACCTTTAGAATCAATGGCTAAACCTTTATCTCTCCCCAATTTGTACAAAAGCGCTCCATTTTTAAAGAACCAATAAACTGATGAAGGCAAGTAAGATTCGTCTGGATGAAAGTAAAGTGTCGGCCCATAGTGTTTAATGAGCGCGTGAATTTGTTCAAGATTCGGCATTGCATTAAGAGAGGAATCGAGGTTTTTCAAACAAGCAATACTTAGTTCGTCATTTTCGGAAATCTTGTCTTGACTGCAGAAGAATGTACCGACAGGGATGCCTTTACAAAGCATTCCCCTTTTGCACGGCCTTGTATTCCAAACATAAAATTGGTCCCTCAAGGAAAGTGAATTTATATCAAAAACAACATCGTTAACTTCACAACTTTCAGTAAGATCAGCTCGAACGCATCTTATTTCATCAAGATCAGGTTCGTCGGGCTTGGTTGTAGCCACAAAGCCCATTGGTTTATAACCTATTGGTGGATTTGGTAGCCAAATATAACCAAATCCCGTGCGGTTAGAATTTTGACTCCATACTAAACTGTAGTTAAGAGGCTTTTCAAGAGGTGGAGAGTCTGATTTGGAATCTTGAATATGAGATGTATCTGTGGATACACTTTTGGCTACAAGAACATAGCCTCTCAATTGTTTGTCACTTGGTTGACAATAGTGACCAAGGCTGAAATATCCATCTGGAATATCAACGGGTTTATAAAATGTCACCCCTTTAGCCTTTCGGCGTGATGGGGTGCAACTCCATATTTTGTCAAACGTTGTGATTTTGACGACTTCTATTTCTCCTAGGCATATCTTTCCTGTGGCAAAATCTTTACCTGTAAAAGGACGGAACTCAATTAACAGAGCTTATGTTGTATAACATTAGAGGAAGTCATAACTAGTTGAGCAATAAATAAACGAACTCCCATGAACTATAACAGATTTTGATATTGCATAATCAAATTCCAGTAAAAACAGCAAGGAGAATTAAATATGCAAAAATCAGCAAGAAAAGAGGAAGAGTTGTATTTAAAGCATTGTTTTATAGGTCAAACTAGCTCTTGAAAAAATCAAAAGCAACAGACTGGCAGTTAAATGAATAAAGCTCAAGTGTTATTTGGGGTTCTTCTGATATCAATATAAAAGCAGAGGAAAAGACTTTAGCTACTAAGAAGGAAGTATGCACATAAAACAACAAAAACAAAAAAATCAAAGAGTAAATTTTCATCTTTAGCAAAAGATGAGACACTGGAGGGGTATGAAGCATGCCAAAATTTGCAAAAAGAAATTTCAACAAGAGAATTTCCAAACACAATACATAAGCCCACATACTCTGACCAAAAAATCACCAACAGAATAACAATTCTTCATGTTCAAGTTCAACAGCCAATATGTCTTCAAAATTTCTTGGTAGAAAGAAGGTAATAGCAATATGTGAGAATAGGGATCATATTCATAGACTACTGCTATAATAAAAAAAGCCATTATTTTGCTAAAATCATTCTCAAGATAAATAACATCAGTTGACAAAAGGGCTGTGTTAAAAAAAAAAGGTCAATAGAAGCTTAATTTGATCAGACCACATGATATACGGCAGACAACAGAAACCAATAGCAACACAAACAAAGAATTCAACTTTTTACAAATAAAAAAATTGAATTTTTACCAAAAATATTCTCAAGAACACACCTTTAGGCCATTGTGGAAGGGGTGAAGGCAAAGAAAACGTGTTTGGCTCCTCTAAAATCTCTTCATAAACACCATCACAGCATGAGGCGCAACAATCCCACCACCCAAACATTTCTTCTCTCAAAATTTTATTCCTCACAACATTAAATAGAAAATTCCAAAACCCACCAAAAAAAAAGTAATTTTCCCCTCTGCAACAGCAATTTGCAGGTACAAAACTTGCAGATATGAATATGATTCAGGCGTTACAAAGTAGTAATAAAAGGAGAACAAAAAAAGGAGATTCCTTTATTATTCCCTTGAAGGAAAATATTTTGTCTAAAAAGAAGAAAAAGAGCTATCAGCTCCAACTGATTAAAAGAAAAAGATTTTTTTTTTAGAGTGAGGGACAAAATATGTGGGAGGTTTCTTTTTACTTTTCTTGAGGTTGAGTGAGAAGACAGCAACATATTAGAGAGAGAGAGGTTTGAAGTTGAAGTTGGTTGGGACTTGGGAGTTTCGAAACTGTTGAATTTTCAAGACCTGAGCTTTACTTGATTTTAATAATAAATTACATAGATAAATCTCAACGAGCCAAACTTAAATTTAAATTATTCTACTTTATTCCATAACCTTTACAAACTATTGCCTTTAGCCTATAATTTATCTATTATTGTTATGGATTGGATTATATGTAAGTATTACATTTAATTATTTGAATCAAATTTCTATCAAAATCTCTTCATCTTTAGTCAATATACAAATTGTATTAAATATTAGTGAATTTCATAAATAAACATAGGACATCATGATACAATTTTCACAGATCACAAAATAAAATAACCATAAAGGTTAATGACTATTGAAATTATGAATTTCATAAATAAACATAGGACATCATGTGCAAAATAAAATAACAATTTGCAAAGTTATGAGGTAACGTGTAGAAGAATTCAAAGTTAAGTGGAAAAATTTGAAAACTCGCATAGTTTGGGGGACAAATTAAAATTACCTCTAAATTACACGGCTTAATTGCAATTTAGTCATTAACTCTTACATACTGACAATTTTAGTTTTTATAATTTCTTGACATGACAATTTCAGTCCTTGATGATTTTACTCTTTAGTCAAATTAACAATTCCATTCATATAATTTTTAACGACCATAAGTATTTTTTTTTATTTTGGTTAAAGCACAAGAGCATCATGGGAATAAATGAAATATTGTAACACCCAGTGGAGTCAAAATCAAAATTTATCGGACCAAATTGCACAAGTTAGAACTTATGAGATCAAAATTGAACAAAATCAAAATTTTAGGAGATTAAAATTACTACCTTAAATATTTAGAGGACCAAAATCACTAATCCCTATTGTGAGGGGACCAATTTTGCACTTAAGTCTAAATTACCATTTGTCGTCTAACTTTTTATGTAATTTTCTCCATAAGTACATGAATATTCACAAAATACCATAATTTTTACATAACTTCAAATTCAGTGCACAATTTACCAATATTTTCATCAAAGTCTCTATCTAAGATAATTAAAAATAACAAATGAAATAAAATAGAGATTTAAAGTTTTGACGGCTTCTACTTTATTTTTGAAGGTGACGTGGATATTCAGTTTTTTTAAAGATATTAGGCCAATCTCTTAATACACAATAAATTTCATTATTCAAAATCTTTTTATAACGAGTTAATAGAGTAATTTAGCTATCGTCACCTAATCTACTTATTTTTCGGAAATGTGATTTTGTTGTGGATAACGACGAGAAGACTCAGCTTTATTTTAAAATATCATATCGAATACTGTTTCAATAGGGTAATATACAAACAAACAACCACCATTTGTTTATATGGTTGCTGGGAATTTGTTTGTAATTGTAAATACAATTATATATAACAAAAAACTAGGTTAATCCTAATATTAAGATCAATTATGAGTCGTAAAGATAAAACTATCTTTTCTTTTTCCTATCATGTGCGCAGAAAATGACAATGTTGGGGCATATTCCTTTTGGTTTATAGATATACCACAACCCTATCCACCAAAAAGTAGTCCCATAATTTTTGTACTCTATGATTTCTAATAGTTTATTTGACATTAGACATTTTTATTTATTTTAAACCAATCTATGAATGGAAGTTATTTTTTTTCTTGTTGGGTCATTATCTCGAATAACATAAATTGTATTTTATTACTCTTCCCTTTTGTATTTTAGCACAACACAAAATGAGTATTTACAAATAAACAATCAATTAAATGTCGATAAATAGTTTATAAACAATTAATCGGTAGATAGTTGAAAAACAAATTCTTGCTTTTTGTCGTCTAATAAATGTTTCATAGCACCACTAGATAAGTGGGATTATATATATAAAATTAGAATTCCAATTGGGCGGCTTTGTAAGACTACAAATTAAATGTTCCACGCAAAGGAGAAACATTGATGTTATTTAATATTTGAAAATGACTTCCACAATCACATTCATGTTAAGGTACAAAGCACTATGTGTGCCTTTTTAAAAAAAAAAAAAAGAAGGCTCTGTGTGTGTGTTAATTATAAAAGATCAATTATTTTTATTATAATGAAGTATTACACATCAATCAAAGAATGCAAATATCTAGTATATTTATGTGACGAACATAAATATACTAATGCTTTTTTTTTTTGGCTTGTCAAAATATGAAAAGTATGTTTATGTCACGAACATGAAATTAAATAAATATCTGTATTTGCAATATCACCAAATGCCGAAACGGTGTTGTATCAATTACCATCACAAATCACTAGGTTCTTTTTTTTTTTTTTGGGTAATTAATAGGATTTATGATTGAGATAAGGTTTAAAAGTATTCCTTCGTTTGTTTTTGTTGATTATGGAGGGTGGTTATACATTATCAACTATATGGAGAATTGAATCATGAGTTTCCTTTCCAATCATGACTAGATCACAAATTAAAAAAAAAAAGGATTTGAAATGATAAATAGACTAATCCATGTTTTTCGGTCCTCGAAATTAAATAAATATCTGCTATTTGCATATCACCAAATGCCGGAACATTTGTTGTATCATCTACCATTCACAAATCATATATTTTAGGATTGGAACACTTGTAATGTATCAATACATTAAGATACACGTGAATGGTATTCCTTCGTTTGTTTTTGTTAGATCTACAAAATCGTTATACTCTTAGTGATGGCAATATGGGGTTTAAATTGAATCATGAACCCCCTCCTTCCACCCATGACTATATCACAAATTAAAAAAAAAAATGATTTGAAGTACGATAAATTTTAGGCTAATCGCAGTTAGATTCTATAATTATTTTTTGGGAACAAAATGTTTGTAGGGGGAAGAAAATGTGGGAAATTGTGTAAAAAATATGTAAGATATTTTGATTTTTTTAGATTTTAATTGTTAAAAATATCATTTTATATAAAAATTGGGGGTACAAAATATTATTAATATTATTTTTTAAACTAAAATTTTTATTTTTTTTTTCAAATTGGGGGTACAACTTCAAGTGGCTCCGCCACTGTGGGGCAGGTCTAAACCCAGTGAAGCGGGTACGGGCGGGTAATTGGTCTATGTCTTAAACCCGGCCAAATCTGAGGCGGGTAACTGGTCTGCTAGACCCGCCCCACATATACTAGAAGACATTATCAGATTGTGTTTTAATGAATTCTCACTCTCAGTGCGACTGCAATATTTTCTAAGAGCTCAACCACCTTCAGCGTACTAGACATTTTTCATTTGAATCAGTTGCCATCTTAATTTGCACGAAAGTTCTGGCCTGTAATTGGATTTGTAATATGTCACTAAGATGCATTGTGAATAGGTTGCCCACTTTCGCATTTATCTTTGGACTTTAAGGCTTCGCAGCAATTTAAATGTTACTGAATTGTATACAAAAAAGAAAAAAATGTTACTGAATCATCTTTACAAGCTTGGAGGCTAACCCTATGAATCTGACAAGCTTTTTTGATAACCAAAAAAATGAAAAAAAATAGGGTGGTGGGTCCAACGGGTTTAAACCGCGGAGTCCAGGTTCATGGCGAGACGGGTCTCAAGTTTTCTTTTTCCTTAGCGGGGTGGGCTCGGTTTGACAAACTGAGACATTTGGTCTAATCATGACCAATTACAAGTCGTCTTTTGGTATGCCACAAATTGTTAATTAAATAACTCAGAGGCCGAGGGTGGGGAAGTCTAGGTTCATTGTTCTTTTTTTTTTTGTGATTTTAAAGGATATTTCATATTTTATTAATCACAAAAATATTTAGAATACTTTTTATCTTATTTTATAGTTGAATTAAATATATTGTTTAAAAATGCTTTTTAAAAAAAGATTATTGTATTTTTATATAAGTATTACTCCAATTTAAACTTATGATGTACTATCTTCTGTTATTGAATTTCAGACCTGTTTATCTAATTATAATATTTTATTAACATTATTCATATTTTTCAGCTACATTTCTAACTTATTATGTTTTAAAAAATTAAGAAATAATTTAAATCTCTGTTGGCAATACTTTAGAAGGAAAAAAAAAAGAAAATGAGACAATGTCGTGTTTTGACAATTTCTTAAATTTTAAATGCCATGTAAGTTGTCACCTCGTTCATTTTAATTGAAACATTAAGTTTTGAAAAGAAAAAAATCTACATCAGCACAACCAGTCACCGTGAACTGTAATAGGCGGCGACTAGACCAAATGTCTGAATTTTTAGAGTTACAAGACAAATTTCAAAAAACCATAAAAAGTGAGGACCAAATGTTTGAGTTAGTTCACTTAGGCATCTCCAATTCTTAAAAAGGATGAACTCTATCTTTGAGGGTTCCCATTTGTCCTCCGCCCTAAAGGCTTTGTGGAGGATGTGAAAACGGGTTATCCTCAGTAGTCGAGGTCTTGGCCGCTGAAGGCGAGTCACCACACAAGAAGTTCTTCGCCACTCTGTAAATCGTTACTAGAGAGATTCGAACAACCACACTGTGGGTGCCAACAAGCAGACATCACGTCGCCCAAGTCCTTTACCAGTTGAGCTATGCCCCGGGGGTAGGGCATCTCCAATTCTTGATTTGTGGTGAGGTTTATAAAGGGAAAAACTGGTTTATATAAACCTCACTCCATTGTGGGTAAATGGTTCATCATGACATGACATAAAATGGTCCATGTTTACAAACCGGTTTGTGGAGAAAGGGGACCACTTTTTTTCATTTTTTTTATTCTTTGTTATTATTGCATTTAAATTATAAAAATGTGATTGATAGTTGCACCTTCCTTTTCTTCATTTTGACGGATGGAAGTTTTAATAGTTGATTTTAATTTTTTTTTCCAATAGCCTTAGTAATTATATATCATTTGTGATGTTTAAATTAAATATTTTGCTTATTCTTTTTTAAACAATTTAATAATATTTTATCAAATTATATGATAAGATAAATTACAACAAATTTAAATTTGATATTTATTAACGAAAATTAAATAAACAATAATAATATAATAATTGAAGAAATATAAAATTTTATATTGATATTAAATAAATAAATATAAAATAAATAAATATAGCATTAATAATTGTGAATTGATGGTGATTGTCCATAAAAAAATGGTGGTAGAGGTTTATGGATTATGGAGAAAGGTTTATAAAATGTGTGGTTTTTATTTTTGATGTGGCATTGATGTGGCAGTAATGTGACACATAAAAAATTGTTCATAAAGTTTTTATGTGGTTTAGCACTGTTGATGCCCTTAGAACCAAAAAAGAATAGCTTTTTTGTCAAGGACAAAATAGTCAACTAAATCGTGGAATATAATAGTTACCGAAATTTTTTATTTGTATTTAATCATAAAATATGAGTTTGTCGAGGACAAAATGATCAACAAAATCATGGGATATAATATATAAAGAAAAACTTTGGATTGAAATATTACTCTTCCCCCATCAAGTCACAATTTTTCTCTTGTCTTCATTTCTTTGATTGAAATAATACTCTTTGTTGTATATATTTCTCGAATCTATATCTCTATATATATATATATATATAATAATAGAAGTCCGGAACTTTTATTTTCCCGCTTTTTTTGCTTATTATATTAGGAAATAATTATAAATATTATAGATGGCAATTATTATAAATTCTTATATTAGGAAAATATTATAAGAAAATCGTTGTAATTATATAATTAGGAAAATATTATAAGAAAATATTGTAAATGGTATTTCTATTTTATATGTATATAAATTAGGAAAATATCATAGATGGTATTTCTATTTTACACGTATAAAAATTAGAAAAAAATTATTTACTGGTATTCCTATTTTATACCAAAAGTGAGTCTATAGTATCAATTCTATCTATCTATCTATATATATATATATATATATATATATATATATATATATATTTTAAAAATTATAAACAGTATTTCACCATAATTGATATTAGTATATGTCAGTTATTTCTTAAATATATATTACAATAATGTGTTGATTATATACATCATATCTTTATCAAATATATTGTTTATTTATTTCAATGGTGTCGATGCAATTTTGTACAATATAATATTACTTAATCAAATTTGAAATACTGATGACTATTTAAATTTTCCTAAATTATTTAAATAAAATAGACGAATTATGATTTTATGTATCTTTCACCATTGAATTAACAATTGATTTTGTGTTCAGAGATTTTTTTGGCAGCTTATTATTTATGTTAAATTCTCTTATATTTATACTACTTCAATTGTATTAGAGAAACACTTTGCTATTGTTGATCCTAAATCCGTAGCAAAACCACCAATATGGCTTCATCTTCACGTTCCCCTCTATTTTCGTTTTCATCAAGTGTCCCGCCAACATCGACAATATTGAACTCAATTACGCAATAAACAAGAGTTTTTATATAAACTATATTGTAGATTTGTATGGACAATATTTGGTGAGTTTTTTTTATTATTCTTAATAGTTTTGTTGTATTTTTTTAAGTTATTTTTGTATAATTTGTTTATTTTTATTATTCCTCATACTAACAAATTTTTTCTGTCAATATATTTTGTGTCAACATTTTTGTGTCAACATACATTTTTTCATTTATATATATAAACTTCTATCCCCACCAACATTTTTTTTGGTTATTAGTTTTATAGTTTTGATTTGACAATTATTGTTTTGTTTTGATTCGACAACATTTTTTTGGTTATTAGTTTTATAGTTTTGATTCGGCAATAAACTTCTATCTACTTATTGTAATGACTTTCTATATTGTTCAATTAGAAATTTATTACAAATTGTAATTACATTAATTTTTTTTTGTGTCAGCGTCTTCCATTCAAATTCGGCAGTCAATTTAATGGTTTTACGCCAATAAATTGTCACATGCATAACGTGAACGGACACACTTGGACGGTCAAAATGGTCAGCCCCTATGACACGTTCTATTTTATGGATGGATGGAGCAAATTCGTCTATGATAACGAAATTCCAGATGGTGAAATATTGATTTTCTCTTATCGTGCCACCACGTTTTTGATGTGTCAATATTTTCTAATGATATTTCATGTGAAAAAATCGATGGTACACGACTATACATGTATTTGATATCAGTTCAGGTAATATATTATAGTTTAAATCATATATATATATATATATATGATATTTTTGTATAATTATAAATTAATTGATTAATTTATTGATTAATTAATACGTGTGCAACATGCAGCGATGATTCTGATGATGATGACATTAAGGTGGATGTTGTTGAGAATCCGACTTTTCGATTGATTCTCTCAAAGTCACATATAAAGAAACCCCGCTTGGTAAGTATTACTCATATATATATATATATATATATATATATATATATGCGTGTGTGTGTGTGTGTGTTATAAGTTTGCGATATCTTTTATTTATTTAGTGGTGAGATTTTTTTGTTAATATTGTTTTTTTATAAACAACCTATACCTATGAAGTTTTGGAATAATTTTATCAAGGGTACACACAAAGAACAAAATTATGCAATTATAAGGCATAATGGAAGACAATATTGAGTAGGATTAAAGCAAGAGAAATCCAGAATTTTCATGCAACGTGGTTTCCAAAATTATAATTGTTGTATACAATTAATAAATTTATGATATTTAATCCTATAGATACAATAAGTATTTGTTATTTTTCTAATCAATCTTATAGATATAACAAACTATTGATTGGAATTTTTTAACTTAAGGTAAGGATATTGAAGCAGCGATGCCACTAGCGGGAGACCTATCTTTTCTATTAGATTGACTTTCTGAGGTATAACCTTCGCCAAAAGATTTTTTAAACAAGAAAAAAGGCTCGCAGAGATGAGGTATTCGTGACTCGTGAGAGCCTTTTTTCTAACAACTGGCGGTATCTAATTGTACTTTTATTCATAGACCTATTAGTATTTTATTAATCGAATTTGACAATACTATGTGAGCGGATAATTGACAAGATATTTAAGAAAAAAATGAGAAAATCGCACTTTAAGATTAAAGATTTATTAATCTAGAAAATTTATAATGTATTACTTTTTAATAAAAAAAGACAATAATTGGTCAATAGGGCATTTTTTTCCATTTACAAGAGAGTATAATTGTATAATTGGATAACAATGTATTAGCATAAGAAAAATAATTGATTGAAAGATTTATAACTCAAAATGGTAACAAATATTTATTGCTCGGAAATATTGTATATATATCTCTTTCATATATTGATTGAAATATTTTTTTTCTGCTGCCAAATTACATTTATATTTAAATTGATTTTGGATTATGGACTGTTTTATGGATAATTTCGAAAATATTTTATTATTAATAAGATGTTTGATTTTTATATCATGTTTTTGAAGCAATATTTGGATTCTATTTCACATTGATTCAATTGTTGTTGCAATATTTATTTATTATATTTGTTTTTGAAATATTGGTATTTTCAGAAGTGTGAGCAAATACTAATTAAGGTCAGTCTACAAAAATGAATTACCTTCTAATTGGTCTACTGATCAACGTTGGTGTTAAATTTGATGATAATTTGCTTAATTAAGAATAATTAACAATTCTAATTACTATCAAATAAAGTTAGTATATATATGACATAACTAAGGCAACTCAATCAGATAAAAAAGAATAAAAAAGGAAAGATATAAATAAGATACAGTTTTAGACAAATCAATCCAAATATTATCCTAACCAATGCCTGTTTTGGAGTTATCCAAAATTAGTGATGCTTTGATTTGGTAAGTCAATGGTAAGAATCTTTAGTAACATAAATATTTTATTGGCTAATTATTTTTTAGGTTATGATTGTAATTTTTTTTTAGATTTGAAAATTTTAAAATTCTATAATAAATCCTATATTGTCCTATACAGTCAATAAATTGATTGTAATCATTACTATAGACACAATAATTATTTATTATTGTATTTATTCAATCAATAGATACCATCATCTATTGATGGAAAGAATTTTAAACTAAGCCTTTCGTAAAATAATTGAGTATCTATCTACATTTTTTAATCGAATATGACTATGTGATACACAACAGATAATTGACAAGAAGTTTAACAAAGATTAAGAAAATCGTATCTTATGATTAAAGATTTGTCAATTGAGAAAAATGTATTAACTTAAAACGAGATAATAATTGTCAGTTGGAGTTTTTTTTTTTTTTTTGTATTTCCAAGGGTGCACAAATTTATGATTGGACAACAGTATATTACCTTAATTAAGAAAAATAACTAATTACAATATTTACAAAACTAATAACAGTAACAAATATTTGATTATTTGAACACTGTACATATCTCTTTCATATCTTGATATGAGTTTAACAAAACTAATCAAATTGACGTTAAGTAATTGATATGATCAATCAATACTATAATTGTCCTATAAAATCAATCATATAATTACTTAATTGGTATATGTAATCAATTAGTATTTATATTTTTTTATAGTTTATTAACTATAACTCTAAAAAACAATCATAGAATTGCTGATGCTTTACTTTGGTAAATCAATAAATCAATATTGGAAGATGAAATAATCAATATCTAGCGACCAATGTATGTTTTGGAGTTATCCAAATTTGACGGTGTTTTACTTTGGTAAGTCAATAGAAAGATTTTTTGTAACAAAATTAATGTGTTGTTAACTCAATATATGATAATTGGTAATTATATTGTCGACCAATGCCATTAAATAAATTGCTATAAAATCAATTATATAATCATTTATATAGGAATAGTCGATTGATGTTACATTTTAAAATAAAATTCCCAGTTAAATTTTTTTGGATTATCAAACTTTCCAGTGTATTCTATCATTTCTTTTGATTGACGAGCTATTCACATTAATTCATTGTTGATAAAAATGAGAAAATTCATGGGGTTTACATACATCTATTGAAAATAAATATCAAAGAATGAATATTGATATCAATTGTACTATTTCCCTGTTTCAGTTGTATCATGTTTATGTTCTTAAGTTTTTTAGTGGATTACTATGATATTGCTGTAAAATTTATGTTAATACTACTAATGTTTACATCAATAACATAATAGTTCATTTTAAATTTTATTCACCGATTTTTTCTACCATATTATTTTGATTAATATCTCAATTTATATTTTTGATTAACAATGTGAAGTATTCATATTTTCTAATAGTACAAGTACAATATAAAAATACATGTCTCACAAATTATATATAATTGTTTATAGAGAGGTGTGTGAGAAAGAAATGGATATATAAAACAATAATTTAGAAACATGCATAAATTGAGGGTAATTCCTTCCGAGTTGAATTAGACATTTAAGTGTATAGCTGAAAATATAAAATTGATAGATAAATTTTTGTTTTTAATAATCTTATACGAATATTACTATTAAAATAAAGTATTAAATACCAGTTCATATTAATAGATATTATAAACCAATAATATTAAAATGAAAATATACGTGCAACGCACGGGGTGAATTACTAGTTGTGGGTAATGGAGAATGTTTATGAAAACGAAATCGAAAGTTATATAGGCTAGGCACATCTTAAAAATGCTTTCTTTAAGGTATTAATTCCTGCCACTATAGTGTAAATGGTTCTCAAAGAATTAACCTCCAGGATACAAAACTTATTTCACAAAAATTCCAAGATTACACTTCTTAGAATTTTTAGGAGCATCAATCACAAGTTGTAAAATAACAATAGTAGAAAGTTGGAAAGAAATAAAACTCGTAGGAAAATTAAGGATTGATTTTTCCATCACTTTTTCATCATCTCTCATAACCTCTATAGAATAACTTGAAGTTATTAATAGATTTTCAAGGATTACATTGAACAGTCGCGTCCCTTCTCAATGGATAGAAGTTATTCATCCAAAGGTTACATTTATTCATTGCAATCCTTCCCAATGGATGTCTTCACATGAAAAGACACACATTTTCATCTCATAATATTTATTTTCCATATTATTTATTTCTTTCCTCCTTTCATATATTATATAAAATATAATATATAATATATGCATAAAATGAATGCCTAACTAAAATGGTGTTATGATAGATGCAATAAATGCACACCAATGCAAAACACTATTATATGTAAATATACAACAATCCCCCACTAATTTACATATAATATATAAAAATTAATATAATTTGTTTTACACAGTGAATACCCATAAAGTGGACGAGCCTTTAACTTTATGGTTGAATATGTAACACTCGGAAAACATATTCTCGCTATGTACGATTCATGCTCCTTTTTATTCTTGGCAGCACCTTTATAATGGGCCTTGTGCTGAATCCTGATTTTCACAAGTACTCTAGGATTTTATCGAGTAATCCATAAGAAGCGGCCTCTCACTTCTCTACTTGTATAGGTAGACTTATCAAGAATGCCCATAACACATTCCACGATGCTATAAGTCTATTAAGGATTTTAAATCCAACCTACTCATGTTATGGTAAATAAAATGCATAGATCAGATATGAGACTTTCAAAATAGTGTCACCCCCACTATTTTTAAGTTATGCACTTGAAATGTATCCGAGTTTCCATTTCACCAATGTCTAATATTGAATTGCCTTTTTAACTCTCATAAGGTGACAAATGTGTGACTTGTACCTTAAGATAGAGTTGGTTTCAATCAAGATATTATTATAATCGGTAAGAGTCTCATATCTTTCATGATCTTTGTGATCCTTTCACAAGATAAGGATTTTGTTAGTGGATCAACTAACATATAACTTATAGGGAGATGCTCAAGTACAATCTTCCCTTTTTTAATCATATTTTTATATGATTATACCTCATAACAATATGTTTGTTATGGATTAATATTATCTTATTCTTTGTATTATAGATAACAACTTGATTATCAAATACAAAGTAGCCATACCCTT
Source organism: Rehmannia glutinosa (assembly GCA_016081115.2). Taxonomy (NCBI): domain Eukaryota; kingdom Viridiplantae; phylum Streptophyta; class Magnoliopsida; order Lamiales; family Orobanchaceae; genus Rehmannia; species Rehmannia glutinosa. The sequence goes on from CM071936.1 coordinate 31,904,851, forward strand.
TTTAGGATGTATACAAGGAAACTTTCTAAGAAGTCTTCCAAGCCACACAATGTATTTACTCGCAGTAAACATTGTTATATACTCATATTCCGTAGAATATAAATCAACACAAGTTTGTCTTTTAGAAGTCCAAACGACTATGACACCACAAATAGTGAATAACCCACCACTAGTCGACTTAAAGTCAATTATACTAGTTGTTCAATTTGTATCACTATATAATACTCCCAAGAGTAACTTTAATATAAACACAATTTTATACTTTGCTACTCTTAAAATCAAACTAGTTGAACAACTTATGCACCACCTCTCAGTTTAACTTTATGTAGATATAAAGTCTACAAACTAAGTTAGGTTCAAAACATAATTTTAATTAAGTCCAAAATACCCAAATTTAGACTTAAATTTAAAATTAACACACAAGTGCAACTTATGCCCAATTAGCAATTTTTAACAAGAAACACCATAAATAATGTTTTAAACACATAAAATCCCAAACAATGTATACTTGTAAATCTGCCACAATGAAACTTTTAATTCCAGAAAAACCTCAATCACGGTTAAATCATTAAAGAACTTAAGAGTTTGTTCAAATATCATATGACCCAAAATTCATTATTTGTGAACACAAAAGCCATCTTCAATTTTTTTTTCAAGATTTCCTTTTGTACAACAAATTTATCATCAGGCTGTTATGGACCAGCCGTCCACCACCACGCCACCAACCTACACCACCCGCCGCCTATCTACGCAGCACGCCGCCGCCATACCAACAAGCAGGCTCCCCTCTTCCACCGCGACTCAAATCGCGAAGAAGAAAAGCTAACGCCGCCGCTTGCCATTCCGCCACGACCAACCACCATACCCGCCCGTCTGAGCAACCACCTGTCTGCGCAGTCCCGTCTCCACCCGAATATGGTGGTGGTTTGCTGGCGAGAACAAGAGAACGAGGCAAGGAGTTTGGTTGTGGGTTTGAATCTCAATTTCAATTTCAGAGGTTTTTTTCTTTTTTTTTTTAATTAGGAAACGAAAATCCTTTGTGAATCTAAACCCATGTAATCCATAATCAATTTCAAATCCAGAATTGTACTCTTCCGGCTCGTTTGGGAACCGGGATGGGTTTAATACCGAATTGAGGGATTAGGCCTGATAACACTGTTTATGTATAATTTTACGCTATGTTATCCATCGGTTGACATTTCGGATGAAATTGTCCAGTACTATTAAATCTGTTGTTTGCGATTTGTTATTACTGGTGATAAACACCTTAAATGACAAATGTGCCCTTCTATAATTACATCATAACATTTTCAGCTTGTCCATTTCGCCTCTGAAATTGGAAACCCCATTCGCTCCGCTCCGACGATTTACCTCGGCAGCTGTTGGAACTAAGCAGAAAACCGCGTCATTCTTACTACATATCGATTGGCATCCATCTGGGTAAGTCAGCTGGAATTTGATTACGGTTTTGTGCTTTTTCAATTGCGTGGGTTTTGACACCTTTTTTTTCCTCCTTCTGGAATCCTAAAATACCAACATCCGTTAATTATTGAATTGTTATCAATGAATTATTGAATTCGATGTTCATTGCACATAATGAATGTTAAATCTATGGTTGATTGATTGTGTGCATGACGGAAAATGTGTAGATTGAATCATCAAATCTGGTCATCCTTAATTAATTCTTATATATATATATATATTTGTGTATATACAAACTTCATATTTAACTAATTTTTTGCAGTAAGTTTTGGGGAAGTAATTTATTCATATTTAACATTCAACAAAGCATTTGAAATAAATCAATCTTGTGGTTAAACGGGTTTTTTAACTGGATATTGTCATTATGGATTTTTGTATTATCATATGACTTCGTAAACGTTTGAGGAACAATTACCAACAAATTTGTCAGTCCGATCAGCTATTCGTTGTTCTTTTCTGTATATTATGCCAACTAAATTGATTTTTGTGTTCCACTTTCATAAAATAAGTAGGCCGTTGCAGTGTTGTCATACAAATGAGTTCAAGCAACATCAACCCTTTCTCGTGTGCTAGTAACGACTCATTTCGACGTACGCCTCAACAAGGGGATTCACGTGTGCAATGCCATTGCGAGTTCTATTTGAGTGTGCAAACCTCATGGACTAAATCGAATCCCGGTCGGCGATTTATGTCATGTCCGGTACGAGGGGTGAGTTTTCAATTGAAGTTATGAATGCACAATTTGGTATTGTGAGTACGTTGTACTCAATCTATCTTCAATGTAATAATATGTAATTTTATTTTTCATTTCATGTCTCGAACACTTACAAGGCAAACAAATGTGGATTCTTCAAATTGATGGAGGAGGGATTTGACCAAAGATCCAAACAATTGATACATGATTTGCACGATCGACTGAAATCCGTTAAGACTGAATTGGAGTGTTGCAAACGAAGGCAATTGGTATTAGTCAGAGCAACAAAGTTTTCGTGGATTCTAACCTTACTTGTTCTATGTATTGCCTACATACATCACAAGGTTATGTGTCTTGCGTAGTCTATTCCATTTCTCAAATCCAAATGTAACACCCACTAGCCATATATTTTGGGAAAGTACTAGTAATCTCGTAGAAGAATGGTAGATGTTTGATTACATTTATGTTGATATGGACCTTAATCTTTGCGTCGAGTTTTTGGCTTGTGTTTGATATTTAGTTGGTGATAAAAATATCAATTGTGTAGCCGTTTGTTGTTCATGAACAATTTCATTTTCTGAAAAAAACGATCTGGTAGCCTCTATTGGGATTTAATCGCCTGTCCGTTATGTTTCTTTGATGCATAGGTGATGCAATTTACATCTCCAAATACTGTCCATATATGGTTCTTCCTAAATTATTTTTTTCTCAATCTAGTGGAACATCAATATATTCTTGAACTGAAAGCCTGCCAAGATTCTCTGGTTCCAAACACAGTCCATTTTTTATCTTCTGCTATGTATTCTCAAGTTTCCTTTTTTGGTATCAAATCAATCTATTTTGATATCACAACACAGCATGCTTCTGCTTATATTTACTCGTGTGTGTGTAATATTTTCTGGCTGGGCATAATTACATTGTAGAAAGGCTGTCCCAAATAAATATTTTTATTTCACTGTTCACGCCACTTGTTCCAGCATAGTTATCAACTTGTTCTGGCCTATATATATTGCCATGCATATGCAACATTAATTCACAAATTTTTTTCCTTGTTCATATTTGCTATATTTTACATACTTTGTAAGCATTCCTATAATTTACCTTGAAAAGGGCTCAACCAAAAATGGCTCCAACATTGAACTTAATTCAAGCTGATTACATATATGATTTAGAATGGATGGAATGCGCCGACTGGTTGTTCATATTTGTTCTACTTGATCAGCAAATATTGGGTAATTTTACGCCTGGAGATAATAATACACACGCACTCCTTATTGCACAAGCAACTGTTAACTCGGAAATGAAGAAGTCGTTTTCGTTGGACTATATCAAACATCGTCTCTCTGTCCTTCAGAAATGATACCGAACATTCTATTGGATCAAACAAAAACATGGTGTTCGATTCGACGAGGCCACTAACACAGTTAGCGCACCGGATTTCGTATGTGATGACATTGTTAAGGTACCTTTTTTATTTAATTTTATTTGATTTGAGCTTATGTATGTTATTTACTAAAGTTTGACATTACATTTACTGTTACGTGATGTTTGATTTTCAATTTCCGTCCACTATAGAAAGATGAATTTGGTCTGACCTATCAAGAGATGGGCAATCCTGATTGGAATGATTTGAAACAACTGTTTGGTGCAGAGCATTCTCAAAATATTCCCGACAATGCTGAGATAATTGATATATCTTCAGATGGTGAAAGTGATGAGCTTGTGGCAATTGAAGCTTTACCAAAATCAAAGAAGGAGCGGAGCATTAACAAAGGCACATCGTCTTGGCCATCAGCGGACCGGTCGTTTTGGAACTATTTGGCTCAATTTATACCACCTACCCCGTCCATCTCGGAGAGCTCTGTCAACCAACCTATGAAGCCAACTGGTCCTCGTGACTATCCAGGGCCCTCTTTTTATCGCCGTCCTGATCGTATCACGCGTCCCCCTTCAAATGTGTCATCGCCTTCCAAAAGTGTGGACACCAATGGGTCATCCTGCAAGCCATCTTGAATTCAATATTCCCGTTTGCTCCACCATCCGAATAGGCTGTCTGTTGTTTAGTATCTGTTTTATTTTGTAGTGGTTGCTTATGTTTGTGTCGTTTACTAGTTAAGTTGTCTTTTATTGTGTTTCATTTGGTGTCAGTTATGTGTACTTTTGTACTAGTTTGAAGTGTGTTTGAAATTGTGTTTGAAATTGTGTTTGTTGAAACTGTGTTAACTTCTTGTTTTAGTTCATCCAGCATAGTCATTAACTATCGAAATGAACAACTGTAATCGCCGAACAATTAATTTGAAATAATAAGGAAGATAACCAAGCAATATCACAACACATTAGGCTTTAGTTAATGAAACAGTCCATTGATAACTTGAAAATTTGGACAATTTCCCATACACATACTTACCACATAAAATTCAAAACACAACCTAATTTAACACTAACCCATAAGGGGTTTATATAACATGACAACAAAAACTAACAAACCAAACAATTTACATAGTCATATTAAGGCCTAAACAAGGTGACCACCCACTAACCAAACATACAACCCAAGCATTTTAACTGCTATCCACGACCGACCCTCCTTCCGTTTCATTGTCACTTGCCACCGGTGCATGCAACCCTGGAAATTCCCACTCAGCAATCCTTTCAATATGTGCATTACCGTCCTCATCCAAATTGTCATAGTCTTCATCATCAGAAGATGAGCCAGTTATCTCAAGTGGGTTGTCCTTTGTGTAGCCTGGCAACCCGTTAAAGTCAATTTCAGCGGCATTTCTTCTGTTGAAAACATGGAGACATTCGGAGTAGTGTGGGAACCCATACACCCTATAGTAGCGATTAAGGTTGCTCTCCTGCATGGATTACAAATGCATATGTTAATGTCAATGACAAACATGTATTTTAACGTACCATATAAAATCAATATACACTTATTACCACATAGTCAAAGCCTGCATAGTAGTCCTCATTGACAGTTACTTTGTTAGAAAAAACGTCGAAATCAACTCCCGGTAACTCTTTGAATTTGCAGAAATCAGTGAAATGGGTCTTCAACATCTGAATTTTATTCTTAACCTTGTTCAGTTTAAATTCCTTGCCACATACTTCATTAAGTTCTCTGTTCAGATCATCAAACACCTCATTGAAGGCAACAGAATCATTGATGTTCTCTTTTCGTTCGCATAACCTGAAGAAAAGAAAGTAGCAATGTTCCTCTTCCTGCTCAGTCCACCCTGGTCCTATCATGTTCCCCTTAGCAACCTGGTTTCTCGTACGCACCATTATCCCTACAAAATCAAGGAAACGTTGAACAATGATCAGTTCATGCACTTTGCATCAAGCATAAAGATACTGAACATATGTTAATAATTTTTCAACTCTAATATAAAATTAAATATGCAACACACAAAGCAAAACAATCAAATCCCTTCGTTTTTGAAAGCAAATTTGGGAAAAAAATATGATTATATATGTAATACTTGAATAATATTACATCAAATTTGTACCACCTTGTTGACAGAGTAAGTTAGGTCTGTGTTGTGTATTAAGTAGTGTGAATGGTTAGCCAAAAAAGGCCTTTAATAAGTGTGCATTTTACGGGTCACTCAACCAATAAATGTAATATAAATGCAGCAGTCAAGAGGTCACTTGTGAAAAGCCAATCTGATAGACATCAATGAGTACAAAACAGCACCAATTGCTTCAAATTATCCCGTTCATGTATTCCAAAACGGTGGAAAATTAAAGGTCATTAAGTTGCGTGAAATATACATGATATAGGTAGATGAAAAGCACCTTAAATGCATACAAATATGGCTCTGAAATGACTATTCACTGGAAGGCATTTAAGATATCTCTTAACAATGCACTTGCATAGAATCTTCCTGTGTGAAAACATCAGTGTATCAGCACATAACTGCAGAGTATGGAATATACAAGAACCAAATTTCAAAACACTGACATGGGAATAGGTATAATCTTTTAAAAGATGAGCCAGTTCTCTGTGTTACTTGGTCAGTTCAACACATAGTTTCCACTTTAAATAGATAAAGTACAAAACAATTGGTAACTACAATGGTTAACTTTCACCATTGAGTCGATGTTCCATGTGCCTTTGCACATTCGTGCACCATACCAACCACATAAGGTCACAAGCAAAATAAAATAAGTTCCAGCCATTAAAGGACATAGTGGCATAATAACAGTTTGAAATAAAACAAAATGTGCATGGATTGTAAAATATTGATCAATGGCATCGTTGTTGCTTTGACTAGATCAACTGACTATATTTTTCCTTCGCACATCATCCGCACCATGACTGCCTTAGTATCATTGTTGAGGCTGAAAAAAAGATCTAAATCTTTAGCGTCACTGTAAAGTCGCTTTGACACAGCTATCTTGTCCTCGACAGTCAAGAAATCAATCTCCGATAATGCATCATAAACTGCCTGTCTTTTTGCAGAGGCGTCTTTCTCAAACCCAATGCGATTAGCTAAATCACCCAACTTTGATTCAGTTTTATCCAAAAAGGAATTGATGAAGTCCATGAAACGCTCCTCAATGTTGTCATTAGATTTTCTTTTCTTGCTTGACTTTGATTTATTGGTACCACTGCTTTGTCCCCGATAAGTTGACGTACCTTCAGCCTCCTCAACTGGACTTGGGATTTCGAAATTGATCTCAGTTGGCTCAACATGTGTTGGCGGTGCACCACTCAAAATGTCCTGCACAACCTCTGCGAATCCTTCAACATTTTGACCAGTTGCCCTATCTTTGCCAAAAATTTCACACCAATCTTTATAATATGGCCAAGATTTGAATCTCATCCCCTTTGCATTTGCGTCCACCTGCATTAAGACTTAAATAATTCAGCACCTTGTACACATGATCAGTACCATACTCATGGAACATCAATGTAATGTGGCTTACCTTAATGTACTCATTCCACTTTTCCTCTTCTTTGATAATCAAAGTGTTGGACGAATCGTTCCATGCAAAGTCCGATGACCTTAGCATTGAACTTAAAGATCCATAATCTTTTTCCAAACATGTATTTTGGAATTGATATGTGGCGTTGCACGTAGGTCAGTCCCGGGAAATGCTTTACTCATTGATTGCTCTAACATAAGCTGGTAGCCAGATTTGAATCCATTATCACACTTATAGCCCCTCACATTGAGTTCTTTAAGTGCATGCAAAAGAACATGTTCTTCTTGAGTTGTCCATGAACGTCTAGAATGACTGACATTTTTCCTCGAGGCAGTTTGCTTTCCAACACTCCCGATGGATTCCATTACCACAGGCCTACATGTTTCATCAAATAATATAAAACAAATGACTTTCAACTATTTATGTACATGATAGATGGTGGAATATTACATATTGAATAAAGTATCAAAGTCACAACCAATTACATAACACAGAAGGAAGTGGCAATTAAACTGTCTAAAATACAGGAAAACTTGAAAAACAAAACCAGAACAACTAGTCCAAATAATTCAGGAGATAGTTTACAAACATCCACAAAGCCTGACAAATTGTTACGGCACAAATTGACATTTGCACTAACACTACAGAAATATGGAGGTCTTCTACTTAGCGTCTCCATTCATTGTACATAGATTGTGCTAGGTTATCTCGCCACGCTGTCCAAACTTGGGATGACTCAACTACATCAACGAAGTCATTGTCTAGTTGGTCATGTGGCTGACCAACCACATATTCGGGGACTTCATCTTCTAATGGATCAACAGCCATAATAGATCGTATGAAATTTTAGAGTAAACAACACGCCATAATAATATGATTCTGCGTCTTAACGGGATAAAATTGTCTACTCCTTATAATAGCCCATCGTTGTTGAAGTAATCCGAATGACCTCTCAATGATGTTGCGTGCTTTCGCATGCCTTAGATTGAATAACTCCCTATAGTTTTGGGGGCGATGTTCTGCATCTTGAATTCGTCCAAATGGTATCTAACGCCTCGGTATGGTATGAGAAACCCGGGTCCATTTGTGTATCCACAATCACATAAGTAATAATTACCTGTCATTTGAACATGATATCTATTAATTGAGTTAATTGACTCAGATTTTGTTGTGGGATTACACAACTAATGACAGTTTTTAATAGTTCGGAGCACTAAACATAGCTTATAGGAAATAATTCTAACTAACCGTTTTGTACTCTCAAACCATTGGGTCTACTAACAGCATCCCGCAAAACCCGACTATCCGCGGCAGATCCTTCCCATCCGGACAAGACGTAAACATATTGCATATTTTGGTCACAAACAGCTAGAACATTAACAGATACATCTCATTTGCGATTCATGTACCGTGCCTTTTCATTAACATGAACACGTACAACAATGTATGTCCCATCTAAAGCTCCTAGACATCCCTATCAAGTGAAAAACATGTAAAATTAGTTAATTATCTTTGTCTGTTTGCACATGCATTATTGATTTATTTTTTTAACAATTACCTTGAACCATTTCCAGCGATCGTCCATACAGTCGTCACCTACAGGTTGTGGGGTGGACAATAGTATGGGATGTAGCTTCATCACTGCCTTAAGGATTGTGTTGAAGTGTGTGCTAATGGTGTATCTAGATCTTTTAAAGTCAAATTTAACCACCATATTCTTTTTATGATGAGACATAACTGACAAGAAAATGGCCATTTGCTCACTTATTTGGACGTGGCGTGTTCTTTGTAACCCTCCAACATTCTCCAAAAGGAAACATAACCTAGCAAAAGCATTTCTATCCATACGTAGTTGTTAGATACAATTAGGATCAGTATCGTGGATTAGAGCATGCATGTGGTCAATTTGAGCAGGATTTCGTGCAATCATACTATAAGGAGCACGAGCCCTTCTTTGGATACGTCGAAAACGTCGTGGCCTAATATGACGTAGGTAAAAATAACACAGTAGCAGAAAAATTTTGATGGACGTCATTATTTCCTCAACGATAACAATCACTTGGATTTCTTCCTCATCCATCTACCATTTAACAAATTTCAGCATAGTTTAGATTAAACAAAATGGAATATAATTATAACACATATAACAGAACAATATGTGAATGTGTTGAAACAACAGTTAAAAACACGGACTCACATTTGGGTGGAGAACAAATTCATGTAATAAACACTTTAGACCCAATTCTGCCGAAACAAAAATCGTGACCACATAAACCATAATATTGATTTTTTACCCAAATACCAAAACAAAGCAGAGCAATAAACGGTAGGGGCAACACAGGTTTAACAGATGAACATGGATACATCACATACAATGTGCCTAAACGGGCCCAAATGATATCAATCGCAAACAATGAGTAAAGCCATTCCCAGATTTGAAACCATCATCAAGCAGTCCGATATTGAAATTGATAATGGGAGCAAAATAAAACATACTGTAAAAAACCCCCAAAAAATGGACCTTCCGTCGAGTACCGAGGTTGTTCAAATCTTTTCCAAAATCGCAATAACCTGGACATACATTGCAATGTCAGAGATAATGAAACAAATTTTACTTGCGCGAAGTATACAATCGAGCAGACGGAAATTTAGGGTTCGAGCAGATTGAAACTTTTTACCTGCGCGCCAAATCTCGAAATGTCTCTGTCGACCTCATCTTGGTGGTGAGTATTTATTTGCGGTGAATTGTTATTAATTGATGTTGGAGGGATAAAGAGGTAAAATCAGATTGCAATTGAGGGACAAAAAGGACATTACATATAGGAGGATAAACTGGTATTAATTTATAACATCCCCCCACATGATAAGTTATCATCAGTTGGGCTGATATTGTTGCGGGCCACAATAATAGTACCAGGCTGCCCACATAATTCCCAAACAAAAAATAAGAAAGGATTGGGCCGGATATCCCTTGTTTTCCAGGTTCCCAAATGAGCCGTTCAATTATTAAACCGTAAAATCACGACATTTTCCAAATTTAATTCATCCCAAAACTTAATCCAGAAGAAAAATTCATTGAATTCAAACAAATCAATCCAAAGGCAACAATCAAAACTGAAGTGGGTGATTATATGGACTATAACCATAGAGCGAAAATTGATTTCGATTCTCAATAACTCAACTAAAAGTTAGTATTTCTAATGTGTACCGAATCCGATTTTCGGACTCCATGTTAGTCTCGAGTACACGAGAGATCATGAGTGAGAAATGGGGAGATCGACGACACGGCAACAACGACGAAGGATGCCCATGCCCTTTTTCATTCTCTCTTCGACCGCCTATGTGGCCACCCCAACAAACCTCAAGATCGTTGATCTCTACATTGTCTTTGCGATCGCCACTTTGCTTTGATTCGAGTTGTTTAAATGGCTCTTGTTGGATCGTTCCCCTTCAACTCCTTTTCGAGAACGTGTTTTCAGATTTTGTACATGACTTTCCACTCGATCAAGATTGCCCTTTTCTTTTGAGTACGTGCATATTCTTTTCCCATTGTCTCGAGCAACTTTGGCTTTCATGCTTCCCCATAACAAATTCCATTGTAGGATAGTTAATACCTTAAAATTGTTGTATATATTTCTCGAATAATGGGTAATGGAGAATGTTTATGAAAACAAAATCGAAAGTTATATAGGCTAGGCACATCTTAAAGATGCTTTCTTTAAGGTATTAATTCCTCCCACTATGGTGTAAATGGTTCTCAAAGAATTAACCTCCAGGATACAAAACCTATTTCACAAAAATTCCAAGATTACATTTCTTAGAATTTTTAGGAGCATCAATCACAAGTTGTAAAATAACAATAGTAGAAAGTTGGAAAGAAATAAAACTCGTAGGAAAATTAAGGATTGATTTTTCCATCACTTTTTCATCATCTCTCATAACCTCTATAGAATAACTTGAAGTTATTTATAGATTTTCAAGGATTACGTTGAACAGTCGCGTCCCTTCTTAATGGATAGAAGTTATTCATCCAAAGGTTGCATTTATTCATTGCAATCCTTCTCAATGGATGTCTTCACATGAAAAGACACACCTTTTCATCTCATAATATTTATTTTTCATATTATTTATTTCTTTCCTCCTTTCATATATTATATAAAATATAATATATAATATATGCATAAAATGAATGCCTAACTAAAATGATGTTATGATATGAGATGCAATAAATGCACACCAATGCAAAACACTATATTATATGTAAATATACAACACTCTTTTCTTGCGATGTTATATATGGACTTATAATTGGAGTTTTTTCAAGTATTTTAGGAGAAATACTAAGCCAAGACAAATTTCATATTTGAATTAGACCCCTAATCCAAATTCACTTCAAAAATATTTATATGGAATAGGTCAATTCCATTCCACATTGATGGGGACCTATTTGAACCGACCTGGTTAGGTGGACTTGATGAAAGACATGTGCTAATAGTGAAAGCCCATGCTGATGAGGCCCAAGTCTTCAGCCCCGAGCTCTTGGAAGAGATGAGGCTGACCTGTTAGTGTTGGGCCGACCTCCAGAGATAAGGTTTGGAACTTAGGCTTGCGGTTGGGCTGAAGTTGATGATTTGGCCAGAGCTCAAGCTTTGGGCCTAGTAGGCCGACGTACATGGGTTGGCCCCCAACCCAATGGGCCAACTTAAGGGCCTACCGACTTATTGGGTTGGACCCCTAGATGGACCAACTTAAGGGCCTACCAACCTGTTGGATCGGACTCCTAAAAGGAGCAATTCGAGGGTTTGCCGATCTGTTGGGCCTGAGAGACCTTCGGCCCAATACGGAGGATTAACTTAGGCCTGTGTGTTAAATAGAGTTTTAGTGTGGCTTGATACTTATGCAACTTTAATTGCCAAACCTATAAATAGGACATGGAAAAGGTACGCCTCCATTTAGATTCAATACACACTTTTTATACCGTTTTATTCCATATATCTCTCTCTAGAAACGATCCTGACTTGAGCGTCGGAGTGGGTACGCCGGAAAACCCTTCTGGCCCCCCTTCTACGGTGGTTTTCCAGGTTGCAGGTCATTCACATATTGGAGCTCGGTTTTATTGGACGATGGGCATTCTAAGACCGACCAATTGGCGCCGTTTGTGGGAAATTTTGAGTTTTAAGACGTGAGGTGGTAACCGGGGAGTGCACACGTCCACCGCGCGCACCTGGTGTTGGAGTTGATTGCCCTCTTCTTCGGATGGTTGGGGTCGCTGCTGATCCGATGATGGGCAGAGGTGGTTTAGGACCTGGTTCCTTCCAGCAAATGTCTTCATTCATCAAGGCTGCTGTGGAGGAGGCCATGAGTAGCCAGATGAGGGAATTTGTCCAGCCTGCAGTGGCGGCGCAGATTGGACCGATGCATGAGATGAGGCCTCTCCCGGTTAGAGGGGAGCGGGGGGCGAAGAGTGCCGGTGTTGGAGCATGAGAGTGCCTCCGTGGCCTTTACTCAGACGGCCACGGAGACGAATCCGGACTGGAGTGAGAAGATGGATGATCTGCATAGGGAGGTGAGAGAATTGAAGAAGAAGGTGTCCGAAAGTGGCTCAGCCCGATCGAGGAGGGGTACTTCTTTCTCAGAGGAGATTATGGCTGATGAACTCCCCCTTCGTATCGGACGCTGAGTTTTGAGTTTGATGGCACCACTGACTAGTGGGATCACCTATGTCACTTAGAGAATGCCGCAGTGCTCCTTAGGTTCTCCGATGGGGTAATGTGCTGGGTGTTTCCGACCACGCTGACTAAGTCAACCCAACAATGGTTTAGTCAGTTGTTACCGAATTCGATCAGGAGTTTCTATGAATTCAGCTCTATGTTCTTGCACCAATTTAACAGTTGTAGGAGGTACCAAAAAACACCATTGACCTTATTCAGCATCAAGCAATAAGATAATGAGGGGCTAAGGAGCTACATTCAGAGGTTTACGGAGGTGAAACTGGAGGTGCCCTCAGGGACTCAACATATATTGGCTAATGCTCTTGCTCAGGGTTTGAAGGATGGGGATTTCTTTGAGTCCCTAGTGACAGAACCAGCGCGCACTTTCGATGAGCTCCTGGAAGGACTGAGAAATACATCAACTGGAGGAGGTAGGAAGATGAAGCGTGAAGAGGGGGATAAGAGAAAGGAGAGGAAGGATGAAAGGGATGAAAGAGCTCCCAATAAGAAGCCTAACCTCCCAAAGTCTGACCTGACGTGAGGAAGGCCTAGGTATGAGAAGTACACACCCTAGTGGCCCCCAAGGGGATTTTTTTCATAGCAATTGAGCGCCACCCAGATCTAAGGTGGCCGAAAACCTATGCTGAGACGCCCAGGAAGGAGAAGTGCAAATAATTTTGCAGGTTCCACAATGAGTATGGCCACACTACGGATCAATGTACCCATTTGAAGGATGAGATAGAAAGGCTAATCTAGGTAGGTCATTTGAAGGAGTCTGTGCCACACTGTGGATAAGAGGAGGTCCAAAGGCAATTATCAGAGGGGTCAAGATAATTACCAGCAGAGGCAGGAACCTGAGAAGGGAGTGGAAGAGAGAAGGGATCTCCCCCCGCCGCCGCCGCGGAAGGGGGTGATCTAGATGGTGATAGGGAGTCCTTCTGGTGGAGACTCGCGACAGGCTAGGAAAAGTTATGTGTAAGCTGCTACTGTTGAGCGTGCTCAAGAGTGGATGAAGGTCGAATAGGTGTCGGTGGGACCGAATATTTAGTTTGGCTCGAAAGATAGCCGAGGCATTGCAACCCCCCATAGCGATGCCCTTGTTATCATAACAACTATAGCAAATTATGATGTTCAGAGAGTTTTTGTTGATACAGGTAGTTTTGCTGACATACTATTATTTCAATGTTATAGACAGATGGATTTGCAGGTGGAGTTGGAGGTCGTGGATACGTCTCTAGTTGGTTTTGCCGAAGGATCAATTCAGTCGTTGGGGATCGTTACTTTACCCATCTTTTTGGGCAAAGAACCATACCGGAAGACTAGGATGGTGCGATTACTGGTGGTTGATGCACCATCATCCTATAACGTGATGATCGGGAGACCTTCCCTTAATCTTTTCCAGGCTGTTGTTTTGGTGTATCACTTGAAAATCAAAATTCCCAGTGGATGATGAGGTGGGGGAAGTTGAGGACACTGTTTTAAATACCGGACCGTACCGGCCGGTTCAACCGGTTATACCGGATACCGGTGGTCGGTCCGGTATAATAAAGCCCTAAAAATCGTTTTTGCGGTTAAACCGGTCAATACCGGTCAAATCGAAACATACCGGCCAAAAACCGGTTAAATACCGGTTCAACCGATTTTTGCTATTTTTTTTTTTTTTGTGTTTATACTTTTTTATAAAAATAAAATTTATAAACTTAATATTTAATATATTTATGTCATTATTTGAAATTTGAGCTAAATATATAGATATTTTCCTTTTAACTATACATATATACAACTTTTCCTTTTATATTAATGAATTACATCCATATTTTATATAATATAATACCAAATATAATTATTTTTTATTAAAACGATAAAACCGGTAAAATTGACGGTTGAACCGGTCCGACCGGTTGAACCGCTTACCGGTGGCTTGACCGGTTTAATCACCGGTACGGTATTTAAAACACTGGTTGAGGAAGATCAGTACATGGCAAGGAAGTTGTATGTGGAGAGTCTCCAGATGGTGGAGAGAGGAGAAGCTCATGATAATGGTATGGGCAGGGAGAAGCTCATCAAATTAGATAAGGACCCAATGGAACACGTGATGCCAAATGAGGAGTTGCTGACTATAGAGTTGGTTCCAGGCAACCCTAGTAAGGTCGCCAAGATCGGGCGTCGCCTCAGGGAGGATTTGATGGAGGAGCTGATTGAGTTTCTCAGGGAGAATGTGGATGTGTTTACGTGGTCGATGAAGGAGTTGGTTGGTATTGATCCTAGTATAGCTGAATACAGGTTGAACATAAACCCTTCGTATCGACCTGTGAAATAGAAGAACAGAAATTTTGGCCTCAAAAAAGATGCGATCGTGCGTGCTGAGGTGCAGAAGTTATTGGAGGTCGGGCATGTTCGTGAGATACAATTCCCAGAGTGGTTGTCTAATGCAGTGTTGGTCCCGAAACTCAGGATGATTGGAGGATGTGCATAGCTTTCTGAGATTTGAATAAGGTTTGCCCAAAGGACTTTTACCCATTGCCGCAGATAGATCAGATTGTTGAGTCAACGTCGGGATGCGAGTTGCTTAGCATGATGGATGCTTCGCAGGGATACCATCAGATCAGACTAGCGGAGGAGGACCAGAAGCAGGTAAGTTTCATTACTTCTTTTGGTACCTTTTGCTATGTGGTTATACTTTTTGGTTTGAAAAATGCGGGGGCAACCTATCAGAGGTTGGTAGATAAAATGTTCTAGAACCAGCTAGGGAGAAATATGGAGGTGTATGTTGATGATATGCTAGTAAAGAGTGTGAAGGCTGAGAGTCATACTAGAGACTTGACAGAAACTTTCGATACGTTGAGGAAATACCGGATAAAGCTAAACCCGAAGAAGTGTGCATTTGGGGTCAGGTCGGGTAAATTCTTAGGGTACATGGTAACTGAGAAGGGGATTGAGGCCAATCCCGAGAAAGTGATAGCAATTAGAGAAATGGTTCCACCTCGGGATGTGAAAGAAAGATGCTTGAGCTTGCGGGAAAGTTGACTGCTTTGAACATGTTTATCTCTCGCTCAACAGAGCGAAGTTTGCCATTTTTCAAGGTATTAAGGAAGTCTAAGAAGTTTGTTTGGGATGAGGAATGCTAAGCGGCGTTTGAAGAGCTTAAGGATTATTTGGCCAAGTTGTCCTCATTGACTAAACCAAATCCAGGGGAGCCCTTGTATAAATACATTTTAGTAGAAGAGTAAGGAATTAGTACGGTATTTCTGATAGAGGATGGATCGGTGTAGAAGTCGGTGTACTATGTTAGCAAGGTATTGAGAAATGCAGAGCTCAGAAATGCTGAAATTGAGAAGGCTGGACTAGCACTTGTAACAACGGCGAGAAGGCTGAGGCCTTATTTCCTTTCGCATGAAAATTGTTATGAGAACTAATTTCCCTTTAAAAGTAGTGTTGAGTAAACCAGAGGTTGCGGGTAGGCTGGTGAAGTGAGCTATTGAGCTCAGTGAATATGAGATAGAATTCCAGAGTAGAATGACAATTAAGGTGCAGGCCTTGGCGGATTTTGTACAAGAGTTGACAAAAGCCCCAAGTGAGGGAGGGGCATGGATTTTGTTTGTGGATGGTTCGGTGGCTAGTTCGGGATGTGGAGCTGGCATCATGTTGATAAGCTCAGAAGGAGTGGAAATTGACTTTGCATTGAAACTAGATTACAAGATTTCCAACAACGAAGCCGAGTATGAGGCTTTTATTTGAGGAATTCGAATGGCCATAGAGATGGGAGCTGCGAGTGTGTTGTTCCATTTAGACTCGCAATTGGTCTATAAGCAAGTTATGGGAGAATTTGAGGTTTGGGAAGAAAAAATGAAAAAATATGTGGATACGTACAAGGCATTGGAGAAGATGATAAGCAAAGTACAGATCTGTCAAATACCTAGGGAAGAGAATACTAGGGAAGACTTCTTGGCAAAGATAGCCAGCTCGGCTGAATGTACTCCGACGAGGTATATCACCTTACTCGAAGCAAAGGTTTCCACTCTAAATTTGGAGGTCGGGGCATTGGAGAAAGAAGATGACTGGCAAATTCCTATCATGGCATATTTGAAAAGCGAGGCTCAAAAGTTAGTGAAAGCTTGTGAAAGGTGTCAAGTATATGCGCCATTCATACATCAGCCGGCCGAAGAGCTGATGACCATGAGTTCGACATGTCCTTTTGCTAGATGAGGAATTGATATTATGGGACCGTTCCCTCCAGCATCGAGGCAATACAAATTCCTTTTGGTAGCAATAGATTACTTCATTAAGTGGGTCGAGTCTGAAGCTCTGGCGAAAATAACTGGAGATGCGATGATGAAATTTATTTGGCAAAATATTGTGTGCCGATTTGGGGTGCCGATGGTGATTGTTTCAGATAATGGAACGCAGTTCAGTGGGGCTAACATCAAAGCTTGGTGCGAGGAGATGAAAATTAATCATCATTTCACATCAGTAGCTCATCCACAAGCTAATGGGCAAGTGGATGTGATTAACAGAATTTTGGTGCAAGGGCTCAAGACTAGTGCTGGAAAGAGCTGGGGGAGCCTGGGTGCAAGAGTTGAGCTCAGTGTTGTGGGCTTATCGAACAAACTCAAAGGAAGCCACAGGGGAGAGTCCGTTTAGTTTGGTTTATGGGATGGATGTAGTGATACCGACAGAGATTGGGATGGAAACCCATAGAATCCAGACATTTGAGGGGAAAAAGAATGAGATATTAGCAAGCGGAGCTCTGGATTTGATCAACGAAAAAAGGAGATGGCCTTTTTACAGATGGAAAGGACAAAAGAACAAATCAGGGCGGCATACAATAGTAAAGCGATGAAGAAAAATTTCCAAGTGGAGGATTTGGTTCGAGGTGGGCGATCGAGTAAGAACAAGGGAAAGTTGGACCCGAGGTGGGAGGGCCCACTTGGGGTCAAAGTTTTGTAGGATGAGCTTACGAGTTAGAAGAGCTGAATGGGAAGATGTTACCTCGGGCATGGAATGTCAGCAATTTGAAAAAATATTTCCGTCGAAATTTATATGATGATGTATGCAATGATGCAATTTCCTCTTTTTTTGAAATTCAATAAAAAAATGTTCACGCCAATAATCTTATTGAATATTATTTTGCTACGTGTTTGGAGCTCAGCTCGAGCCAAACCTCCAAACACCTCGGACACGATAGCCCAGAGGGCAAGTCAAGCTCAAGCTTAGTTAACTTGTCCTCAAATTGAAAAGAAAAACTGATCAAGTGTTGGAGCTCGGCTCAAGCCAACCCTCCAAACGACTCGGGCACGATAGCCTAGAGGGCATGTCGAGCTCGAGCTTGGATAACGTCTCCTCAAATTGAAAAGAAAAAATGATCAAGTGTTTGGAGCTCAGCTCGAGCCAACCCTCCAAACACCTCGGGCACGATAGCCCAGAGGGCAAGTCGAGCTCGAGCTTGGATAACTTGTCCTCAAATTGAAAAGAAAAAAATGATCAAGTGTTTGGAGCTTAGCTCGAGCCAACCCTCCAAACACCTCGGGCACAATAGCCCAGAGGGCAAGTCGAGCTCGAGCTTGGATAACTTGTCCTCATATATAAAAAAGAGAGAGAGAGAGAGAGAGAACAAGCAACATGTGTGGAGCTCGGTTAGAGCCAACGATCCACACCTCGAGCACAAGACAACATAAATTAAAATTTGCATTAGTACTTAGCGCGATGAAAAATAAACTTGCATTGATAAAGGACAAAAAGTACAAAAGGTTCCCAGATCGGGATAATTACAAAAGTTATTACAAAATAAGATCTTCTGAAGTATAATCTTGAACAATGAGATCGGGCTCATTGCCGGAGGGCAGCTTGATTTCCACAGAAGAGGTATCGACCTCCTGAGTAGAAAGTAGCTCGGGATTAGAAGCGAGAGAAAGATCTCTTTCTGAAGCCTTGGAAGCAACAACTTGACCTGCAGCGGCTTGGAGGTTGGTTATCCAAGTTGTATCATTCAGAGCATTGATGAAAACCTCATCGGAAGAAAGGTTGACTTCATTAGAAACTTTAGAACATATGAAGCCCTCGGGATTTTTCATTAGAGCTTGGGGCCCATCCCGATCTAGAGGTTCAGAGATCCCTTTCTCCCGAAGCTGGAGCTCGGCCTAATCAAAGGCGAACTCATATTGCTGAATAACCCCTGCAGATAGGATATCGATGAATTCTTCGGAACTGAGGAAACACCTCTTAACTTTCTCTCATACGCGGCTAACCAGAGCTCGGCCTTCATCAGATTTTAAGAAATCACGTCGACCAACTTCAATCCCCTCCGCCCGAGCTTGCACTAAACCATCTTTGAGCTCGGCCTTAAGGTTGGCATTTTCCTTGTCCAATCCTTAATTTTCAATTCAGAATTGGTAACGGATCTTTCAAGCCAAGAAGCTTATCCTTGTGCTCGCGGATGGTGTCCAGTAACTTGGCCTCCCGAGCTTTGAGCCTCTTATTCTCCTTCTTAAGGGCCTCTAATTCCCTCACCAAGGTTGGGTCGGCAAAGCCCGTCCAAGCTCGGGCAATCAAAGTGGATAACTTAACATGAGCTCGGGCTCAATCCATGCAAATGGAATTCACCAGCTTGGCACTAGAGAGCTTATCCAGAGTAGCTCGGTCGGGGTAGGGACAATGCCCTTAGATGTATTGGGCCTCCATTAAAGGGTCCTTATTTTTTAGGACATAATTCCTAATGAAAAAGATCTGGTTCAGAGTGTCTATAGGACTCCAAATTAGCTCGCGCTCGGGAGAGCTAGTCTCCGTCCGAGCTCTCTTGGAGGGTGGAAGCTTGGTATCAGAAGATCCCCGTTGAGGAGCAAGGGGAGCAGGACGACTGCTGGGATCCAATAGATCGGCTAGGATATCTTCCACAGATAAGGGTCGGGTGGTGCCCGGAGATCAGGATCCGGCCGCAGGAAGCCCCATCACAGCCTCCCCAAGCTGATGAGAAGAAAAGGCCCGAGCTAAAGAGCTCACTTTCTTGCGAGCCTCGGCTTTCTGGGAGACAGCTCTGGCTAACATGATGTCTGCACCAGAAGAACAATATTAGCAATAGAAACATTAAAAACTATACAAAAAAGAAGGGAAGAGTTGTGCTGATGTCTCTCTAGAGGAACGACCTCAGAACTCACTCCCAAGTAGTGAAGCAAGGAAGGAGTGATGAGAAAGATCACATTTCACGACAGTGAGTTTATGAATAAGGTCTTGCAGATCGAGAGGGCATTTCTTAGGGTCATGTTTTTGTTGTGGTGGTAAGGACCATACCCATTCATGAGGAAAAGGCCAAGTCTCGGCCGAAGTTACAAAAAAATACCGATCCTTCCAGAATTTGTTGGAGGTCGGGTATTTCCCTAAAAAGTTGGTTTATTTACGAGCAGTAATGTAAAACAAACCCTTAGGAGTAGAAGATTTTCCTTGAAAAAGAGCAAAGAACAGATCGGTCGAAGGAGTTATGGACAAAAACTTGGTGATCATTAAAAAACCAGTAATAATCCTAAAAGAATTCGGGGTCAATTGATTGAGGGGAATTTTATACATAATAGATACATTGGCAAAAAAGGAACGGATGGGAAATCTAAACCCCCCATCCAGTTGACCTACAAAAAAGGCAAGGCCTTGAGAGGGAGGTCAGTAAGGTCTATTTGTATAGCTCGGGAGTATCAATTTAAAAAGAGGAGGAATCCTAGCATTCATAAGAATGTTATAAAGAAATTGTGATGCCGCGACTGAATTCGAAAACCCACGATCCACCTTTGGAGGGGCTCATGGGTTAGGATTCCTGACCTTTATGGGAAATAGGTGGCTATCGGAAGAAGAATCTGATTCCGTGGCCTCAGGGTCAGACAGTTCGGGATGAGTTTCCCTAGGGCGTGTAACATCTAATTCTCCTGACCATCTAACTATATCGGTCAAGTTTGGATCATAATCTGTCGAGGAGGAGGCCATTATTTTAGGGAAATCAGATATAAAGAAAAGAGAAAAAAAAAAGAAAAGAAGAGAAGAGGAAAATGATAAGAGGGTGTGCCTAAAGGGGAAGAAATGGAAGAGGAAGAGACGGACAGAATGCTGCCGGAAGCTCGCCGGAAATCGTCTGGAGGACGTCGAAAATTGTCTTGAGGGGAAAGGAGTGTATTTGCAAAAGTGAAATGGCAAAAGTGAAATGGTCCCTCTTTTGTGGTTCGCCTTTTATAAGGAAGGGTGCAATGAGGAGGTGATCGAATCCATTGATTTGGATCTCATCCAACGAAGTAGAAGAGACCTCGGTAAGATAAAGGGACGTCCTGTCAGTTGAAAGGACGTCCTTGTGATGGAAACGAGCGGGAAAATGAGAGGATCGAGAAACCCTAATTTAGATTGGGGTCGGCACATTTCGAAAGATAAAAAACCATAAATTAGATCGGGATAGGTAAATCTCGAAGGACGTGAAGTCCTAATTTAGATCGGGATAGGTAAATCCCGAATGATGTGAAGCCTTAATTTAGATCGGGGTTGGTACATTTCAAAGATCTTAAGGCTCCAGTTTTAGGTTGGGAACATGAACGATTGCAAGAGAATTTGCCGAGATGAAAAATTCAGAGGTTGGTCGAAATTACAACAAGACAATTATGTCTGAAGTAGGCACATTACTTCGAGACATAGTTGGGGGGTCTGATTGATGGGGACCTATTTGGACCGACCTGGTTAGGTGGAATTGATAAAAGACCTGTGCTAATAATGGAAGCCCATGTTGATGAGGCCCAAGTCTTCAGCCCCGAGCTCTTGGAAGAGATGAGGTTGACCTGTTAGTGTTGGGCCGACCTCCAGAGATAAGGGTTGGAACTTAGGCTTGTGGTTGGGCAGAAGTTGATGATTTGGCTAGAGCTCGACCTTTGGGCCTAGTAGGCCGACGTACATGGGTTGGGCCCCAACCCAATGGGCCAACTTAAAGGCCACTAGATGGACCAACTTAAGGGCTTACCGACCTGTTTGGCCGGACTCCTAAAGGGACCAATTTGGGGGTTTGCCGATCTGTTGGGCCTGAGAGGCCTTCGGCCCAATACGGAGGATTAACCTATGCTTGTGTATTAATTAGGGTTTTAGTGTGGCTTGATACTTACGCAACCCTAATTGCCAAACCTATAAATAGGGCATGAAAAAGGTACGCCTCTATTTAGATTCAATACACACTTTTCATATTATTTTATTCCATATATATCTCTCTAGAAACGATCGACTTGAGCGTCGAGTGGACGCCCGAAAACCCCTCGGCCCCCCTTCTAACGGCGGTTTTTGCGGAGTCATGAGTCATTCACATATTGGAGCTCGGTTTTATTGGACGGTGATCATTCTCGGACCGACCACACATCATTGTGTAGTAAATCCATTTGGTTTGTTTTAATTTTTCCAAATTTATTTTGCATTTTTTACTTTATTTTTATATCAGTTCAACTTTTGCAAGCAAATAATGTCCCTGATACCATAAATTACCGTCAAAATTCTAAATATCAATTTATGTAGAATAAATGTGTGTAGTATAGCACAACTATGATGTAGCCATGTAGCTCTGGAATTTCTAGTGTTAGTGAAAATATAAGGGCAAGGCTTATAGAATTACAAGACATGAAGACATGATAATTTATATTGCATGGATTTATGGAATGACAACGGCATGAGTTCATCAAATTTTAGTCTCCTTATTCTTCTATGACTTCTATGGACTCCAACTTGAATACACCCATAATTGCAGTATTTGGACACGTTAAACATGGATTTTTTAACTGAATATTGTGTTTGTCAAAAATTGCTACACAATTGTGGTGGATTTGGGAACTTTTAAAAATCTATATTAAGTCGATCATAGATACAATCCATGACTCAAGACCAATTTTATTTTTTTTAAATCTGAAACCCAGGCGTTATTTGAATCAACGGCTGGGATTTTTTTTAATTAAACAAAACATGTTCCAAACCACGACTTAGAGGTGGCTGAAGGTAGTGATGACCATCTATCTAATCTGAATACTAGGAAAAGAAGTTGGAAGATGGGTGTTAAAGGGAAAGTGAAACATTTCCTCTGGAAATGTTATAGTGATATACTCCCTGTTAACATGAGTCTCATTAAAAGAGGAATGGATATTGATTGTGTCTGTCATTTGTGGAAGATGAAGAGACCATTGAGCATTTATTCTTTTTTCGTGATCGGGCTCAAAAGGTTTGGAAGATTGCCCCTATTCAGGTGGGAAGGGATGACCAGGGGAATCTGTTACCTTCGAAGGCTGGTGGAATCAACTTTGTAATGCTAGATGTAGTCCTTGGCTTGAAGACCGACTCAATTAACGACTTACATGTTGTGGTGGATTTGGAAGACTAGAAATTTATGGATTTTTAAAAAGGAAAGAATGAATGAAATCAACAATGTTGAGGGTGCGGTTAGAGAATGGAGGGAGTTCCAAGAGGCCAAGCATTTGCTGTGAATTTGAAGGAGGCAATGGTACCTTAGGTAGGATTAAGTCGATATCAAGGTATCTCGATGTCCTTCTTTCCTTGACATTGGTAGGAGTCTGCCGCCCACCGAGTCCGGTTTCTTAGTCGCCGAGTGTGATGATGTTGCGTGGAGTTCACACGATAGATTAGTGTTAGGAATTTTATTGTTTAGATTTTGATGAATGTCATGTAAAACTTAGAATAGAAAGTTGGCACCCCAATTCTTGTTGTAAAATGCATTGTAATGAATAGAGGCCAAAGCCGAGTCAAGACAAACATGACTCACGCCCAACATGCAAGAAGACAATCAAGACTGGAAGGAAGACTCTCTTTGTGAGACAGTGAGTATGGCAAAGAAGAGTAGACGGGAACTCTCTTGAAGAAGCGGTGAGATACGGTGAGTGGAGCATCGGTCAAGTCAACTCAAGAAAAGCCAAGTCTCGAGTTGAAGTGTGAAGAGTCATCCAACGATTGGAAGTCGACTCTAAGTCACCTGGGGAAAGCAAGGAAATGCATTCAAGTCGAGATAAGCGTAAAAAGAACCGTTGACGTAAATCAAGAGATTTACTTAAACAAGTAATATCTCCATACCACCTTTCTCGGAGTGCTCGGTCCCTTAAGCGTGCAAATGGAATGAACAATGGGAAGCACTACATCGTGTCGAACTCGAAAAAAGGTGAAAGAGCAATTCATACGAGGAAATGGCAATTCCAAGAAGCGCAAGCCAACGACGCAAAGTGACTTTCAAAAATAAGCCTATCTCTTCAACGGGCAAATTTTTGAAAGTTCACTATAAAAAGGCCGAGGAGTTTGTTTGAGAGAGAAGGATGCATGAATGACACATACGTGAGATACACAAGCACATTAGAAAATCTGAAACAATCTCAATCCTCAAGCCTACATTTTCAAGTACATCAATCCAACACTCACCTGTGAAGGAAAGAGAACTTCATTTAGTTGAAGAGAAAAATATCGAAAACAAGGGGTCTACATTCCGGGGAAGGATTGTAGAAAGGTTCAAGAGTTGAACCAAGTCTTAAGCTTTTGGAGGGCTTCGTGATCAAATCCAAAGAGCTTGAGCAAGTGAGTTGTAGTAGTAGCAAAGGCAGTTGCCTGTGAAGAAGCCGAGTCGCACGAGAAGCTTGGTGAGTGATCAAGGCGTCTCATCGAGTCCCTAAGGATCAAGTCGGTTGTTGTGATCAAGACTTGTATCTACGGGACATTACCACTTTGTAAAGCGATCATTACTTAGTGGATTCCTCCGGGAGTTGGAGAAGAGAGGAGTAGAAGAATTACCCCATCTTCGAACCTCTATAAAAACTTTCTTTGTGTCATTTACATTTCAAACATTTAAATTCCGCACTTTTAATCGCTTATATCTCACGATAAATTTGCTATCCATTTGATAATTTACAAGTACTAAATCAAGCTCTAATATCTTGCTTAATCAAACTTAAGGGTGTTAAGTCTTCCGCTGAAAATAAAACCACAAATTGAGTTACTCCATCAATGGCAAATTTGAAATCTGTTGAGAGATTAACTCTCTTGAGTGACTAATTCATTTGTCCATCAAGAACACAATTTGTATAGAATTAACTCTGTAGATTTAAAGGACTAAATCGAAAATTTGGTAAGGTTTATTCAACCCCCCCCTTCTAAACCTTACACTTGCACCCCTTGGGACCTACAAGTGGTATCAGAGCGGTTGGTTCATTGAACCCTCCGCACCGGTTCTTGAACTAGATCTCTAAACTTTTCAAAGTCTGCTTTAGTACTTGAACTTTCATAACTCTTCTTTATCATTAAAAGTCATTATCATGGAAGCAAATTTGACACGCATCCCTATGTTCACTATTGAGGAATTTGATGATTGGAAAATTCAGTATGCGGGCTCATCTATCGCATTACATGATGAGATGTGGATAGTGATAGAAGATGGGCCTCTACAAATATTAAAGGTGAAACAATTTGTCATGCGAAGAGTTGGTGAAGGAGAAGAAGATGCTCTCCCGGACGGTCATGGTTGAAAAACCAAGAACCGAGTGGACAAATGATGATGAGAAAAAGATATAACCTGGACAATGTAGCCAAGGACATCCTCTACAAAACCTTGGACAAAGCCATGTTCAACAAAGTCAAATCATGCAAAACGGCTAAAGAAATCTGGGATAAGCTGACATTGATTTGTGAAGGCTCAGAGCAAATCAAAGAAAACAAATTATCAGTGGCGGTACAAAAATTTGAAAACTTCAAAATGATCTCAGGAGAAAACCTGGATCAACTAGACGCTCGTTTTACAGAAATCACAAATGAGCTGTCTACACTTGGAAAGGAATATACACAGAAGGAAATGTGTATGAAAATCCTAAAAAGTCTTCCAGCTGAATGGGAAATGAAGGTCATGGCACTGAGACACTCCATGGACCTATCAAAGACATCCAATCATGAATTATTCTCAGACCTCAAAGCCTACGAGTTTGAGCTGAGAAGAAAAGACCAGGAAGAGACAAAGTGTACCCAAAACAAATTTGCTCTAATTGTTAAAGATGGGAAGAGAGTTGAGGTCAAAGAGGCAATTGACCCGGAAGAAATAGCCCGATGGTTAAAAGATTTAACAAGTTCTTTAACAAGAACTACAAGAAAGGAAAGGGTGAATCTTCCGAAGACACTCGGCTCCTCCAAATCAAGGGAAGACAGCCAACCAAGAGAACAGATCATCAAAAAGTTGAGTATCAAAGTGACAACTCAAGAATAGAAAGAGTGATCAAAAAGTGAATATCTATGTTGGGCAGTAGACAACTGATCACTATGCCATTGATTGCTCATATCCTCTAGTCAACAAAGACAGATGAGATGAAGAAGAAAGAAAGATCTTGAGAGAAAGAAGACAAGAAAGGAAAAAGGCAATGATGGTCGCAGAGATCACGAGACAACAAGCCAAGAGAGACAAAGTGATTCGAGAGGAAAGCGTGAAGTTTCGACTATTCAAGTGACTCGAAGAAGAAGCCTTGATCCGCTTAATGGCCAAAGAACAAGATCAAGAAGATGAGGTACAATCTAACTCAACAAACTCGACACTAATGACGGTGGATCGTGACACACTCACTTCATCACCTCAGATCTTTATGATTCATTAAGCAAAATGATGAAAGATTTTGAACACATTAAATCCTCACACACACTTTGTTGAATGAGGAAAACGGCCTACTCAAAAGTCAAACTCTTGAGTCGACTAAGGAGCCGAGTACTCTAAGTCAAATAGTCATGTTGAGAATGAAAGGTTAAAGGTGAAAATGCTAAACTAGTAGCAGAAATTCTGCTATAGAAAAGAGGGAAAATGACCTCAAAAATGTTATTGCCTCATTCACTAAGGCATCTAAATCATTGGATGATCTTATTATGAGTCAAAGAGAATGTGGAGACAAGACAAAGCTTAGGATTTAATTCCTCCGTGCCATGTCAAACCTCAAGAGTAATTTTGGAAAAAGGAACTTCAAGTCATGAAGAGTCCGAAAAATCCAAAACTCTAAGTGTTGCACACACATTCACTCCAAAACACAATACTAAGCAAAGCGGCCTTGGTTACAAAGGAAAAGGAAAATGCATTGATTGAGTATCTTTGAAAGGACAGTGAGAAGAGATTCACCGGAGTCCTCAAAGAAACTCCAAAAGAAAATACTCAGTAAAGAGGAAGCGAGCTACCAAAAATCCCAGAAAATCCATAAAAGAAATACATATGATGGGAATGGTAGAAAATATCCAAGTCAAGTGATTGGAATAATGTGAACTATCGGCATAGACTTATGGAATATAAGCCCAAATGGCAAAGGCCTAGAACTCAAGAAAGGCCATTCCAAAAGTATAAGAACTTTCATCAAACACACATATGCACCTAGGCACTACACTCAAAAACACCAAAATTACCCAAGGAAGGCAATTGCTAAAACACGTATGCAGCATACTGAGACAAAAGAGACAGTTGTATGAACCTAGAATCCCCAAGCAATTTGCAAGTATTAATTATGATTATGGCGATAGATGGCAACCCTTAGAGAGTCAAATCATTTGGCTATAGGTTGGTTGGATCATCTTACAATTCTAACCCCTCGGGACCCAGGACAAGTATGGGTACCTAAAACTTAATTTCTTGATTGCGGGTTCAAGAGCAGTGAGTGCCAAGGAACCTGGTACATGGATGGATAGCTATTTCCGGACATATGACAGAAATAAGAGAAATCTGTCAAAATTCAAGGAAGTCAAAGGAGCCAAAGTCATATTTGGAGGAAATGAAGCTCCTGGTGAAATAAGAGGCATTGGATCCATCAAGAGGAATGGATTAGAAATCACGGATGTTGCATATGTTGAAGGACTCAACTTCAACTTACATCGAGTATCGATCACTCTGTGACAAAGGGCTACAATGTTGGATTCAACATGGGTATATGCCAAATCAAAGAAATTGAATCAAATGAAGTGGTCTTTGCAAGGATGTAGATAGAAAAATATGTATGTAGTGGATTGGTCAATCTGCAACACCCAAAGACACTGTCTCTTAGCAAAGAGCACGGTTGAATCAAGTTGGTTGTGGCACAAAAAGTCGAGTCACCTGAATTTCAAAACAATTAACAAGTCGGCAAGAAGCCATCTTGTAGAAGGACTTCGGACTCGGTATACAAGAAGGAGAGTATATGTGATGCATGTCAAAAGGGAAAACAAATCAAGTCGTCATTCAAAGAAAAGACATGCCCATCCTCAACAAGAATATTGCAGACCGCTTCATATGGATCTATTTGGCCCAAAGTGGAACCGGCAAAGACATAAGTGGAAAGAAATACACCTTGGTGGTAGTAGATGACTACTCAAGATATACATGGACAATATTCATGTGCAAGAAGAAAGAAACTCTACAAAAACTACCACGGTGATGAAGAGGATTCAAAATGAGAAGAGTCAAACCATTATCAAAATAAGATCGGATAGAGGAACCGAGTTTGTCAATGGAATAATAACTCGATATTGTATTGAGAATGGTATTGGTCATGAACTATCAATGAAAGGACTCCACGTGAGAATGGAGTTGCGAAAGAAGAAAGGCGAAGAACCCTCAAAAAGCGGCAAGGACCATGTTATTTGAAAACAGGGTTACAAAAAGATTTTGGGTCAAGCAATCAACACAAACACTACACCCAAAACGGATGTATGATAAAGACGGTGACAAAGACTCCCTACGAGATCCGGATTTGGAAGAAAACCAAATGTTGCATATTTGAGAATATTTGGATGTAAATGCTTCATTCACAACAATGGCAAAGACAAGCTAAAGGCTTTTGATGCTAAAGGCGATGAGGTATCTTCTTAGGATACTCGGTGAAAGCAAAGCCTACTGGGATACTCAACAAAAGAACTATGGTTACTGAGAGGAATCCATTCATGTAGTATTCGATGAGCCAAATGTAAATGGAGAAGACATTGAAGAGCCGGTGATAAAGTGAATCATCCAATCATACGAGAAGAGTCCCTATCTTCAAGTTGGGATTATCAATTGAGGAAGAAGATGAGATAGTGAATCTCAAAAAAAGCGGTGGAAAATTTGCGGCTAAGTGACCACGAAAGAGTCGACCCAAGAAACAACAATTTGCAAGTCGATTGAATCCGGCTAACTCACTCCAACTCCGACGTAAGATGGCCGAGAGACCATCCAGAACTTGTCATTGGAGATATAAGAGAAGGTGTCAAGACAAGATCCGAACTCAACAAGAAGCAATTTTCACATGCTTCATTTCGCAAATAGAGCCCAAAGATATGTCACAAGCATTGGACGACACACATTGGATTCAAGCTATGCAAGAAGAGTGAATCGGTTTGAGAGAAATAAAGTATGGGAACTAGCGCAAAGACCCATACATCAAAATGTTATTGGAACCAAATGGGTATTCGAAATAAGATGAACGAGGAAGGCTCTATGGTAAGAAACAAAGCAAGATCGGTAGCCAAAGGATATTGCAAGAAGAAGGGATAGATTTTGATGAAACATTTGCCCTCGTAGCAAGATTGGAAGCTATAAGGATGTTTCTTGCCTATACGACTCACAAGAATTTCATTGTATATCAAATGGATGTGAAAAGTGCATTCCTAAATGGTTTATTGGAAGAAGAAGTGTATGTTGAACAACCTCCAGGATTTGAGCGAGAAGACTCTTGGAGACAAGGTATACAAACTCAAGAAAGCCTTGTATGGATTGAAACAGGCACCCAGAGCATGGTATGATACCTGTCACAATTCCTAAGCGAAAATGGATTCACAAAAGGAAAAGTATATAGAACACTTTTTAGAATTCAAGACAAGAAGAGTATCTTTGCTTGTTCAAATATATGTGGATGACATCATTTTGGATCCACTAACAAAGAGCTATGTGAAAAATTTTCAAACCTCATGCAAAGTAAATTTGAAATGAGCATGATGGGAGAAGCGACATTCTTCCTTGGACTTCAAGTGAAAACAAGTGAAGGATGGAACCTTCATAAGTCAAACAAAATACACGAGAGACTTAATGAAAAAATTTGGTATGGAGGAGAAGTCTTACGTAAAAATACCAATGAACACATCGATCAAAATGGACATGGATGTAGATGGCAAGCCGGTGGATCAAACAAGATCTGAGCACTTATTGGATCACCATTGTTCTATCTCACGGCAAGCGGGCGGACATCACCTTTCTTTGTAGGTGTATGTGCGAGATTTCAATCTGCTCCCAAAGAGAGCCATATGACATGACTAAGAGAATATTGAGATATTTGAAAGGAAGCAAAAAGTAGGCTATGGTATCCAAAGGAAGGTGGATTCAAGCTAATTGGCTATTGATTCGACTATCTTTGGATGCGAGTGGAGGGAAGAGCACTTCAGGCACATGTCAAATGCTAGGAAACAGACTAATTTCTGGTTTAGCAAGAAGCAAAACTCAATAGCCACCTCTCTGGTGAGGCGAGAATACATAGGCTGGGCGGGCGTGTTGTTGCCCAAGTCCTATGGATGAGACAAGGTGAGAGACTATGAAGTTGAAGAAAAAGAAATTCCAATCATGTGTGATAACACAAGTGCCATTGCAATCACTCAAAATCTGTGTTGCACTCAAGAACAAAACATATTGATGTCGGATATCATTTCATAAGAGATCATGTTGAAAAGAAGAACATTATCTTGGAATATATCTCAACCGATAAACAACTAGTGACATCTTCACAAAACCATTATGTGAGTCAAGATTTGAAGAACTCAAGCATGAGTTGAGGTTAATTGGTGGTGACACTCGAGACGAATCAAAGAAGAGTATTAGAACAACAAAGGAGTGAAAAAAGAGTGAAAAGTAAATCATTTCAAGAAATCACCATTTATGTCGAAAGAAACTGACACCGAGTCGGTGATAGTTTGAGTCACTAAGAGAATCTGAGGAGTAGAGTTAAATCACTAAGAGATAATTTGAATAACTTATGAGCAAAGTGACAAAAACGCAATCGTTTTGACTTAGCGGGAATGTTTTAAGGAACACGTCGGCATAATGATGATGTGTACGGACATAAAGTCGCACACTAAGATTATGATTGGATATAAATCTTGCGCGCATTAAATACGAGGCGTGAAATGCTCAATAGGCGTGCGAAATCCAAGCCGTTGATTTCGATCACAATTCAAAAACCGCCGCACGCCCCTTTCATAAACCATATTTAAACCATTTTCGTCCGTTTCTCTCTCACACTTCTAAAAGCTGTTCATCTTTTTCTCTCAAAAGCAAAGGCAAACTACTCTCGAAACCCTATCAACCTTCAAATCAATTTTGAGATTTTTCTTGATATAATTCGAGAAATGGCACCAACTTATGACTTTACTAAGTTAGGAAAGCAAATCCACACCGGTTCGACGGTGGATTTGACGGAATGGTGAAGCGGGGTCCGACGACACCCTGGTAAAGAAAATTCCGAGAAGTTGGAAACGCCCAGGACTAAAAAACTGTTTTAACGCTGGAATATCCGATGACCTATGTGGAGGAGGTCGCACAATTCTACGTGAATGCTTTGAGATTCACGATGAAGGAATCAAGTCATCTGTTCACGGGAAGCGGTGACTATCACGCCAAGAGATTTGGTGAATATTGCTCACTACCAGCAGGAAGGAGCATCGAGATCAAAAGAAGCCGATGTAAACTTGGGTGACGCATGGAAAGAAATAGCCAAGTCCGACCTCGTTGATAAAATAATATACACAAACAAGAGACTGCTGAAGGAGGATTATCACAAGTTGTTGGATATAGTTGCCAAATGTATCGACATCAAATTTGGCGCTTTGACCAATCATCAAAGGCAAAGCGATTGTGATGGCTGCAATCATCGAAGAAAAGAAGATAAAGGGCTGAGTTTATCTACAGCAGACTCTGCCGAACGTGGGGAACAAGTCCTTCAAAGAAGATGGCACATTTGGAGGATCCGGGATATGGCCAGTAATTGGCCGGCTATTGGAGGTGAAAGGAGTCCCTCTTGACATGGGAAGGCCTTCCATGTTAACAAGAGGATGTTGAGCTAACCTCTCTGGTGCTCGAGCTTACGCCAAAGAGAGCTTCGACAAGGCGTGACGATGTGGGGAATCAAGCGACCCGAAGATACGATTCTTCCTCTCCCCAAGAAGAAAGCGCCCCTGCGGTGCCCAAGAAGTCTGTTGCCCTGCAAAGAAAGAAAACCAAACATGCTCCCCCTGCGAGAGTCACTGCCCCAGCGGCGTGTGTCACTGCCCCTGCGGCGCAATGGTCGAGAAGGACTCACAAATGCCTTCTCCGATCGTCAAAAGGAGGAGAAGCGACAAGCCCAGGACGACAGCGGCCTCGAAACAAACACAAGCCACCGGCCCCCCTGCCGCCCAAGACTCGAGAGGACACCGCCCCGAACGAAATTCCCCCTGGTACAAACCAGAGACGAAGAAGACTTCGTCAAGCGGTCGAACAGGAGAAACCAGGTGAGTCGATTACTCGGCTAGCACAAATACGGAGACTACCGGAGAAGTAGAGTCTCGGATGTAGTTGATAAAAACAAATCTCTTGAAGGCGTCCAGAGGCAACCAAGACACAGTTTGTAGCTCACACAGTGAAACACAAGAAGAACGGCCACAAGCAGAGATAGTGATGTAATGATCCTATCTCCACCTTACCCAGGACATCCAAAATCGTCTGCGTGAGTGGAGAAAATGGAAGTTGAGCAAGTCGGGAAAGTTCCAACGGCCCGAGTTCATAGAAGAAGAAGAAGAAGAGGCTGCTAAATTTCCTTGGACTAACTATTGTGCTCCCAAAGACTTGATGAGGACAAGCTGCTGGAGACATCCCGCAAATCTACAAGGACGGGGAGAGAGCAAAGCAAGTGAAGAAGCCGAAGCACGTGAGAAGGCAAGCATCCGCCCTATCTCGGCACCACGAGAACACACACATCCTCTCCTTGCGTCTTCTCACGAAAGTGACGAGGAACCAGAGAATCTTTCTTTGCGCACGAGAAGAGTTGCAAATGCGCAAGCATTGCACGAATCAAGAATCCTTCACGAGCAAAGAGCTGATGGAGGGACCAGGAGAGTCCTCCGAACACAATCGAAATCGATCCAATGAGAGTGGTTGACAAATAGCCATGATGTTCGCTACCACTTCCCCACTCACTCGGAAGAAGGCGATAAGGAATTGGCGATGAAACTGGGACAATGGGGACCCCAGTCGAGCAACCCCTATTGAAGGTGTGCTACCACCGCCCCAACTGAACCATTAATCGAAGCAGCCGGGAGTTTGGAGACAAGTGACCCCACTCCAAGTCACTCGGTGGTGCGCCCGGTGAGGGGAAACTCCCTCCACTGCGGCAAGGTCGGAGGATCTTTGAGATGACTCGACAAAGAATCAAGGAGGCGAAGAAGAGAAATTACAATCACAAGAAAGAACGACAAGTTGCCATCAACGAAGCTCGACGATTGAGATGTCTCGGTGAGGTGCCAACCGCTCGAAGGCTAATGACGCTGCGATGCGATCGAGGCACAGGAAGGAATGAGCCCCTGGGAGTTAACACTGGCAATGAAAGTGCAATCCATGGGGTTGAGACTCAATGGATGCGGCAGAAGACCCTAAGACAGTGACACTGTCGAAAGGGAGGACCAGTGCCTCGCAGCAAAGAGAGACCGCTTTGGAGGAAATGAAGGCCCACGGGAGGTTGAGACTTCCGGGGTAAAGAAGTCAAGTAGAGAACATCCCTTCCACTATCATAGACCCATCCGAGAAGGATATCGGCGCACTTCATGATTCCCAGGACAACCCCGATGTCACTTTTCTCGGGATCGGAAAGGCAAAGAAAGAAGGGCCGAGTCAACCCCATGACAAATCAAACGACTTCAGTGCGGATGTTCCACGAGCAAGTCGATCCCAAGACTACTCGTCAAACTTTTAACTTTGATGATGATCCACCACTAGAAATCTCATCATCGTCCGATGACGCTTGATAAGGCCGAGAACAAGTCTCATGAAAAGGAAAAATCGGTTTGAGACCAACGGAAGGCATTAAGGCAGTGAGGCTCGACAAGCGGGTCTATTTCACAACCAAACCCAGTGAACCGAAAAACCACCGCTCCGGCTCCTCAAGCTACAGAGGATCGATTCCCAAAAAAAGAACTTCACGCGCACCGCTCATCATCGAACGGATCCCGATTGGCGGTGATGAATTTTTTTGTAGAATCTTTCCCTTTCTCACTTGGAGATACGAGAACTCCACGAAGAATCGAAAATGAGCAAGCACGCTATCACGAGACCACCTCCTGTTTTTCACTCAGGCACCATTGTTCGGCCGATTTTGATTTTTATTTGTATGGCCATCACCGCAATAGAAGAATCATTGAAGTTCGAGAAGTGTTCAAGGCACTCTTTCTTGAGGTTGAACGGATGGAGAGGCATCGAGCCTCTTTGGACATGCGCTGGACAACAGAGATGCCAACACTGGTGACTTGAGAGGCATCACGGTCGAGGATAAGGGAATGGTGGCAACAAGCAAGAATCAATGCGTGTGGAACAGGTAAGATACTTGAACCTTGTTCAACAAGTCTTGGTGTGGAGAGTCGAAAATGTTGATAAAAAAGTCGAGGAACACATTGAGCATATGCATGAAGCTCACACGCCGAGATCAAGCTGCTGCGTGAGCGAAATGCAAATGATATACGGCGTTTGGAAGAACACGTGACAAGAAAATTCAGCCTTCTGGTGAGATGAAGTCGATTTGTGAGAATCCAACGCTACTCGATGGCTCGAATTCCGTGTTGCATACAACGCACAGACTTGAAGCGAGAATTCAACCATCGAAGACTCGACTTCATGCTTGCCAAAGATGTTCCCTGGGGTTCCTCTATCCTTTGATGATGCCAAAAGGGGAAGAGAGAATACCTTAAAGCAAAGAAAATCAAGTCGAAAAGAAAGGAGCAAATTTGAGAAGGAACAGTTGAGAAGGAAAATCGGTGAGGAAATTTTGAAGCGAAGAAAGGAAAATCTGCGAGGGGGAAGGATCAAAAGATATGACCTTGATGATTGCACAAACCCCCAACAGGAGTCTGTCACGGTGACATTATAAGCGGCAAACTCCCGTGACTCGCCACTCCAACACTGTTGTATCTATGGCCGAGAAGAGAAAAGCAATTGAAGCGAGGATGAAGGAAGTGGAAGGAAGAATGGATGCAGGGTGATGAACATCTTGAAAGAACATGGAGGCATTCCGGACAGAGACACGTATGCCATTTCGGATGTCGGGACAGAGCCACGATCAGTTGATGAATTCAAAACGCTCGAATCGAAGGATATTTTGCAAATATGTCCATGGCTCAAGCTTGGGACTTATCTTGGGAAAAGGGTCTCACATTATGTGAAGAAAGTGACAGACAATGAGACTTAAGTGATCACTCTGCTGGCCACTCGCTAGTCACTCACCGGAAGAAGAAGACCCAAAGACAAAGATACGCCCGCAGGTAGAGGAAGAAGCGGCAGTGGAGGAAGAAGCTTGGACTCCAGGCCTCTGCCCAAGAATATTGAATACGTAGATCCAGGAAAGAAAGGAGGGATCTACTGGGCTGGGCTTGACCAAGTGGCAAATTTGAAAGTGGCTAGAACTAACGCTGAGTATGCACTAAGAATAGAAGAAGAAAACAAGAGACAAACTCAGCTATGGCAGGAGAGACAGGAAAGATTAAGAAAAGATGAAGCTGCCAGGAAGGCATATGAAAAGAAAAAAAGAAGGTCTTTGACGAAAAGCGAAAAGAGGAGAAGAGAAGAAGATGCTGAACAAGATGAAAGAAGGAGACAGCGAAGGAGATGAAGTGTTGTTGTCCAACCCTTCGTGTATTTTATCATGTAAATACATACAATGTAAGTCTTCTGTAATAAAGCTAAAAATTCTTTATTTTCAGTATAGACAAAATGTGCTCTGATACACCTTGTAAACAGTTGTGTAAAAGAACAGGAATGATATGATCAATAAACAGATCTATTCTATGCATACATTCTATGTCAATACACTATCTGTATGTATCCTTGCTGTTTGCATTTTTTTTTAAATGATTTAAGTTTTGGCATCATCAAAAAGGGGGAAATTGTTAGGAATTTTATTGTTTAGATTTTGATGAATGTCATGTAAAACTTAGAATAGAAAGTTGGCACCCCAATTCTTGTTGTAAAATGCATTGTAATGAATAGAGTGGCCAAGCCGAGTCAAGACAACTACGCCCTAACATGCAAGAAGACAACTAAAGACTGGAAGGAAGACTCTGTTTGTGAGACAATTGAGTATGGCAAAGAAGAGTAGACGGAACTCTATGAAGAAGCGGTGAGAGATACGGTGAGTGGAGCATCATCAAGTCAACTCAAGAAAAGCCAAGTCTCAAGTTGAAGTGACGGAAAGAGTCATCCAACGATTGGAAGCGACTCTAAGTCACCTGGGGAAAGCAAGGAAATGCGTCAAGTCGAGATAATCGTAAAAGAACCGTTGCGTACGTAAATCAAGAGATTTACGTAAACAAGTAATATCTCCATACCACCTTTCTCGGAGTGCTCGGTCCCCGAGGAAGCGTGCAAATGGAATGAACCAATGGGAAGCACTACATCGTGTCGAACTCAAAAGGTGAAAGAGCAATTCATACGAGGAAATGGCAATTCCAAGAAGCGCAAGCCAACGATCGCAAAGTGACTTTCAAAAATAAGCCTATCTCTTCAACGGGCAAATTTTTGAAAGTTCACTATAAAAGGCCGAGGAGTTTGTTTGAGAGAGAAGGATGCATGAATGACACATACGTGAGATACACAAGCACATTAGAAAAATCGAAACAATCTCAATCCTCAAGCCTACATTTCAAGTACATCAATCCAACACTCACTGTGAAGGAAAGAGAACTTCATTCGAGTTGAAGAGAAAAATACGAAAACAAGGGGTCTACATTCCGGGAAGGATTGTAGAAAGGTTCAAGTTGAACCAAGTCTTAAGCTTTTGGAGGGCTTCGTGATCAAATCCAAAGAGCTTGAGCAAGTTTGTAGTAGCAAAGCGGTGCCTGTGAAGAAAAGCCGAGTCATACGAGAAGCCTTGGTGAGTGATCAAGGCGTCTCCGTCGAGTCCTAAGGATCAAGTCATTTGTTGTGATCAAGACTTGTATCCTGGACTGTTACCACTTTGTAAACCGATCATTACTTAGTGGATTCCTCCGGGGAGTTGGAGAAGAGAGGAGTAGAAGAATTACCCCATCTTCGAACCTCTATAAAAACTTTTCTTGTGTCATTTACATTTCAAAGCATTTAAATTCTCGCACTTTTAATCGCTTATATCTCACGATAAATTTGCTATCCATTTGATAATTTACAAGTACTAAATCAAGCTCTAATATCTTGCTTAATCAAACTTAAGGGTGTTAAGTCTTCCAAATGAAAATAAAACCAGTGGTGAGTTAAATTGTAGTGGTGAGTTACTCCATCAACACTCAAATTTGAGTCTGTTGAGAGATTAACTCTCTTGAGTGACTAATTCGATTGTCCATCAAGAACACAATTTGTATAGAATTAACTCTGTAGATTTAAAAGGACTAAATCGAAAATTTGGTAAGGTTTATTCAACCCCCCCTTCTAAACCTTACACTTGCACCCCTTGGGACCTACAAGTGTGGTAGCTACATAGTTTACATTTTTTATGCTAATGACTTGTAGTTCTTTGTCATCATGTGTTTTGGTGATGTGTTTTGTCTCATTTTCTGCTTTTAGACATCTCTATTATGGATGTTTCTCTAGTTCCTGTTGGATTCTCTTCTGTATCCAAGTGGAACTCGATCTTCGGATCGCCCGTTTGTAATTTCACTGAGTTTTAATATATCTCTTTCGTTTCGAAAAAAAAAGACTGGATTTAAAGTCAAAAAAACTTTGTGTGTGTGATAATTTTATTTTTCAAGCAATGTGGCTTAATTCATGGTGGTCCTAAAATAAATTTCTCATGGCATTGATTTATTATATTAATATTTTCCTCACAAAAGTCATGTAAAAAAATGGGGACCTCAAAACTGAGTCTAGCTAGCTAAGCTCAGTGATTGATATGCATGACTACAGTATAAAAAAGAATGAAAATTCTTGTGTCCAAAAAAAGAATTAAAATTCTGATTTTTTTATAAAAAAAAAACATTTTGTTAGTTTATAATTTTTCTTATTACTGTCCAATAAGAAGATGAAAATGAATCCAAATAGAAGTTTTGAGAAATTTTATATAAGATAGAATAATTAAACTAATTGTTAGGGCCGCAAATGAACTAAGCCGCTCGTGAGCTATTCAGAGCTCGATTCGATAAAAGCTCGTTCGAGTTCGTCTAATGAGGCTTGTTAAAATAAACGAACCAAACTCAAACTTAGAGATATTCGGTTCGTTAGCTCATGAACATGCTCGTTAGTAAGCTCGTGAATAGGCTCGATAGTAAGCTCGTATAAATTAAACTAATAATTTGACTTTAATTTTAATTTTTTATATTTTTACTTATGATAATATAAAAATATTTCAATAAACTTATTTGTTTGAGTAGAATTATAAGTTTTAGTAAATATATTATGCGTTTTAGATATATATATAATTTTATTTTTGTAATAAACTGAAGAATAATTTAATTTATAATTAATATTTACTAAGCTCGTTTAGGCTCGATTAAGCTCGAAAAAGTTCGTGATCCATCAATATATTTGATAAATTCAGGCTTCAGTTCGACTCGATAATAAACGAGTCAAACTCAAATACTTAAAAACTCGGCTCGGTTCGGTTCGATTGCAGCCCTACTGATTGTAATACTTTGGAACAATAGGTAACCTTTTATTATTATTATAAACTAGTAATCCTGCACGTGTGTTGCACGTGTATTTTTATTTTAATATTATTATTTTATCATTCAATTATATTTATAGTAATATTTATATAAAGTAAATAAAAACAAAAATGTATCTATCAAAGATTCAAAGTTATAATTTCAATTATAAATTTAAATATCAAATTAATCTCGTTTATATTTTTCAATTTACGTTTATCTCTATATTACTATTCTCTCTCCCTCTCTCTCTCTCTCCCTCTCTCTCTCTAAAATTATATATATATATATGTGTGTGTGTGTGTGTGTGTGTGTGTGAAACGTGTGTATTCATATTGAACTTGTATTGTTGAAATAGTATCACAAAATTTTTCCCGCTCATTTCATAGTACTATAAGAAATAACTAAAATATGTACAATATGAAAAGTTGATTACTATTGAAATATAATGTAGTTTAAGGTTGTGATTGGTTGTATATTCATTCCGTCCATTTTCATTTTCTGAGAGAATAGTTGTGAAATTTTTCTTAAAAGTGAGAGTTGGATGTGTAGAGAAAATGTAATGATTGTGTTGATGTAATGAAGAATCTTTTAGAAATGTTAATTGTTTGAGAAAAATTTTGTGGAAAAAATAATGTAAAATATAATGAAAGAAAATTGAATAAAAATGAAAATTTGATCCAAAAATAAGCAATATGTATCTCATTTTATACCTTTTGTTATCAAGATTAAGAGAAAAATAATAAAAACAGTGATAAATTAAAGAAATTATTGGAATTCTTTATATGAATAGAGTAAAGAGAGAGAAATAAATAGTATAATTAAGTATTGGAAAGTGTGAGGGGGAAAGAAAAAAATGAATTAATTTTGGAGAGAAGTGAGATTTTCTTTGAAAACTTTTCATTTCTTTCACAAACAACCACACTTCCAAAAATATTTTCTCTCAAAAATGAAAATTTTGGAAAAACTTTCACAACCAATCACAACCTTTAGTAGCCAACTTTTAAGCTGCATTAATTAGAATTATATAAAAATTAGCTTTCCAAATTTATGTGTATACTACATTAACCATTATATTTGTCATTTTTTTTAAACTTAATGATTTTTTTTCATTTTGATCCGTTTTTGGCGTATTGTGTATCAAATTAATCATCTTTTTAGTTTTTACGATATTTAGTTTCACACTCATATTACACATTAAAATAAAAAATAAATATAAAAAATATAAAATATCTTTACTCAAAAATTTATT
Organism: Rehmannia glutinosa; assembly: GCA_016081115.2. NCBI lineage: Eukaryota > Viridiplantae > Streptophyta > Magnoliopsida > Lamiales > Orobanchaceae > Rehmannia > Rehmannia glutinosa. Next base: position 31,944,770 of record CM071936.1, read on the forward strand.
TTATAACGGACTTTAAAAATTATTCATTTGGGCTATTGGACATCAATTTATATTTAGACTATTTGTTAATGTATAATTATTATTTGAGTTTAGCCATTATTTCATAATTATATAGATACTGTATATATACATGCATAACATTATATATATATATATATATTCATGTCAGAAGACAAATACACAGTCTTGAATGTATTTTTTATGATTATGATGTATAATATTTTTTTCTTTTTTGGCTTCATTAATAAAACAGATTGAATTGTATTTCCACCGTGCATTGCATGAGGTCACATCTAGTATCAACAATATAAGACAAATAAAATATTTTATTTGCTTCACAGGAATTATATTAATCTAAACATGATTGCCAGCAAAATTCATTAATGCATTACAATTATCATTATAAGATACAAAAAAATATGAGATCCCAAAAAAATCTTAAAATTGCACTATTTTTAAGCACATTCGTAAAGGAAAAAACTGACAAATATTATTATAGACAAAATTAGTATAATATAGTTTATAGATTAGATGCCAAAAAATATGTAAACTGACAATAATAATTAATTTTAAACATAATCCAATCTTATATATATATATATATATATACACAGGTATTCTAAAAATTAGATGCCAAAAATATAAGATTCAAAATTAATCTTATTAGCTGTATTTTTTAAGCACAATAATAAGGAAACAAAAAAATGATGAAAATATTTATTTATTTATAGCTAAAATTAGCTAGTCTGATTAAGGCAGGGAAAATCAAACTTCTGCTATTATATAGGTGGGAACAAATAAAATCATCACATAAATAATAGGAAAAATCAATATTGTAATAATAATAATAATCAAAAGTCAAGTATCAAGAATAATTAAAAATAAACAATACATAATTCAAAATATAATTTAAAAAAATACAACAAAACTATCAAGAATAATAAAAAAATAAACAAATATTCTTTACTAAAATTATCGAAAAACATTCATACAGATCTACAATATAGTTTATATAAAAACTCTTGTTTAGTGCGGAATTCATAGTTCAATACTATTGATGTTGGTGAGATATTTGATAAAGACGATAATATGGGTAATGTTAAGATGAAGTCATATTTGGTGATTATGCTTCAAATTAGGATCAACAATATCGAAGTGTCTATCTAAAGCAATTTAAGCAGTATAAATATAAGATGATTCAACATAAATAATAAGCTGGCAAAATATTTGTCAACAAAATTAATTGTTAATTCAATGGTAAAAGATACGAATATTTTAAGGGAACAAATATATTTCGATATACTTTTGAACTAAGGCCTTTTATCAAGCAGGAAAAGGATTAGAATTATATATGATTGATATTTTTGAACTATTTCTAGTAATTCACCCCGTGCGTTGCACATATATTTTTATTTTAATATTATTATTTTATAATATATATTAACATGAATTGGTATTTATTACTTTATTTTAATAGTAATGTTCATATAAGGTTATAAAAAACAAATTTATCTATCAATTTTATATTTTCAACTATAAACTTAAATGTCTAATTCAACTCCCCCTCAAAAAAAAATGTCTAATTCAACTCGTTCATAATTATCTCTTAATTTATGCATGTCTATAAATTATTATTTTATATATCCCTTTCTTTCTCACACACTTCTCTATAAACATTATATATAATTTGTGAGATATGTATTTTTATATTGTACTTGTATTGTTGAAAAAATGAATACTTCACATTGTTAATCAAAAATATAAATTGAGATATTATTCAAAATAATATGGTAACAAAAATCGTGAATAAAACTTAAAATGAACTATTATGCCATTGATATAAATGTTAGTAATATTAACATAAATTTTACAGCAGTATAATAGTAAACCACTAAAAAAACTTACGAACATAAATATGATATAACTGAAAACATTGTATAGAAATAGTACAATTGATATCAATATTCATTCTTTGACATTTATTTCCAATAGATGTATGTAAACCCATGGTTTTCTCATTTTGATCAACAATGGATTGGTGTGAATCGCTCATCAATCAACAGAAATGATAGAATACACTCGGAAGTGTGACAATCCAAAAAATATTAACCGGGAAGTTTATTTAAAATGTAACATCAATCGATTAATCATATATAATTGATTTTACATCAATTTATTTAATGGCATGGTTGACAATATAATTATTAATTATCATATATTGAGTTAACAACACATTATTTTCATTACATAAAATCTTTCTATTGACTTATCAAAGCAAAATACCGTCAATTTTGAATAACTCCAAAACATATATTGGTCGCTAGATATTGATTATTTTAGTTTTCTTCAATACTATCGATGTATATGTTTGTCCATTAAAGTGACAAAAGTTGCACATTTAAACAAATTCTTAAATCATAAAACTATATATTATTAAAACAAAAGTAGATTGTAAAAAGATCAGAAGAATAACCAATGTGCTCTTTTATTTAAATTAAAGGATGATGATCTGTTTAGAAAGCCACTCAGCTAGGTTTTGATTTCACAATGTGTACACCAATCTTTTATTGCATTTTTTGATATAAACATAGTTATATATATTATAATATAATATAAGTTATTCCTTTAAGATGTATTGGCTCAAATCAGAGAAATATTATCAGTTATAATTAAATTAGCATTTGATATTTGATTGATACATTGACACAATGAATTTAACAAAATAAATATCGTGCAAAAAAATAAAGGTTTTCTAATTTTTGTTACAAAAAAATAAATATATGAAACAATATTCGAGTTCCAAAATTTAATTTTAAAAAATTACATTTATTGATTATTAAATCAATAGTTTTAAATGTAGAAAAATATATATAATTTTATTTCAAGATTTCCCCCTATAATTCGGCTATATTGATTGATTGGAGAGTGAATTGGCAGGAAATCAGGGGCGATTTGCTGAGTCGTAGATTGTGTGAGATTTGATTTATTTTATGTATTTTTTAGGATATTAGATATATATTAATATCAATATTAATATTTAGAATTTTCATTAATATTTATTTCAATATATACTATTAGGATTTTGCAGTAAAATAATTTATAAGTTTAGCAAGTAGAGATGTGGGGGAAAAACCAATTAGCCAACAAATTATATATGTTACGAAAAAAAATTAGTCATTGACTTACCAAAACAAAACACTGTTAATTTTGGGTAACTCCAAAACATGTGTTGGTTAGGAGGATTTTCTGATTGATTGGTCCAAATTCATGTATCTTATTTTGTATCTTGTATTTTTTTTCACTTTCAATTAAGTCATCCTAAATTATATCATATACTAAAATGTTATTGTATGGTCAATATGTTGTTAGTAGGAAAAACTTATTACTAAGTCACCACCATTATTAGTTTAGTATTCAGATTTATTTGAAATATTAATTAGCTATTTGTTTAATCAAAGAGAATAATTTAATCCACAAGTCAAATAGTCGAGTTGTAATTTGTAAAATCAAACTCAATAATCTCTTTTAGAAGAATAGTTATTTATCGTGTCTATCGAACAATTGATGCTATGATACATTATACATAGGCTACATAATTTTGTTGTTTCAGAAGATATTACCAGTTATTATATCCATTTAAATTTAAATATTAATTTTCAAAATGAGAATAATTCAAAATAAACAAAACATAAAACACAAAATATAACTTAAAAAATAAATGCAACAAAAATATAAGTAATAAACAAAAGGAAGCAAAATTTATTTATTAGACTAATCAAAAAACGTCTATGCAGTTCCACAAGATATATTATAAACAAACTCTTGTTTGGTGCAGAATTGGGTTCAATCCTGCCGATGTTGGCGGGACATTTGAGGAAGACGGTAATAGGGAAAAATATGAAGATGAAACCATATTTGCTGGTTATGCTTCGACTTTAGAATCAACAACGTTGAAGTGTCTCTCTAAATCAATTGAAGTAGTATAATATGAGAGAATTTTGTATAAAATATACTTAAGTTAACATAACTAATAAGATGCCAAAAACATCTTTGAACAAAACATATAATTAATCGTGAAAAAATGAATTTTTATATGTATTTTTATATTGTACTTGTATTGTTGAAAAAATGAATACTTCACATTGTTAATCAAAAATATAAATTGAGATATTATTCAAAATAATATGGTAACAAAAATCGTGAATAAAACTCAAAATGAACTATTATGCCATTGATATAAACGTTAGTAGTATTAAAATAAATTTTACAGCAGTATAATAGTAAACCACTAAAAAACTTACGAACATAAATATGATATAATTGAAAATAGGGTATTGAAATAGTACAATTGATATCAATATTCATTCTTTGACATTTATTTTCAATAGATGTATGTAAACCCATGGTTTTCTCATTTTGATCAACAATGGATTGGTGTGAATTGCTCATCAATCAACAGAAATGATAGAATACACTCGGAAGTGTGACAATCCGAAAAATATTAACCGGGAAGTTTATTTAAAATGTAACATCAATTGATTAATCATATATAATTGATTTTACATCAATTTATTTAATGGCATGGTTGATAATATAATTATTAATTATCATATATTGAGTTAACAACACATTATTTCATTACATAAAATCTTTCTATTGACTTATCAAAGCAAAATACCGTCAATTTTGGATAACTCCAAAACATATATTGGTCGCTAGATATTGATTATTTTAGTTTTCTTCAATATTATCGATGATATTGATAAAGGCCTTAGTTTTCTTCAATACTATCGATGTTGGTGGGATATTTGATAAAGACGATAATATGGGTAACGTTAAGATGAAGTCATATTTGGTGATTATGCTTCAAATTTAGGATCAACAATATCGAAGTGTCTATCTAAAGCAATTTAAGTAGTATAAATATAAGATGATTCAATATAAATAATAAGCTGGCAAAATATTTGTCAACAAAATTAATTGTTAATTCAATGGTTAAAGATACGAAGATTTTAAGGGAATCTCCCTTTAATTATTCTACTGAATATAATAAAAAAATTATCCATTGAGTAATTTAGGAAAGTTTGAATAGTTACCTAGAAGAAAAACAATTAGTACTTTATAACTTGATTAATAGTATACAAAAAAAGTCACAGTCCATTATTGAAACAAAGACGGTATATATTTTTTAAAATATTAATAATATATATGAATAGAAATGATAGTCAAGAATCATAGTAGTAATAATGTCATTTAAAATATTAAATAATTATAATCATAGACTATATTTTTTTTAAATATGAATAATATATTGATAGAATTGATCATACAAACTCACTTTTTTGGTATCAAGTAGGAATACCATATATAATATTTTCCTAATTTATATACATATAAAGTAGAAATATCATCTATAACATTTTACTAATTTATATACATATAAAAGTAGGAATACCATTTATAATATTTTTCCTAATTTATGTACAAAATATCTGAACAAATCAAGATCAACTGTTAGAATTGTAAAATATAATATTTCCGAATATAAGAAGTGAAATGAGCGGAAAAATTTTGTTTCGCACATCTGCTATTATATGTATATAGATATAGATTGATATATATTAATTTTATAATAAATTCTACAGATACTGTCTATGAATAAAAATATAATTAGATACAATCCATTATTTTACTAAAGCTTAGTTTTCAGATTGTTTCAATCAATAATTGATCTTATTTATATGATTGATTAAAAATAATAATAAATACTTATTTTATCTATAGAAATAATTATCGTGAATTTATTGAATGTATAAGACAATTATAGGATTGATTATGTAGTTTTTAAATTTTGAAAATTCCTAAAATTACTACAATCATGAATGGAAATATAAGTCAATAAAATATTTCTATTAATAAAAAATCTTATCGTCGACTTACCAAAGCAAAGAACTACCAATTTTGGATAAAACTAAAAACATGCCTTAGTTAGGAGATTCTCGTATTGATTTTTGAAAAAACGTACCTTAAGATTAAAGATCTCTCAATCTAAGAAATTTACAATTTATTACCTTAAAAAATATATTAAAAATACAATATTTGGTCACTTGGAAATATGTTTAGAAAATACTAATTTATTATATATAAATTAAACATGTTATTATTCAAATCATTAGAAATTTACCATGGTTAAAAAACCAATATTAAAATATTTGATTGCTCAAAAGCTATATACATTACAAGTACAACAATTTGACTTAAAGATTTACAAAACTCAAAATAGTAACAAATATTTGATTGTTCAAAAGCTATATACATATTTTTTCTATAAATTAGATTCCAAAATATGTAAACCAACAACAATAATTAATCTTAAAATAGTCCAATCTATATATGGGTGATTTAAAAATTAGATGCCAAGAATATGAACACATTAATAAGGAAAAAAAAGAAACTAACAAAAATGATTATACAGATTTAGTTGTCAAAAATCTGAGTACATAGATTAGGGAAAAATTGACAAAAATAATTGTATATAAATTAGCTAGTGTCATTTAGGCGGGAAAAACCAAACTTCTGCTATTATATATATATAGATTTGAAATGCACCAATACCTTTAATCAATGTTATAAATCTCGGGTCGAACATTAAACCGGCTTAATAACTGGGTTATTGGGTCACTGGTTTAACAGATTAAACCACGCTAAAAAAATCGATTGATTGTATACATAGCACACATAATATATATATATGTGCGCGCACACACACTCATGTAAAAGACAGACACAAATACAAATGTAAAAAAATTAATATATAATAATAAAAATTGAATTAATAAATTATAATATCAAAATATATGTTTAAATCGAATATAAGAGATGTTAAACATATTTTCCTTCATTTTTTGTAATAAAACAAAAGAAATTTTTATTTATTAAAAAATGGGAGGGAAATGAATCGCGTTACTCGATCACTGGTTTTCTGGTTTTTGGTCTAATTTGACCGGGTGACAATAATTTTTTGGCCTTCGATTTTAATATATAACAGGACCGAGCATGTACCTAATTCTAGTTACGACATGTTTGGTCCAGTTTTCACAACATTGCTTTTAATATGATTGACGATTTAGCTTCCATAATTAAATAAAAGAAAGACCAAAATTTTCCACCAAAAGCAATCTCAATATATTAATTGTAGTAACTCTAACACCCCCAATATTATTTCCATAATCGTTCAAAAAGATTCAGAAATAAAAGTTATATCAATTGTTTTGTATATTAATTTTTTTTTTTACTTTAAATCCAGTTGTGGTTTCAAATCTTGACTGGAACATATTTTTTTAAGAAAAACAACCCAATCGTTGATTCAAATAACGACTGGGTGTTCACATTTTTAAGAAAAATAATTTGGTGAGTCGTTGATTGGATTAAAGACTCACCATGAGTCATGGATTGTATCTACGTTTGACTTTAGATTTTTAAAAGTTTATAAATCCACCACAATTGTGTAACAGTTTTCGACAAACACAATATTCAATTAAAGAACCCCGTTAAACATACTAGATCTAGGTTATGTTTCAAATGTATACTCGATGTTTATAGGTAATATTATTGAACTCTTCAAATAAATAGAAAAAGAAACTATTATAAATTTGAAATCTTTAAATCCAGAAAAACTCAAACTCGAAATTTTAATTTGAATGCACCAAAAATCTAAATGCAGAATGTTGGACCCGCTAAACATATATACTAGATCTAGGTCTGATTTCGATCCAAGTTCCAAATTTAAATCCAAAACCCACTCCAAATATCCATCGGAAATGATCAAATATATACTGGATGTTTATAGTTAAAAATTTCGATCTCCTTAGGGATCAAATTTGTGCAGCAGTGGTAGAAATTTCGATCTCCTTATTGATCCTTGTTCGATCTTATATGAGTGCGTATGTCATCTCCCTACTATTTATTGGAAATATAATAAATATTTCCGATGAATGAAAAATTGTTGCCAAAAGTTGTGACTATTCATTAAAAACTATTTGGATTGAAAATGTTTATCCGAATAGTTGTGTTGTTTCATTTGAAATCAATGGACGTGTCTGTTCGAATAAATGGATATGTCCGTTCGAACAGTTGCGTTGTTTCACTTGTGACTTTTTGGTAATCTATATATATCCAAAAATCTATAGATTATTCATTAGCATTTTTCATACATTCATAAGCATATTTATGTCAAAAAAATTTCATTAAAAGAGAGAGAGTACAAAAACATTTGAAGTTTGCCCTCTCTTGTTGTTTGGAGTGCTATTACAGCAAGATGACACCATTGTATCTTGGGAGACATTTGCTATTCAATCGTGGGCACCATAGCGGGAGAGTTCGTCTTAAAGACATAGAGTCGAACTTTAGCCTCGGTCTAAAATTCTGCATTTTCTATAATTTCGTTTTTCTAGAATTTAAATAAGTTTTCCGATTTATTTTTGAATATAATATCGCACGTAATAAATCTCCAACACTATTCCCCTTATACTTAAAATAAATTATAAAAAAACTCTTTAAATAAATAGAAAAAATTATTATTTTAAATTTGAACTCTTTAAATTCAAAAAATGAAATCAAACTCAACTTCCAAAAGTTTGGTAGCTAAAGTAAAAAGAATATGCATCAATCCAAGAAATTAACACTTACTAAGCCAATTCAACAAATAATCTCAGACCACTGTCCAATGTTTCAAGTTCCAGATTAACCCCAAAAAAAACGAAAAGAATGAAAAAAAAAAATCAACTTGAAAAAATCCAGTCTACCTCTAACAACACACTTAACCAAGAATTTTCTGCTAAAATTTCAAAAAACAAATAAAAGAAATAATTTATAAAACCCACATTAAAAATTGTTCAAGCTGAATTGGTCTCACTATTCTTCTTCCTTCTGCTGCCACCACTGCTTTTATTTCCACGCGCGTTCTTACTCGCACCGCAAACTATCGTAAACTCAATACCGTAGACAAAACAAGAAAACAAACCCCCATCAGAACCCCTCCTCGACTGTCTCCTGCCATTATTATTCCACAACAACTCCGATTCATCATCGTCATCACCACCATCCATCGCCGCCGCCTTTCTCCACCTCTCTCTGCTCGCAACTCTTCTATACCCTTTCGCTTTAGCCTCTTCAATCGTCAGCTCCTCCAGAATCGAGCTCCCCGTTTCCTCAGCCGCCTGTCCATGTTTTCTCGCCAGCAGCGGCGGCGGCGGCTGAAGCTTCTTGGCTAGCTCCGCCGCCACGACGGAGGCTGACGGCCCTATATCGGAGCACAACTCCGAGCCGTTCGTCGAGCCGTTGTAAACGGATCCTGGTTTTACAGGGAAATCCTCGTTGTTCGTCGTCACCTCGGAGCTGCCGGCGCTCAACGATCTCCAGAGGTGGATTTTCGCGTTTATTTCCCTGTTTTCGTCGTCATTGCTATCGTTATCGGCCTGTAATTTCTCGTTTTTTCGGATCTGGATAATGTCGTGGGGATTTTTTCCAGGTGGCGCTATGGATAACGGCATGCTTCTCATGGTGGTATCCAGGAGAGCAACTCCCATGTTGAGAATCCCCTGAGGATTGCCCGACGGGCGGCGGATCTGGAGCGCGACGAATCGGGTCGTTTTGGTCCCATTTTGTCGGGCTCGGATCAAGGGCGTGATTAAATCGCTGATTTGAACCTTTACCATTCCGACGAGGACGTCTCGAAACCAGGAGACCGTGTAGATTTCGACGGTCACGGTGGCGTTTTCCGACAGGATTTGCTCGCCGTCGCGGGAAAACACGAATTTGTCGTTCCAGGTCGGGTTTTTGTGGCCCTTTTGGTCGGTTCGGGTCGTGTGTTTTCGGGCAGGGTTGATCCATGCTACGGCGTAGGTTTGCATTGATTTGGAGATTGGGGCTAGGTCTTGAGCTGAAATTAGGCTAATTTCGAGGAGTTGGAAAGGGGCGGAGGGCGGCGGAGCTTGGGAGGAGATACATGATTCTGCGGCGGCGGTGGAGGAGAGTGGCGGAGCGGAGATTTTCGGATCCATCCGCCGCCCGTGACAGGGATGAGAAAAACCGGGAACGAAAATGATGGATGCTGATCAGAAAGAATTGAGTTGGTTCGTTGAAGATACATTGTGATTGAGGCTGAATTTTTGTTGTTGATGATGCTTTTTTGACCATTAATTACTTCTTGAAGTTGAATTTCTAATTTTGCCCCCCAAATTGGCTGTCTTAATTTAGTAATTCCCATTTTTTTTAGATAGACATTCCTTGTTTTTATGAAGTACGCTAATTTCCCGTGAGAAATGGAGATCAGGAGATGGCCTGGCCAGGGCCACCATTTCCATCTTATATTCATTTGTGCGGATTTAGTGTTTAATCTACTGTTTTAATTCATAAGCAAATCTTACATTATAAAAGATAATGTCATTATTGTATATGTGATATTTATCAATTGAGATCTTCTACTCCATTTAGTATTTCATTATATACTTCTATGAATTGTGTGAATGACATGTGTAAACATGACATTATTATGTACAAGTGACATGTATTGATACCATTAAAATAGGAGATGAAACACTAAATGGAATAGATTATCTAGATTTGATATATATGTGGTGTACTGAAACACCAAATAAAATGTTGTGAAAAATAGAATATCTGAATCAAATTTCCAGCAAAATCGTATCTAATCTCAACTTTAAGATTTGCAAGTGTTGTTATCTTAAGTCGATAAGTCGTCAAACCTTAGAGATGATTACCTAGAAAAGGTAGGTGCGGGATAATTTTCATCTTGCAGTGAGAGAATCCAAATAATTTTGTCTTGTACTATGCGAGTTTTCTCAAGTAAACACACACCTCAAATAATATGTCTAATATTGTATGAACATGACACGAACCTAACACATTGTCACATTATAAGCGGGTAAGGATTAGGGTTTGGCTAGTTCGAGTCAGAGCCGAACATGTGCTTCACGAGGCCCTAAGCGAGATTTTAAAAATGGTCTTTATAATGATTGAAATTTTTATCTTAGAATATTAATCTGCATCAAGGGCCGAAAAAATTAATTATAATACTAATTAGGGCAAAATACAATAATACCCCTTGAATTTAGCTTTATGTCTCATTTATCCCCCTGAACTGTCAATGTAGCACTTACCCCCTTCAATCAAATTAAATTATAATGTATAGACAAAACTACCCTTAATAAAAAAATGAGTCTACATAATTTTTAGTAAATTATTTATTTTGTGTACCCTATTTGATTTACATTCTTTTAAATTCAAAAGTGATTTTTTTAATGGTACATTAAGTAGTGTAAACTTTAAAAAACTAAAATAATAATAAATACACAAAAAAGTAAATATGAAGAACAAATGAAAAGAATAAAATATTAACAATTAAATTTAATAAACTTTCAATATTAGAAAAAATATGAATAAATATATTTTCTTAAACCTAATTTTTATATATATTACACTTTTTATTTATTTCTTGTTTATTCAATATAATTCGTACTCCAAAACATATCATTAGTAAATTGCCATCTTTAATGAATAATAGATATTATTAATTAAACGAATTGAAAGCACACCCAGTTTGTTATACACATTTATTATTAAAATATTTTTAATATTAAACTAGTTAAGTTACTAATTACTTGTTCCAAAAAAATGATTTAAATAAAAAAATATAAAATCAAAATTGGGGTACAAATATTATATACAATTTGCTAAAAACAATTGTTATTAAGGGTAATTTTGTCTATACATTAAATTCTACTTGGATTGAGGGGATAAGTATTACATTGACAAGTTTAGGGAAATAAATGAGACATAAGGCCAAGTTCAGGGAGTGTTATTGTATTTTGCCCTACTAATTATAATAATAACCAAAGAAAATAATTACTTTAGCGTGATAACATGACTAGTTAACAAAGTAATATGCTGGCAAGACAATACCAATGTATCAACTAATAAACTAATATCCATATATTAGAACAAATAAGTGGAAATTAATACCTTTGTGCAAAGTATAAAAAAAGTGGAAATTAATACCTCCCTTAAACATAGTTAAGAACTTTTTCCCTCTCTACTTTTTCTCTCCCCATTTTCTCTAAAAAAAACCAAAACCCTAATCACTTTTCTACTTTTCCCTCCACCACACTAGCCGCCCATCCCCCTGCCAAGTTGTTTTCTTCTCCCAAGAGAGTGGAAGCCATAATGGTGATTACAAGTGGCTGTTTAGGCTGATACACCGCCACGAAGGCCGACGATAGTCGAAATTTTTGTCGTCGGCCGTAACCCCACGTATGATATTTTTCTTCTCTCGGTTCAAGATCGGGCTTTGGAATTTTTTTGTGGTGGCGGGCCAACAAATGTTGAGATGTGATGATTTGGGAGGAGCGGTGGTGTCGGGATGTGGCTGTGAATTTGGGGGAGGGAGAGACCATTTTTTCTTCGTATGGTTTTTTTTTGTCATATCTTTTTTTTCTCGCCTTTTAGTTTGATTGCTTGGTTGTTGTTTTTTATTTTTTATTTTTTGTTGTTTTCGTTTTTCAGTTGAAGGGTGAAATCCGTAGGCGTGTCAGTGATGTTGGTCTTGCAGTACTTGATGGTTGCTCGTGCCCGAGTGTTCCTTATTTTGCAGTCACCTTTGAGGATTACTGAAGTATCCTAGCGTAGGAGTATTTTAGTTTTGAATTGTGATTTGGATTTGAATTGGTCTTGCCAATTCCCTACTTGATTTCTAGTTAGTCAAGTCGGCCCATAGCCAGTTGGTTACGATTGTCGTTATAGTCCCGTATTTGAGTTGTTTCTAATAGAAAAGCTATCGTTTGAGAAAAAAAAAATAAGTGGAAATTAATAGGCCATCAAGACAATAATATTTCAGCAAACCAAAAATCACAAATCATATCATATTATTCATAGTATTCATAAGTTTCAAAACAATAAATAAGTACCTCGTAAATAAGGGTTGGGTCTTTTTTTTTTATTTGTAGTGTTGAGTGTCTGAAGAGAAAAAGAAAAGAATAATTAGATCCCAAAGTACTATGTCATCGAAGAGTAAAAAAAAATCGGACCTCTAAATATTTGGGCCCCTAAGCTTCAGTTTGTTGGGCCTATGCTTAGGACCGAACCTTGTTAGAGTCAAAATCGGGTTGGGCATAATAAGATGAATAATAAACAAGTCGGATTGGGGTTAAATTGAAATGTCACGATTCACCCATTTGACCCAATTTTGTTATTATCATGCAGCTTTTGCAATATTTTTAATTGATTGAATATGTTATTACTATAATGATTGAATATTTTTTAAAAAAATTAAATGTATGTAAATATAATTTTTGGATTGAAATTAATTCTACAACCCACATAATCCATACAAATAGGTGAGTTATTTAGATTTTTAAAAATAAACAGGTCGAGTTAGGGTTGGGAAATCTGGTATAGATAATCAATCATGTCTAGTCAGGGATAAAATATCTTATTTCATTTTCCCTGTTCCACTTCATATTTCATATGTTGGATGAAAGACATGTGTACAATTGTGACATCATTTTGTACACGTATCATTCATCTGATGCAATAGAATAAGAGTGAAACGAGAAAAGTGGAACAAAAAATCTCAATCCATCTAATAAGGGTTTGAGAAATATAACATGAATAACATGAAAATTATGTTTCGATATAACACACGACTCAAACACGAACTAATTGCCACCTCTAGCTTGGTTTGGGTCTTGAGTTTTTTTATTTTTATTAGCAATGTTATAATTTAATATATATGTGATTATGTAATATTATATTTTAAATATGGTATTGAAGTATTTTATTGATACTTTTGTTAAAAAAATATATATTTTTTAATAATTTTAAAATTATAAAATAAGTTGAAGGAGTCTAACTCAAACCACGGTGAGTGAGCTACGGATCCTTAAAAATATTGAAGGGGGTTTTGGGTTTTAACAGACTTGCCCGGTTCACATTCCTAGGAATGGTGGGACGTCACTGTCCTAATTTCATAAATAAAAAAAAAGGATGAACCCCATCCCTAAGGGCCCCCACTGCCCTTGCCATAGAGCTTTGTGGAGGAGGTGAAACGCGGGATGTTCCTCAACAAGTCGTTGTAATTTATAAATTAGGAAAATATTATACTTATTGTAAATGATATTCCTATATTGTTATAAATTAGAAATATCATAAAGTGGTCCCGAGCCGCCATAGAATCGAGTCACCACACAAGAAATCATCCTCCACCATGTTACCAGGGGGATTTGAATCTCCACGCCGCATTTTAAAAGTAGACAACATGTCACTCAGTCCTTGAGCTATACGCCCAAAAAGACTGCCATCTAATTTCATGTTTTCATAGATTGAGGACTATGTAAGAAAGTTTTAATATATACAATTATATGTTTCTTTTTTCTTTTAAATTTGTTCATCTGTTTTTTAAGAAATTAGTATTATAAGATTTTAAAATTATAACAATTATTTTGGTGTTCATTGTTGTCAAATGTCAAAAGACCTTATCCATGCTAGACCATGTGTATATACATTTGGTAAGTGAATGAATGCCAAATGTTCAAATGGTGGGTTAATAAATCAAGTGGAGGAATTGATTGTAGTATTAATTTTCAGTTGGTTTGAGCGATTTTCAGAAAACGCGCTATCGACGCGGGATCAAATTCCACCCGTTCCCACCCCTATCAGAATAAATACGAATATTTATTTTTGTATTTAGAAGACTTTGTAATTGTACTCAAAAAAAAAAGTACCAAGTGTCTCATCTTCTTAAAAAACAAAACATTTGAATGATGGATGTTATACTAAGATAAATCTTAAATTATCTTAATACTATTTAGGAAATAATCAAGTTAAATGATAATGGATTCATATGATGAATTCTTTCTTTTTCCTTTTTCATTTTTCCCTTTTTTTCCCCTCCAAAAATATGTCAATTGTCAAGTAACCTTTATGCTATTAATGGGACCATCCACTAACCCAACTTTCCAACTAAAAATAATACAAATGATGGTGTTTATCCATGACTAAACCACAATTTAGGACTAATTACCTTTATACCTTTTTGAAGTATGATAACTGATAAGAATCACATAATTTAGGATTGTAACAAATTCATTCAAGCTTATCAATCAAACTTGTTTAAAATCTAGTAAGGGTGATCATAAATTTTAAAATACCACATGGACCGCCCGAACCGTACCATGCCGCACCGTTCATAATAATTTATAACAAAAACCACGACTTAAAATATTAAATAGAAATCGTACCACTATGTTGGTGTAGTTATGGTTTTAAGTTTTACAAAACCGCAAAAACTGCACCGCAACACACCTCTATAATTTAAGGTAAAATAAAACATTGTTCGTTAGACTTTAGTCTTTAGTTAAATAGTTAGAGAATAAATAGATTAAGAAATGATATAATTAGATTCATACTTTGCATACTAAACACAATGCATTTTACATTCTTTCAGTGTTATTAAAAATGCATTATACTTTGCATCAAAATAAACAATATTACATTGCATTACATATTTGAATGTAAGTGCAATAAAAGATATTGCAATTGCATTTTATTTTCAAAAATACATCTTGTATAAAAAAATACTTTTTAATTATGATATTTTTCTTTGGCTTTTTCTTTAAAATATAATAACAAAATTATATTAACTTATCAATTATATAATATTATTATTTATTAAAACCGCAAAATCGCATGCCACCGCCTAAAACCGCATCTTCAGTTTTACTTCATAAAACCGCGATTCGAAAATATTATTTAACCGAATCGCATATAGCAATTCGGTTTGAAATTAAATTAAAAACCGCAAAACCACACCGTGATCACTCCTAAAATTAGTCAAGCTTTACAAATTATTTTTAAACTGGGTTTGATCGGTCAAAAAATGTGTTTAATCGAGTCGAATATGAATACAAATTGAGCTCAATTAGTTTCTTTTTCTTTTACATATTGTATCATTTATTGTAGAGTGATAATCTATGACACGACACAATAATACAACACGAACCCAACCTAAAATTACTGATAGAAACACGAACACGAGAAACACGAACACGAATCTGACACGGTGATACTATTTGTCTTAAAATATAGTCGTATATTTACTTAATTTTTTGATGTATTTTGAACATAACCCAAAATTGACCAGAAGCTAAATACGAACATGGTCGATGACACGAATTGTCACCCTAATTTTTCGACTAATCTAGTCGAGTTCGAACGCGATTTCATATTTTATCGAATGAAAAAAAATATATTCAAACTTAACACTAAGTGTGGAATCGTGTATCAAATAATGCAATTCATTTTTCTATCCCTACCTTGATTCAAAAAATAATATAAAATAAACAATACTTTTATTATCATATAATAAATTAACCAAGTTGCAAATGGAATCCTAATTATTGATCTTAGATTCAGCATCGACGGCCCAAATCACTACAAGACAAAGCAAAGCGAAAAAAATTTACCCACACGCAATAGCAAACACCCACCAATCATTCAGTTCCAAAAGAACTACACACCCCACACATTTATTGACATCATCACCATTCATCTCTTCTGGATTTGGAAAGTCAGCATTCGGAGAATATTTAAGTTTCTACAAATTCACCTCTCCCAAGTTGCTTAATAGTGAATTATCCATAATTATTGGTTCAACTAGTTTTCATGTTTCTTGTCTTTATATTTGTATATTCTGCCACAAAAAGTGTTTACTTAGCCGCCAGACATCCATATTCCATCAGATTCTCCTGCATCTCTCATCTCAGAGGTTCATTTCTCATCCTTTTTTGGATTTCTTGAGCTTTTTTGGCCAAGCCCATTATGATTTCTTCACTTTCTCCGCCATTTAGTGTGCTATTATGTGGTTTAATCTTGTTTTTTGTGGTTAATTTTCCTTGAATTGAATTGGGTTTTTTGCTCGTTCCTAAGAGTTTTATTCATTTTAATTTTTCTTGCTTTTTACTCTTTGTTGTGCAGCTTTTTTTTCACAATTTCCACTTCATAAGTCCTTGAAATGAAAATTGTCTTGAATTTATTGGATGATTGATACTAGTAAAATTAGAGCAAATGAGCTAGCTTTCTCTCGAGAAAAATGTGAACTTTTTGCTTTTTTTCTTTTTTGTGGGCTATAGAGTTTGTGTGGAAGCCTGGAAATGAGGATGATAGGCGGGGGCCCCACTTTCAGTTCCTGCATTACGTGAACATTTTGTAATTGTGAATTGACTATTTGATGGATAAGATTTATAGATGGATGTGGTTTAGATGACTTTTGGGTTGTTAATATTTGTTGTTTGAAATAGGTTGCTTTACGGAAAGATTAGATTTTTTTTGGCCAAAAGAAAAAAAAAAAAAAAAGAAAAAAAGAAAAAGCAATTTCTTCCTAGATTTTCCGGATTTTCCACTTTGGTCTGGCTATTGGTTAGCTTTAGAAGATTAAGGAACGAAAATTTTGCAATGGGATTATGATTGGTTGAACTTGTTTGTGGAATTTCACTGGTGCTCTCATAAGTTGGGAGTTCTTAGTTGAGCTTCAATATATAACACATTTGTCAGAAACTTTAATCCACAGTTAGAATGTCGAAAAGCGTTCAAACGCAACATCCACGGTGAGCGCTGATGAATATTGCTGTTTTTGTGTGTAGCAGTGTTATAACTCAACTTAGTTTTAGTTCATTTTCACCCTTTCTCAGTAACAATATATCTGTTATTCTTTTTCTGAATGTTGAAAATCTTATACTAGAGATCGAATCAGTTTTGGCGTGACATATTTTATCTCCTTGTTTAGTTTCAGCAAAATGTTGAAACCTATTTTACATAAATCTGTCATATTTCTTAGGGAGTGTTTGCTAACACTCCCTTAATATATTTTAACTTCAGTTCAAGTTCTATTGGCATTTTAATTTGATATTTCTTTTCCAGATGCTTATGTGGTAACCTTTAACTACCACAGTTCTTAAAAGGTAGCGAGCATGGGACTCGGAAAACTACGATCGTGATTTCATTGAGCCCAAAGCTAAACTATAAGCCGATCTCTTTATAGTAGAAAACCTTCTGTTGTCATCTGTTTATGGACAACTGAACATGGCCCCTGCATTATTTAAGAAGAAACCTGTCGAAACCCGTTCAAATGATAAAGAAGCCTCTGGAGCTTTATTCTCATCTTCTTCTGATATAAGTCGATCGAAAACTTTGCCGTTCATTTCTAAGCCACTGAATGATGGAGTTTCTTTTGCATTGTCCCCTTCGGTTATTCGAGATGGAAAATCAGATGGCTGTGATGTGGAAAACAACAATGTTTCTTGGAATACGGATGCGATTGAGAATTATCTTGATATTTCCTTGAATATCCCTGTCCAGAATAGTCAGGTAGAAAACTGTACGAGTTTCGTGTCATCAGAAGATCATATTAGGAGAACCGATTGGCGGGAGTGGGCAGATCAGTTAATCACGGTTGATGATGCGCTTGACTCAAATTTGAGCGATCTCCTTGTCGATGTCAATGTTCCGGATCTGGATGCCAAGGTTTATTACTCAATTTTGTCACCTGTCTTATTTTTGTACCTCTTATTTTAAATTTACCAATGTCGTAAAAATTGGCCTAGGCGCCCCTAGGCTGAACCGTTTTGTTCAAATTGATGAAAAAAAATCATTTCAGCCAAAAATCGGCCTGGGCTGCCAAAAAGTCGGTCAAAATTTTAAAAAACAATTTAAAAAAATAGTATTGTTCCTAGGCCGCTGGGCTGCCTAGCGATTTCTGCAGCCTTGAAATTTATAGAAATTGTAGTCATCCTCTAGTTGAATATTTATTTAACATTTCCAACATTATTTTCAAAATTCACTGGTTCATTGAGACAATTAGGCCAGTTTGTTCTTGGATTAGAATACTAAATTTGACCCATATCTATATTCAATTAATTCTGTGACTTCACTTATTTTTCCTTTTATCAGGATTCAATATGAGTTTTAACTAATATACAATTAAGAAAGATAATGATATGTGTATTTTTAGTTTTCTTTGTATTTAGTTCTTCTATTTGTTTTATAAATTTTCATATGTTCTACTAATCCACCATTGAGATGATTTTCATGGGAAATCTAAAATTTTATGATCCCTATTTTTTTAAAACTTATTTTATTCTCCTAGTTTTTTTTTCCCACTCTGATTTTAACTGTAATGGCTTACAGCTTCTGGAATTTCCACCAGACGTCTCGTTGTCCATGCCACAAATTCATCAGCATCATCACCCTCCCGTTTCAAGTGGACAAAGCTGTGCTGTAGTTAGCTCTCCTTGTCCTTCACCCTTGACCAAAGCACGAATGCGTTGGACACCGGAGCTTCATGAAGTTTTCGTAGATGCTGTCAATAAGCTCGGTGGTGGCGAACGTGATTATCTTGCTCATCAATAGTTTGTTACATAGGGAGTGTTCGCAAACACTTTAAAAAAGTGATCTGTCGGCTTTTGGCTGAGAAAAAAATAGTTTTTAGTGTTTTCAAATGTCTACTTCTGCTTCTATTTCTGTATAATTTAATTAGAATCTAAAAGTAAGGGGAAGGGTGTTTTAGATTTCCAATTCTGCTTCTGGTTTCATTTTGAAATAAGTAAAAAGCATTTTTACAACTTATTCACCAAACACCGTGTATTTGCAAACACTACCAACTTCTAATTCTCGACTGTTTTTCACATCTACTACAGTAAATCACTTCTTTTAAAAGTAGAAGTTTTTGCAAGCACTCTCATAATCTCAAGAGAAACTGAAAACTTGATCTTCCTTTTGTGGTGTCTCACGATATTTACTATGCAGGAGCTACGCCAAAAGGTGTTTTGAAGCTCATGAATGTTGAAAGCCTCACTATCTATCACGTGAAGAGCCACTTGCAGGTACGGAGAAGTGTTTTACTTGCAAAATATTGTTTTTCTGCTAGAAAGTTGAAGTTTATCTACTCACTATCTTCCTCTAAAATTTCAGAAGTATAGAACTGCAAGATTCAAGCCAGAGTCATCAGAAGGTAGAAAATAGGATCTCTAGTTGTCTTTTGCATTTGAAAGTATTGTATGGTGCATGATCTTGCTAATACTTCTAATTTGTGTTTCATACAACAAGGTGTGTTTAACTACTCGACTAAAGGAGTGTTTGCAAACACGCGGACAAAAAAAAGTGATTCTCAGCTTTAGCTGATAAAAAATACTTTTTAGTGTTTGTAAATGTCAGCTTTTGTATTTGCTTATTGTTTCTTTGAATCAAAATCTAAAAGTTGGGGGTCGGGTGCTTCTGGTTTTGGAATTGTTTTTGGTATTTTTGTAAATAAAAAGAAATTTGCTCTTTTGACATTTTTATCCTCAAATTTGAGAAATATAATATTGGCCTACCAATAATAAGAATGGTATTTTTGTCATTCTATCCAAAAGCTCATTTTGAAACTTTTTTTCCGAACACTTCCAACTTTGATTTTCTCAGTTTTTAACAAGCACTATCAACTTCTGATTCTTAATTACTTTTAGCTTTTGTTGCAATAAATCAGTTCTTCTAAAAAGCAGAAGTATTTGCAAACACTCCCTAAGTATCTTGATTCTTAGCACATAATTCAACAGAAGGTCATCATCTTGATTTTTATTCTGTACTTGACATTGCAACACCATATTCCTATTGGTTGAATGAGATAATGTCTTGGTGATCTGATAGTGTTCCCATGATCAGAGATTCTCATTTTCTCTACGGATTTATACTTTTTCCTTTCCGACTATAGGAACATCAGAGAAGAAGTCGAAAAATGTTGCTGAGATGATGTCGCTAGACTTGAAGACGTAAGTAGAGCTCTATCTTTTTTCCTACAGATTCACAACGTCATGTTGGAAGCATTTGCAAACACTTAAAAAAAAAGTGATTGTCAGCTTTTAACTGAAAAAATGTAGCTTTTTAGTGTCATCAAATGTCATCTTCTGCTTATGATTCTGTATATTTAATCAAAATCTAAATACTAAAGTAGGGGAGAGGTGCTTTACATTTCTGATGCTGCTTCTGGTTACATATTGAAATATGTGAAAACACCTTTACAACTTAAAACACCGTCTATTGACTAATCAATTTGCAGCTTCTATTTGCAAATACCATCAGTTTCTGACTCTCAGCTGACTCTCAACTGCTCCACTTTTACTACAATAAATTACTTCTTTTAAACGCATAAGTTTTTGCAAACACTCTCTATATTTCATGTCCTACATCTTTGTTTTTTTTTTCCTTATTTTCCTGAAAGATCCCAATTTAGGGTATAATTTAAAAGTTTGGGAAACAATGGAACCATTATGTATAATAAACTCAAGAAACTCCTATAAATCTTCCCTCTTGGAGTCAATAGTTTCTATGTCATTGAATCTAAACATCTCAACTCAGATATTTTGATGGCAGGACAATGGGGATAACTGAAGCACTCAGAATGCAGATGGAAGTTCAGAAGCAGCTCCATGAACAACTTGAGGTAGGCAAATGGTGCTTTTGCAGTTCTACCAAGAAGTCGAAATACTATCATACCCTTTTCTTTAGCTAACTCGCCACATTTGAACAATTGCAAATTCAAAGAGTGAAAATAATATCAAGGATAATTTTTCTACACTTCCTAGTTGATTACGATGGCCTTAAGTTACATTTGGATTGAAAGATTTGGATTTCAGGAGAAGATTTAAGAGAAGGATTTCAAATGACTCTATATAAGATGCATTTGAAATCCACCATAAAAGCCCAAGGATTTGAAATTCATTGTATTGTGAGATTATCCAAATAAACTCAATGGATTTGTTATTACACGCTAGGTTTAGTCTAATTATGAAAAAGCCCAGCTATCTATAATTACAAATACCCCATTAACATTTGTTTCTATTTTACAATCACACTAAAGAGTGGTGTATTTGTTAAGCAAATACAAAGCTCAAAGATCTGTCTGTGATACCTTAAGGGAGTATCTATAATTTTGAATGATAATGATAATTTTTTGCAATTAGGCTTAACCTTAGGGTCAGTTATTGTAATTTACCCAAATATTTAAGTCCATATGGTAATTTCAATGATGTCAGTTTATATTTCCTTTTTTTTTTCAGCTGACAGGAAATACCCAACTCTTGAGGTTCAATTCGTAAAATAGAAACAAATGTCAGGGGTGTTTGTAATTTTTACTAACTAGAGTTTTTTGTAATTAGGCTAAACCTCATTCGTAGTTATTGTAACTTACCCAAATTTTTAAGTCCATATGGTAATCTGTGAGGTCAGTTTATATATACTTTTATTTCATCTATATCAGGTTGATTACTATCCAGAAATTATTTTCTTGTTTTGATGTATAGGGACCATAATGTTCCTAAAAATATTATATGGTAAATTGTGTAACAATATATCATAGGATATGCACTCTAGAGTATTGACTGATGATGGCAAAACCCTGTTCCTTCAGATTCAAAGAAATCTGCAGTTGCGAATAGAAGAACAAGGGAAGCACCTTCAAATGATGTTTGAGAAGCAGAGGAAAATGGAGGAAGATAAACTAAAAGCCTCATCATCGTCAAACCTAGACGACCCTTCTCCACTGCCAACCGTAGAAAAGCAGCCGTCCATTCATAACGTTAAAGCAGAATCGTCCGATCATGATCACTCCGGCACGACAGATATTCCAGTTGCAGATGAACATCCAAATAAGCAAGAAATATTATCTGAACGTAAAACTTGTGAGGACCATGAGTCGGATGAAAGTGAATACAGTCCACCATTGAAACGAGCCAAGGCTGATGAAACAGAAAAATCTTGAATTTGCTCTTTGATCATGACTCTTCACATCTTCCGGAAAAAAAAAACGTCGAGGATTGATTTATTGTCGATTGAGCTTGCAATTTGAATTATCATGTGTAGAATTTCAAGTAGCAGAATATCACCTTTTTTTTTAATTAGTAATTGTAGATTATTAATCCCTTTTCTGATTCTGATTGTATTGACTCTTTCCAGTTGCTGTGTGAATGATTGTTCATTCAGAATTGGCTAATGAAAAGGATTCCATGCAAAGCATGTGGATGTATTTAGAAATTGTAGTTCATTCTGTGAATACTGGATGCTTGAATATCTATTATCTCAGAAGCATTTATTAATGTTTGAATATTCAGTGCATGTTTGGGACACTTATGTAAAAGTCCATTTAGTAAATGGAACTTTTCTAAAAGTCTTCATTTCTAACTTCAGGATGGACTTTTTGGAGGAGTGACTTATGTAAAAGTTCATTCTAAATTAACTACCAAACATCAAATATTATTGAAATGAACTTTTAAACCAAACGTCCATCAGCACTGAGTCATTTCTATGACTCATGAATTTGAACTGCAAATTTTACAATGCAGATTCAAAGCTACCAACTCACAAGCTCTTAACATGATATACTAGAAAAAAAAATGATTTTTCAGTGCAAAATATTAAATTTACTTGAGATTAATTACAAAAAATACCCTTGAGGTTCTGTATAACTACAAGAAACCCCAAATATCTTTCAATATTACAAATACAACTTTTTATTTGTTTCTATTACAAATTGCACCTATTGAGGGGTATTTATTAAGCAAACAACAAACCTTGCAGGGGTGTTTGTTATACCTTAAGGTTTTTTTTTTTTAATTTACCCATTTACTTAAAAATATCATAGAGATGGCTCATGGCTTCTGTAGATCCAAGAAATGAGTTTTGTTGCCCTTTTTGATTAATATTCTCCGTTTATTTTATTATTGTAGAACTCCAAGGAGCCAGCTGAATTACTAGCAATGCAGAGTTAGCAAATATTCCTTATTTTCAGTTATGAAAATTGAAACCGTTGTCTTCTAAAATTTTAGGGATGGGCCTATATTTCATAGAGCCTTATAACATGAGGATTTTTTAGCCCGATCTTATATTCTCAGTAAAGTTTTGTATTTTATATATTTATATTTAAATTTATACCTATAATAATACAAATCTAATTTTTGATCTCATTTTCAATTATCATTTAAACTTGTCAAATTATAATTGATGATGAAGGAGGAACATGATATTATAACCAATGATTCCATTATTGGAACATTAGATTGTTGATGTTAATTTATTAATTCATAAACTTATTTAGAAGAAACTCGTTGATTGGTACTTAATTTTATTAGATTGTGTTATATTAATAGTTGATTTGATTAGGAATATAAAATTTAAAAGGATATGAATTTATCTAAAAAAACAAAAAAGGAAAAAAAATAATAATTGTAAGGCTAGTCCTGGCCCGATCCTAGCCTTGTAGGCTAGTGGCCGAGAGGTGGACCTATACTTTTCAAGTCCTTATGACTTTAGAGTTTTTAGCTCTAGAGGGCTAGGACTTTTTAGGGTTGGGCTGACCCTTATTGACATGTCTACTTATCACTCACAATTCCCATTTTTTTTTTTTATCTAAATTATACTTATGGGACCCACTACTATATTTACTTAAATATATTAATATGTCTTCTAGTGGGACTAGGGGTGTGCATGGGACTTTTAGATCACCGAACCCA
Organism: Rehmannia glutinosa; assembly: GCA_016081115.2. Taxonomy (NCBI): domain Eukaryota; kingdom Viridiplantae; phylum Streptophyta; class Magnoliopsida; order Lamiales; family Orobanchaceae; genus Rehmannia; species Rehmannia glutinosa. Next base: position 31,969,381 of record CM071936.1, read on the forward strand.
AACCGATATCCGATTCGAAAAATATCCGATCCGAAAATACCAATTGATTTTTTGAATTTCTCCGAACCGAACCGTCCCGAAAATGTACATGGTACGGTTTCGAGATTTTTCAAATATTAAATCGAGAACCGCATCTTGAACCGTACCGAACCGAATATCCGAAACTAGAACCGATTTTAAAATAATTTTTATATATACATATATAATATTTTTATCTTATTTATATTTTGATATTGAATTAACTAAACATTCCTTTGAAATTCAATACTATATAATACTAAAAATTATCAATTAAAAATTTGGCTTATTTTATCAATATATCAAATGAATAATTGAATATATATTTAATTCACTAATAGTTACGTCATATACTCATATTAGTTTATTTAAATGAACCAATAAATGAAATTATAAAATCATATTTGATTTGTAGAAAATGTTTAAAATTGATGATATTTTAGGATCATAACTAGACTCATCCTCTAATCAAGAAAATTAATTGAATTAAAATTAGTTAAATGATTAGTACATTGCACATAAACTATAGTAATAGTCTAACCAAGAAATCAAGACATTGAGACTATATATTTTTGTTTCATATTAGTTTATCAAATTATTGGTCAATTATATTTTTCTTAGAGTAGGTCTCTTGTAGGACCGTCTTACGGATCCTATTCCGTAAGACGGATCCTACCCGCGACCCGCGCCCAGCCCACCTGCCCAGCGCCCAACCCACCTATTATTAAAAAAAAAAACAAAAATCCGCTACAGCGCTTGTGATTGTGGGGGATCGAACCTCGGCCAATTATATTTTTCTTAGAGTAGGTCTCTTGTAGGACCGTCTTACGGATCCGTAAGACGGATCCTACCGCGACCGCGCCACCCCACCCGCCGCCGCCCAACCCACCTTGTTATTAAAAAAACAAAAATCCGCTATAGTCCTTGTAATTGTGGGGGATCGAACCCACGAGCCTATGCGGACATAAGGTAGTGTTCAACCACTACACCACTAATGCTTATTATGCAATTTCAATATAACAATGTATATAAACACATTTATAAATACGCATGGTAATAAAAAGAATTAAAAACGTTTATAAATGTAAAGGCTACGAATCGAACCCAAGTCTATTAAAAAAACATGATACATTATATCAATAAATGAATATTTATAAAAGTGTTACTTTAACTACATCATATTTATTTTTCCACTTTTTTTGTTCCTAATTTGTGACTGTATTAAGAAATCTGATACTTTATCTCAACAAAATGATACTTTTACTTATAAAATTGTTACTTTAACTATATCATATTTATTTTTTATTTTTTATTTTTCCTTCTTTCCTTCATCTCAAAGAATAGATACTTTAACGTATAAAAGTGTTACTTTAACTCTGTTATATATATATATATATATATATATATATATTATTGTAATATATTCATAAATTGTGACTATATTAAAAAATATGTCATTTTATCTCAAAAAAATAAATACTTTTACTTATAAAAGTATTACTTTAACTCTATCATATTTATTATTCATCTTTCTTTGTATTTATTATTAAAAAATATAATACTTTATTTATAAAACATATATTTTTACTCTTAAAACATGATATTTTGTCTCAAAAAGTATATACTTTTACTCATAAAGGTGTTATTTTAACTCTAATATATTTATTATTCTTTCAATGTAATGTAATCATAATCTGTGGTTATATTAAAAAAATTGATACTTTATCTAAAATAACCGATACTTTTTCTCATAAAACGGTTACTTTTAACAGGAGAAGAAAAACAGAAAAACAGAAAGAAAAAAAAATCCAGCAGGTGGCATTGACCAGCGAACCTGGTCAACAGGATCCGCGGGGACCAGGTCCGGGGGTCACTAGGATCCGTCTTACGGATTGAGATCCGTAAGACGGTCCTATATGAGTTTTTGCCTCTTTCTTAAGTCGAGCTAGCCCATGACAATGTGCCAAGATTATAGAATATTATTGTGTAATAGAGGCTACTAAATTTGTCATTCGTTGAGATCTACACTTTTACTACTATTACGAATAACATAACATCTGAAACAAATTATGTTAAAATCCAAAAAGAAAAATCGATACTTTTAACTATAAATTAGATAAAAATGATTTAAAAGCTAAATTGATATTAAACTAATATGTAGTATATATAGTCTATATCATGAAAGAAATATTTATAATTACAATATTAAAAATTTAGCACTTAAATATGAATTAAACAAATTTTATGTATAAGTTAATATAAAATATAAAAAAGTTAAACTCATATAGTACTAATAGTTTTAGTATGTATTTTTTAAATTGCACTAAGAAAAAGATTGAAAATATAGCCGTTTAATGATTTTTAGACTGGTTTTTCTTTTCACTTTTTTGTGTGTTTTATTTGTGAAATATTTGAATCTCCATTTCTCCGAATCGTTTCGTACCATCCCATTAAAACTGAATCTCCATACTGAACCGTACCGGACTTTCGGGACGGTTCAGGACGGAGATTTTTTTCTTGTTGATCGAGATTTAATTTTGAGATCTCCGAACTTGGGATGGTTTTAGAGATTTCTAAATCTTCGGACCCAGGACCACTGCACACCCCAGGCGATATCAATACGCTATTCCCTTTATTTATTCTTATTTGAAATTGACCGTAACACAATCGTGATTTCATGAAAATCGTTTTCTTGAACTATAGGACCTAGTAAACTCTTTGTGAAATGTAGATTTTTGGACATGTTATTTGTGATTACGTGTGTTAGGGTGGTTGCAATGTTAGGATGGTTGCAATGGTTGAACCCTAAAAACAACTTGATACTGACACATCACTATCACATCAAAAGCAAAAAATTCAATATACATTTAAACCTATCTCCACAATCATAAACCCAAAAAAATAAACTTTATAAGGGTCTCACCATCAATTCACACATCATTATTAATTTTTCATTTATCAATTCTTTGGTTAATACTTTTATATTCACTTATTAAAAATAAGCTAAAATACATTTACTACAATTTTATAATAAATATTAATTAAATTATTAATACATTTTAATCTAATAATATATATTTTGTGACTTTAATAAAACAAATCATTCAATATCTATTTTTCCCGAAAGCAACGACTTTGTGAATAAAAATTATTAAAGAAATTTGAAGTTAAAAAGAAGGGGTAAAACAATTTGTAAATGAAGCACTACAATCATCCATTCAAAAAATAAAAACAAAAGATCTTTAAATAGTCCACAATTAATAATAAATAAATATTTCATTAATCGATTCCGTAACGTGCACAAATATGCTCAACCAAGTCAGCTCGAAGTTGGTGATGTACCGCTCTATCACGTAGCTCGGCGTGTTCCTGCAGATAGTCCTGAAATCAACGGACGCATCTTTCTCGTACTCAATAATCATATTATGCAAAACAAAACATGTATACATGATATCTCTTAAGTTTTCCTTATAAAAAGATCGTGCAGGACCTCTGACAATTGCCCAGCGAGCTTGAAGCACCCCAAATGCTCGTTCTACGTCTTTTCTTGCAAACTCTTGTCTTTGCTTAAATTTTTTTCTCTTGGGATCCTGGGGGCATGGAAAGCTCTTGACAAAGGTGGCCCATTTAGGATAAGTCCCATCCGTCAAATAGTATTATTTTGTGTATGATGTGCCATTTACCGTAAAATTAACATTTGGTACATTTTCAGTAAGGATGACATTAAAAAAAGGTGACTCATTAGGTACATTGATATCATGCATATCATATCCACAAGTTTGCAGACGCAACAACTTCAAGAATTATTGTGGGGACGTCGTAATCACCTCGAGTAAACTGGTCTTTCCAGGCTACAAGGCAATTTCTCCACTCTCAATGCATACAATCAAGACTACCCAACATCCCAGGAAAATTGTGTCTCTGCTCGTGCATTTGAAGCAAGCATTGGGTGTCAGCATCATTGGGCCTTATTAGGTATCTGGCCCCAAATACATCAATCACACATCGGCAGAATTTAACCAAGCAATCAATGGCAGTTCTTTCACCCATATGTACTCATTGATAGAGTTAGTCGGGGCTCCATATGCCAACTGACAAAGAGCCGATGTGCATTCTGAAGTTGCGATAATCCTTTTTTTCCAGTTGCATCTCGCCTCCAATGAAAATATTCTGAATAATTTTTCAAGGCATCGACTACGTGGAGGAATAACTCTCTTCGCATCCGAAACCGTCATTGGAATATGCAACTGTGAAATGTCGGATCATCAGAGAAATAATCCATGACAAGGATATATGCTCTATTTGCTAAAGTGTAGTATTTTTTATTGACCTCAAACCCAACTTTGTCTTTTACAATTAAAAGTGCTCCCACAATGGGGATTAAAATATTAAGTTGGCTTAAAGTAATTTTGAGTTGGGTTTTGAACTGCCATTGCATCTACCCTTAGATTTAACTTAGCCGCAATGCAATTCAAGTGTTATGTTTGCCTTGCCACTATGGGCAAACGTTATCAATTCATATTTTTGTAAAGAGCATTAGAATATATGCTCTATTTGTTCACTTTCATTTTTTTAACACCAACCACATCTACTCATATTTTAAAAAAAATGCAATCAAATTAACTATCATTATTACTCATTTACTCTCAAATCTGACTATTCACTCACTCACAGAGTCACACATTTTCAATCATCAATCATATTCAGTTCTTTCTGATCATATCAACTTTCATCTTAACATTTCATATCATATCCAATTACAAAATTCGATCATTCTTTTTCAAAAAAATTAATATCAATGTTTGCTAAAGAATTAAAAAAGACAGGATATCCAATCACACTACCTTTTATTTTCTAAAGTAAAGTGCAATATTGCCATTTGCCAATATATTCCAAATAAAGTAAAAATAATATTTTTGCGATTATTTGGATCAGCCCAAACCAAAATTTTTGAGTAAGCCTAGCTAGTGTGATAAGAAAGGAAGACTTTCCAAAGGACCCAAACTACTAAGCTAGGTTGCATAACACAATATATATTCATACATACAGTCATACAGGTGCGGGCATACAATCATATATTATATATACATATATTTTTGCTTTTTCAAAGGAGGATATTGGTTGATTTCCAACTCCTCTTCAGGTGATTCGAACTTATGATCAATTATAATTATTAACAACTCATTAAATTATATTTTATTTTCTTTAGTTCAATGGATTTTAACTTTAGTCTATTCTCTATTCATGACATGTTAAATTCACATTTCTTTATAATTGTTTTATTTCTTACTTTGTCTTTTCACTTCACCAAACTGCATTGTATTTATACTACAATGATTTTAAGTACAAATAATAATATATTGATACTAAATCAAGTTTTTTTGTTAGATTTACAGTGGTTACAGAAATGGAAAAAGCCTTCAAGATGGCTTACAAAACAAAACATAAAATTACAATTGAAGTAAAACCTAATTATTACAAGTTTTGAATGTATTTCAACTTCATAAGCATGAATCTGACAGAACTTTACAAGTCGAGTCGAGGAAGACCTATTTTCGCAAGACAAATACGTCCTGGCTAGTGCTCATGGTACGATGTAATGTTCCCAAAGACTTTACCTCTTTTATGTACAGTAGCACCATTGATACAAAATCACCTTTCAAACTTGAAGGAGTGAGAACTGGTTGCTGGACACGAATGCAGAAGGAAGTGTTCTTCGAAATGTTACAATATTTTTAACAACACCTTAGAAATATACATAGAGATATGCGAATTTTCAGTATATTCTGACTTATTCTCTTCCTTCTAACCCATTCCTTGCAGCAAAACACCTTAGAGTTATATGGTCATCATTTTCAACAATTGTAGGGAATTAAAACTATATGTAACTCTCATGAGTTACAAACTTCTTCTTATGACCACTACTCGAGGAGCTACAAACTCCAAAAGACACATGAACCTGGACACCTCCAATGTCCAGATTCATAGACACACGAACCTGGAAACCTCCAATGTCTAGATTCATCAGGGCCAATAGTTACTTGAATCTGGGTCAAGCCCATTTTCAAATGACAAAATTAACTGAACCTGAACCCGAGCCCAAAGAGTTGAGTCTGTCCAATGCCCATTTGTGATCATACACTTTTGTTATAGTATAATCAACCAATAACACCTTCTAGTATTTATACCAAGATAAACTATGCCCTTTACATAATGTCCATTCATATGGCCAACTTCGTGTATCAATTTCTCACTCACCGAAATTCAGTTTTAAGAAATAAAAAACACTGCAAACATCTACTCCGAACATAGATTAATAACATACAATTTAATTCCTCTAGAATTAAATTCTTAGCCACCAAAAATTTGGTCAAAGTTGGGTCGACGCCCACTTTATCAAAACCAAATTTCCAACAATCCCCCACATGAGTGGAAATTAATGCATGTATGAATGCAAACATGCAAACAGTCTCCAAGAGATAATATTGCATCCGAAAAGGTTGATTGTGGCTTTGAACGTACCGTAGTCAATACCATCTGGTACATTGGCGGCTTAGTGGACGCAAAGTTGTTCGCCTTATTAACTGAAATGATTCTTGGGTTATGGTTTCAGTTAATATCCCCTTTTATTATCAGATTAATGAAACCAAAGTTAAACGTATTATTCCCAATAGACCGATCACAAAAGTAATTTACCCTCTCCCTCGAGATGTATGTAAAAGCATTGATTGGAATATCTATGCTGGCATCTCTACTCAACATGAGATATCCAACTCCCAAAAGTTCAAAAGATTATAAAGCCTCACAAATATTCACAGACTTCTCAATCATGCAAGATATTCATGTTAAGTACTCATAGATCTAGTATTGAAACTCATCGGTTAGAATTATGAATCAATACATCAAACAAGTTAAACCAAACACGTTTTGATAAAACAAGAATTAAAGCAAAGTACTTGAATAGGGTTGGAAAACATTTTAACCTACTCCCAAACCCGGAAATCACAAGAAGTTTAGCCAGACATAGAAAATAAATAATCCATAGACAAATTATTCATGTTCATGTCTAACTAATTAAAAATAAAATACTATGGAATGAGTGAACTCAGGGATGATGACGATCTCTCAATCTATCTTCAATCCTCGAAGGTGTGATTGCGGTCTTGATCGATCTCTCCAATTCTCCGGTGGAAGATTGCTCTTTTCTTTGCTTTCTAGGGCAAAAATCAGCATGTCTTTGTTTGGGGTTGCTCCGTCTCTATTTGTACTTAGTTTGGGTCAAAAACCTAATTCAAACCGTGTCAGAATCTATTTTCCCGCACAGGCGCATGGACCGTGCGTCTAGCGCACGCCCAACCTGTGCTGGGTGCCGCAGAAAATGTCAACTTGCTGAAGGACGCACGGGCCATGCGCTAGAGCACGACCAGCCCGTGCTTGTAGTCGAAGGTTGAGTCTCAGTGTTAGGTGGCGCACGGGATGTGCTAGGGTCGTACGCCCTGCCCATGCTCACTTGCTGCAACTAATACTCGACCGTTTTCTTCCGTTTTTAGCCAAGTTCGTCTGACTTCTTCTCGATTCAACTCCAAACTTCGTCCATCACGTCAAGTATTGGCGATTCTTTATCACAATGCTCTGAATTATTGCCAAAATGCTACAATTTATCAATCAATTCCTACAAAAAGAGCAAAGCGTAATACCTTTTCCACAAAACAGGAATAAAGCCCTATTTACTAATGTAATGAATGCATAGTAACACATTCTAGCCAAAATTAAGCCCAAAATACACACAAAACACAAGCCAATCAAATGCCTTGAACTATTCATCCATGGTGTATACCAAGACAACAATATTTAGACAATAAGGTCTCAACACCTTCTGTCCTCACGTTTTGTGTCTGTTTTGGCCATCGACACCTCTTTGGATTCATAAGTATTACTTTGAAGCAGCCCGCACTTCTCACTTATATAGGTGATCTCCTATCCGAGTATACTGTCGTACTCAACCTCAACGAGGTGCATAAATCATTAAAAGTTAAATGACTTAGACTCACCACAACTTTGCATGTGTTCTAACACATGGTATTGCTCTCTTGAGATGAGTTGAAACATTGTTTCCAAGTGTTACAACATAACCTTCATAGTTTAATTTTTCCATTGAACCAAGTTCTTGGGATCTCCAGTCATCATGGTTGGGTTATCGCTATGATGGTTATTTTACTTTGTGGACTTTAAGCCCATTCCCTCTAACAAATTACTCAATTGATCTCAGTTGAGTCCTTTCGTCAAATGATCTGCCAAATTGTCTTTTGACTTTACATAGTCAATTGACATCACACCGTTTGAGATCAAATGTCTAACGGTATTGTGTCTCCAATGAATATGTCGAGACTTACCGTTATACATATTGCTCTGTGCCCTTCCTATAGCCGTTTGACTATCACAATGAATCATCACAGAAGGCACAAGCTTCATCCAACATGGAATATCTTCCAAAAAAAATTTCAAAGGCACTCTGCTTCTTCACCAACTTTATCCAAAGCTATAAACTCAGATTCCATGGTGGACCGAACTATACACTTTTGCTTCGTGGATTTCCACGATACCGCACCACCTGCAATGGCAAATATGTATCCACTAGTGGAATAAAAATCTTTCGAGCCTGAAATCCAACTAGCATCCCTATACCCTTCAAGTACAACCAGATATCTCGAGTAGTATAGCCCATAATCCAGGGTATACTTTAAGTATTTTAATACCCTGGTTAATGCTTTCCAATGCTCATGGCTTGGATTGCTCATGAATCTACTCAACATATTTACTGGATTGGCTATGTCTGGACGTGTACAGTTTGTGATGTACATCGACTTCCTATTATAAATGAGTATTCCATCCGAGCCATTTGGTTCAACTTTATTAGCAATCGATTTACACTTAAATCAATGGGCATTTTTTGAAGAATCGTCAAAAACATTGAATTTCTTGAGCACTTTCTCCACATAGTGGGATTGTGACAAGATAATTCCATCATAAGTCCTGTTGATTTGTATACCTAGAATTACATCAGCGGTCCCCATATCCTTCGTGTCAAAGTTACTTTTTAACATTCTTATCATGACTACTGCCTATGATTAACAAATCATCTACGTATAGAGAAACTCTGACAAATGCTTCTGATGTTCCTTTGACATATACGCATTTATCACATTCGTTGATTTAAAATCCATTTGACAACATCGTATTGTCAAACTTAAGATGCCATTGTTTTGGAGCTTGTTTCGGATTCACAAGGATCTTATTAACTTCACACCTTTTTTTAACCGGGTGCAACAAACCTTTCAGGTTGTTCCATGTAGATTTTAGCATCTATCTCTCCATTCAGAAACGCCGTCTTGACATCCATCTAATGAATCTCTAGATTGTGCAAAGCAGCGATCGCGAGAAGCACTCAAATAGATGCAATTATCGTTACTAGAGAATAGGTGTCAAAGAAATAATGCCCTTCTTTTTGCCTAAAGCCTTTGACTACAAGTCATGCTTCATACTTATCAATAGTTCCATCTACTTTATACTTCTTCTTTAGGATCCATTTACATCCTAAAGGTTTATGACCAGCAGGGAGATCAACCAACTCCCACGTATGATTTTGCAGAATGGACTTGACTTCACTATTGATAGCTTCTTATCAGAGTGAAGCATCTGGGCTACTTAGAGCCTCTTTAAACGAGTTCGGCTCACCATCTAACATAAATGTTACGAAGTCAGGTCCAAAGGATTTATCCACACTGGGCCTCTTACTTCGTCTCAATTCTTCACCATTTGGTGTTGAACTAACTATTATGTCAAGTGTGATAACATATGTTATACCAGGTGTCATTCCAGATGTTATAACACCCGAAGCAACACCTCCAACAACATCTGCAGTAACACCTGCAGCTGTTCCAGATGTTATAACACCCGAAGTAACACCTCCATCAACTCCTCTAGAAACATCTGAATACAATTGTTTCTTAAAATTTCCATCTATCTTTTCTGTACAAGCATAAATTTTCTCAAAGAATATAGTATTCCTTTACTCAATTATCACTCGTCATTTGTCATTTTCGGATTTTTTTATTTATGTACCATAAAAACGATATGGACTAATGTTGAATGCATAACGAATAAATACAAAATCGACCATTTTAGGATCGATTTTAACTTGCTTTGGTTCATGTATTGCAACCTTAGCCAAACACCCTCACACTTTACGGTATTTATAAGAAGGCTTACGATTTTTCCACAATTCGTAAGGAGTCTTATCTTTCCCTTTAAGGGGGATTTTATTCAATATGTGGTTGGCTGTAAAAACAAACTTACCCCACATATTCCGAGTTACTTTGTTCAACTGGGTTACCCTGAACTTAATGTCGTGGTCTTTGCATTGCATTAGCATTAGAATGCTTTTCGTTGTCATATTACTATTAGAACCTTGTTCCAACAATATCGTTAGAACCTCGTTCAAATAAATTTTAACCTTGTTCCAACAATTCTATGTGAACTATTTTACAACGAGTGTGACCTATGTTGTCACAACTTCAGCAACATTTCAGACCTCACTTGGTTTTGAGGTTGCCGTCGGTGTTTCAATACTTTTTGGCAACACCTACTGCAAGTGTCGTTTAGTGTATGCTTCTGAAGTTACAACACCTCAGACAACACCTTCTGCAACTATGGTACAATGTTTGTTTCTCGGTATTACAACACCTGCATAACACTTTCTATAACACTTAAATCTTCAACTGAAGCTCGAAATCCAAAAGTGAGATAGAATGTGTGGTTATACCCCTACAGTCGCTGGATCCGTTAGAATTCTTAAAAAATATTCCAACACGATTTTCTTGAGTCTCTAGCAAGATGTTCATGGATTTAGCTTCAGACCTTTGATTGCTTTCTTCGATTTTCAACCGAACAATCAGGCCACTAATCCAGTTTCCTTCCAGTTATGCATTTAGGAATTTATGAAAATTTTCCAACCTAGTAACAACATCTAAACAATGCAAACCATTTTGAATTTTTCATTTAAACATTATCCCTGCAAGACAAATATCACGCAGATTGGTTGCAACTTTTAGACTAGTTTCAACACATTTTTGGATTATTGGAATCATCCATTTTTCAATCCAAATATTAGAAATAACGAACCTTTCGGAAAACACACCCTCATTTCGTATTTCTTTTCAAAACATGAACATTTGGGAAAAACATTCTCAATTCATATGAAACCACACAACACATACAGTAAAGTGTACCGCTAAGTCTGTTAAAGACAAAGTTACGACATAGGAAATCATCATCCTAGCCACACGCTTAAACGCGATGCGTTTTTAGCAACAACTACAATTCCAAAGAACCAACCAGTGGAAGGTCTTCTGTTAGTTCATCTCCAAGCTTAGGTCATGTTTCCCCTCGCCATCGTGAAGGTACAATATTTGTCATACGATTGCTGGATTTACAGTGATTACAGAAACGAGAAAAACCTTCAAGATGGCTTACAAAACAGAAACATAAAATTACAATTGAAGTAAAACCTAACTATTACAAGTTTTGAATGTACTCCAACTTCATAAACATGAATCTGACAAAACTTTACAAGTCGAGTCGAGGAAGACCTCTTTCCAAAACATAAATAAGTCCATACTAGTGCTCACGAAATGATGTAATATTCCCGAAGATAAAACGATTTTACCTCTTTCGTGTACAATAGCACCACTGATACAAAAGCACCTTTCGAACTTGAAGGAGTGGGAATTGGTTGCTGGACACGAATGTAGAAGGAAGTGTTCTTCGAAATGTTACAATATTTTTAACGACACCTTCAAAATATGCAGAGAGATATGTGAATTTTCAGTGTATTCTGACTTATTCTCTTCATTCTAACCCCCTCCATGCAGCAAAATTGACTTATATATGCCGATCATTTCCAACACTTGTAGGGAATTAAAACCATATGTAACTCCCATGAGTTACGAACCTCTTCTTATGACCACTACTTGAGGAGTTACAAACTCCAAAAGATACGTGAACCTAGATACCTCTAATGTCCAGATTCATAGACACACGAACCTGGACACCTCCAATGTCTAGATTCATTAGATCCAACAGTTACTTGAATCTGGACCAAGCACATTTTCAAGTGACAAACTAACTGAACCTGGACCCGAGCCCAAAAAGTCAGGCCGGTCCAAGGCCCATTTGTGATCATACACTTGTGTTATAGTATATCCAACCAATAACACCTTCTAGTATTTATACTAGGATAAACTATGTCCTTTACATAATGTTCATTCGTGTGGCGAACTTCGTGTATTAGTTTCTCACTCACCGAAATTCGATTTTGAGAAATAGAAAAAACTATGAACATCTACTCCAAAACTAGATTAATAACATACAATTTAATTCCTACAGAATTAAATTCTTAGCCACCGAAAATTTGGTCAAAGTCGAATCGACGTCCACTTTATCAAAACCAAATTTCCAACATTTGTTTTCATTATTATTGAACTAAATCTCGTATTCGCACTTTAAACAACTACAGTATTAGATGATTTAGATTAAATCACGGCTAATGAGGGTTTTGTAAAGTTGTAAAACATAAGTCTCAAGATCCTAGCTATAAAAGGTTTTTAGTTCGAGTCTTTTTTATATGTATATAGGTTATTGATTTATAAATTATATTGACTATAAATAGTTGGGTAATAATTAATTATGCATTATTCATTAATTTTTTTATGAATAATTAATATTTATGGTGATACACTTAACCTATCCACCAAATAAGTTAAGTCATACAATGATAAAATGTAGACTTTTGAGTGATTTGGAAAGCCAAGTTAGCATTTCTACAAAATGGGTAGTCACAAAACCATGAATCATCATTCATCTCATTGTCTATCCCAAATCCCAATATTTATATCTTGTCAACTTCATCTTCTTTTTTTTAATCGGTTTGTCAATTTCATCTTCCTTTATGCATACATGTATATTGTTTTCTTTATCGTCTTTTCTTATTTTTATATCCCAATATTTGAGATGTATATATATATAATATATATATGTCAACTTTTTAAAAAAAAAATTAATTTGGAAAATTTTGTCTTTCTTCTATCCCATTAGGTAGTGGCTATCAAGTAAGAGGTGAAGAGGTTGCTGCCATTAAATGGCAGTTAAGACTTAGGAATTGGTCCCCCATTTCCCTTCTCCAACTTATATATTCACAAAATTGCATATTTGATAAAGGACAATTCTACCCCTCAGAGCATGAAAGTAACACTCAGTCACAAACACCTCAAACTGCAATTTCCGTACTCCATTTTTCCCTTTTTTTCAACGAAACGATAGAATATTATAGAATAAGCTCAGAAATTACATTTGTAGGTTAAATAACCCAACTTTTCAACAAACTGAAACATAAGAAACATCCACCTCTAAGGATGCTCTAAAGAGCAGGGTAAGAAAGACAACCCCTCACCCTGATAATCTGAAAGGAGACAAGAAAAAAAAATATACGAAGCAAAATTAAAGCAAACCTAAAATCCAGGAGACAACATGAGGAAAATCTCAGGGGGTGAAGGCCACCAAAGAGCAAATCAATAAAGCAAAGACACATGAACAACAATTTCAGAAAATCGTTTCATCAAACACACAAACACTTAAATGTTAATGTGAAAATTCACTTAAATAAATCAATTTGATGTAAAATTCATCATATAGACTTCAAATTCATCATATATCCTACTATGCCATCAGGAAAAACTGTTTTTTTTATAAATAAAACTAATATGCCTCAAGTGTATATTCATGATATCATTTTATATATTGAGATTGGCATGTATTGAATTATTGAAAATAAGAAAAAAATGCTATTTAAAATTGAGATAACTACAAAATTACCCATGAGGTTATTAGCCTAATTACAAAAAAACTATAATTATTTTTTAAATTAAAAAGCTTCCAGAAATACCACTTTACTCCTTTATATTTTTAATTGTATCATTTTATCCCCTTATACTCTTAATTTGTATCACTTTACCTCCTTTTATTATTAAAATATAATTTTATTCTTATATTCCTTTATTAAATGACTTAATTGTCCCTACTATTGTTTTTAAATTAAGTTAATGATATTAAATTCACACATATATATTGAAAAACGTTATTTTTTATTTAAATTTAATTTAGTTTCTATTAAATTAGTTAATTATTAGTATTGGGTTTCTCATCATTAATGAATTATAGTAATATAATTTAGAAAATATGTATATATAGATAATTTTATAACCATATTTAATACAAATTATGTTAAATTTAAAATTATTCATTTTAGTATCAAATAATTAACCGCTAAAAACTATTTTTCTACTAAACATAGCTTTTATAATGTATGATTATTCAATTAATCGTTGGAAAATTACGAATAATATTTTTTAATAATATGTTTTACATATATATATATATTATATAATTTTAAGTTTGTGATGAATAAGAAATTAAAAGTACAAATGTATTAGCCAATATAAAATATTATGTTATATAGTAATTTAATAGGGACTATATTAAAGTTAAATAATTAGAAACTAAATGTAAAATATAATAAATTTAATTAACCAATTAATTAATCAATTTATGAAAGTTAATTTATAAAATAAGTACAATTTTATTAATATTAAATATTCTTAAAATGATATTATTATTTTACTAAACTAATACATAAGGATAAAATGATCATATCTTTAAGCATGTGAGTATAAATAATATTCTAAAGTTATAACGAGGTAAAGTCAGTGACGGAGCTAAAGCTCCCATTACAGGGGCACGTGCCCCCATATTTTTTTTTCCTTTGTGTTTTTTTGTTATTTATTGTTTATATAATATTATTCCTAAAGTTATAACTTATAAAATATTAATAATATATAACAATAATAATATTATAATATTATAAATTGAAAAAAATATTATATAATATTATTAAAAAAGTGTTAATAGTGTTATATAACATGTATTATATAAATTTTTAAAAAAACAACATATTAATTACGTTAAAATGTGCCTCCATTAATTATTTTTGATATAGTTTATAATTTAATTTATTATGTGCCCCCGTTATAAGAAATTTCTGAATCCGTCCCTGGGTAAAGTGATACTAATTGAGAGTATAAGGGGGTAAAATGATACAATTGAGAGTACAATGAGATAACGTGATACTGGAGAAAAATACCGGGGCAAAGTTAGATTTACCCTTTTTTTTATTTATCCTTTTAAAATATAGACTCCAACCGGAGAAAAAAATGTTGCAATATACTAATGAATGGCTAAGCTTATTTAAAAGATCTTATAAGCTCTTACTTCTTATAAGTTATTTTTAGAGCTTATAAGATGTTAGATCTTATTTTAAGAATAAATTGTTGAAGTGTTTGGATAAAATAAGATGGTCTAGCTTTTAAGATGTTAGTAATGACAATTTTGTAATTAAAATAGTCAAAATTAAAGGAGGTTGTTGAAATAAGATCTTATTTTGAAAATAAGTTGGGGTTTCTTTACTTTTTTTTAAAAACAACAACATCTTATTTTGGGAGTTTATATAAGATCTTTTTCTAAAAAAAAAAAAAAAAAAATTACCAAACAAATTTAAAGAGTTTATAAACTCTCAAACATCTTATAAGATGTTTTGAAGAGCTTATAAGCTTTAGTCAAACACCTCAAGTCGCAACTCGCAAGGATTGGGAAGTGAATTAATTAATACATAGTAGTCAAACATTAGAAACGATTGCTAATATTTATACCCCAAAAAAAAAAAAAGAATCGATTGCTAATGAATATTTGCTTAATTATAGACAAGAACAAAAATTTCATGAAAATAGAAAAGGACAAAGCTGGTAGCATGTAACATGTGAAGAAATTAATATCGCCACCCAAACATGCCTCTGTCTTAAATCCTTGGCTTCAGAAAATCACAGGGCAGATATTAATGCAAGCAAATAACTAGTGCATAGTCTTAAAGGATGAACCCCATCTCTGGGCGCCACCGTCTCCACCCTGTAGAGTTTCTTGGAGGTAAATCGAGGGATATGTCTTCTACCCTGTTACCAGGGGGATTCAAACTCCACGATGCTGGTGTCAGTAAAGCGGACATCACATCACCTAAGTCCTTTACCAGTTGAGCTATGTCCTAGGGCAGTAATGCATAGTCCTAGTTTTCTTTACAATTATCACCACCTACAAATTTAATATGCCTAATGTGGCTATATTAACTCCATAATAAATATTGATTAGGGAAAATATTTTATACCAATTCATTCTAGAGATGAATTGAGCCCATCATAGAGTATGAGAACAGGATCCTACTGATACAAGATGAGAATTTTAAGTGAGACTGTATTGTTAGATTTTACATGTGATTAGCGATATATATGAAGACTAAATTGCAATTTTAGGGGGTTGACAATAAGAGTCTTGCCAAAAAAAAAAAAATCCCTAATTTTGGAAAAGCTTTCAATTCTAGTATTTTAATTGTTCGGAAAATTGAAAAACTTACCGAAAAATCCACATATTCACGTTTCCTGCAAATCCATTGACATGAAAACAAATATATATGAATATCCTCCAGTGAGTTAGACGCGTTGATTGTGGCAAAAACTCGGAAATAAAAACTGATCATTTGAAGGATTTCAACATCAACCAAATTGGTTCCCACATCAACATGTTTGGCGGAAATGCAAGCACATGGATTTTTCCTGTAAATTTTCCAATTTTCAGTGACTAGTGACTGTAGTACAGAGTTTTTTAAAAATTACTGGATTTGTTTACAAATCATAACTCTTATAGGATGATTTTTCCAACCTCCTGTATTGCAATTTACCTTATAAATGAATTGAGCCGAGTTGAAGAAATTGTTGTATAAGGTTGTTTAAATTTCTAATAAATTTAAGTGTTCAGTTTTGTTTCATTATTAATCAAATCGAGTTTTAATAAACTTTAATCAAGCCAAATATAGATCGAGCTTCATTTGCTCGAATTTTTACTAACCGGATCAATTCAAGTAGAACTTTATATGTTATTGAATGAAAAAATGGATTCAAATTTGGCTAGTCAATCAAACTCAAATAGTTGTATGTTAGCGATCGATTTTGAGTTAAACATTGTGTAACAGAATTTATTTTTTCAACACTATTTATTATATAGATTTTTCACCTTATAATTATATACCATCACATGCAAATCTAATAATTCACAAACCTATTTAAACAGTAACAAATTAATAACATGATTTTTCCTGAATTCTATTTCCCGAATAATCCTTTTTTGGTGGGACAAGATTTGCTCTGACCTTATAATTGGATCCTTAGTGCTCTCCCAATATCACTATGTCAGAGTAAGGTATTGACTTGAAACTGGAAATTTAAATTTTGTTGAAGACAAGTGATTCTACAAATCTATGTCCTTCTTGTGGTTGACTTAGTCAAATGTTTTTCAATAATATACTTTATACATGTGGAATATTGCAATCTATAACAGATATGATGATATTCCAAATATTTTTTGTGGAAGAAGTTGTTAGAGGAGAGGAAAATATTAAAAAAATTGAAAGACTCACTATTCAAATATTGCTCAATACTGCTTAAACTACAAGCTTGTGGTGATAATATTCCAAATATATATAAATAGAACTAATTAATATTACCCAATCGATTGTCTAGGGAACTAAGAAAAAGCTAGCGGCGCGATTGGATATGTTTTCATTTTGAAATTTTTTTATTTTGCTAGAAAATAGTGGTGAAAAAGATTTTGAAAGAAAAAAGATGAATTTTGAGAGTGTGATTAGATGTGAGATGAAAAAGTAATGATGAAAGTTGATTTAATTTAAAAATAGTAAAATAATGATTGATATAATTGATAGTTAGAAATGTGTGAGTGAGTGAATAGTGAGATTTGTGGGAGAATGTGTAATAATGATTAACTTTTTGTGAAAAAATGTGTAGATGTGATTGATAAGAGAAAAAATGAGAAAAAGTGAAAATGAGGGAATAGTATATTTTCTGAAATTTTTTATAAATAATCGCATATTTGGTAAAAACAATTCTCCAGCGGAACGAAAATAGAATATCCCTCACACTCATTTGTGCCCTAGATTTTTATTTTTGCAATGAAATTTGCAAATTTAAATTTTCAAATTTGATGGATCAGGGCATTTTCAAATACTAGAAACTGAAAATAGATTTGGAAGTACGTCCATACAAACCTACATTTTTTTACCACATTTCCAACTTTTATATTTATAAAAAAAAAAACTAGAAATGCTGTTTCTTTCTACAATTAACTGGAAATTATTTTACTGTTACTAACAATTTTGACAACCTCCAAAAACCTGACATAAGTAGTTCGTTAGTTGTCTGCGGTTAAACAAAAACAAAAGCTGGTCGGAATTTCTATCTTTTACACACGTCATAATCGTATATGGGCCCACACATCTCCATAAAGCCCACTTCTGGTGGCCCCCACAACAAACAGGTCCCCCACCCATTACCTCTGCAGGCCGTTTGAGCTCGCGCAATACCAAGAATGCCCTTGTCTGTTATTCATGTCTGCAACAAATATTTACTTCAACTTCCTCAAAAAAAGAAAAAAGAAACATCATTTCTTAAAAGTCTGTAAATTTTCCTTAAACAAGAATCGCCCCAACCAGTTTTTTTCACAGAAAACTCGTTCATGCTCTCAAATCTCAAACTTATCTGATTTTTTGAAGAAAAATAGAAGAATAAAAAGAAGAGGTCACCAGTGTTTTTCACTCTTTTTGTGTAATCAAGAATTTGCTTTCAGAAATTAGTGTGCCAGTTTTCTGTTTCAGGTATGTTATACTTTTGGTCCCTCTTGTTCTCAACTTTTATATTTTCTGGGTTCCTGTTCTGTTTTATTTCATATGGGGTCGGGTTTGGTGGGTGAATTATGAATTAACAAAAGATTTAATCTTTTTTATATTCTTGATTGATATGCTATTTTTCAGTTCTTCACATTGTTTTATAGTCTTGGGTTTTTAAGTATTTTTGTTCAGTTTCTGTTGTGTGTGTGTGTGCGGAACTTGGTGAATGAATTATTTAAACTTTTTTTTATTTTCTTGATTGTTTTTTTTTTCAGTTCTTTACAGAGTTTTATTGCCTTGATTTTTTAGTATTTGTGTGCCAGTTGGGTCTGTGTGTTTTCTGGGGTGTGGATTGCTATTATCTACAACCTTGCTTTTGATCAATTTATTGGTTGTATCAAGGAAACTTTTACTTAAGTTTCCTTGTGATTTTGCCCAAAAATACAAAATTGATATTTCAATATTTATTTTTCATGCATAGATACTTTAATAGTGGGGTGCATTCAGTTTGATCTGTTAGAAATTATGTGAAAACACGCCCTTTTTTATATGTTCAGAGTAATGATAATCAAGAATTTAAAAAACATAAAGCAGTTGATTAAGGATTTATTCCAAACTGGTGCATATTCTTTCAATTTTTTGATGAAAATTAATATAATCTGCCAAAGTAGTGATTGGTTTCTGTTTTTCCGAAGATGTTTTAACCATAAATGGGGAAAAGAAGAGCCTGTTTTTCTGCATTGAAGAAAGCTATCAGTTGTGAATCCAAAGAAAATAGAGAAAAGAGAGAAAAGGTACAGAATTGATTTCATTTTTCTCAAAGTTCCGTCGCAAAATTGCAATTTTAGTCTTGTAGCTAATGCGGATTTGTTGAATTCACGATTTACAATAAAGTCCCAGAATTTTAAAAAAAGACTCTAGATTTCAGTCATTTGGTCGCCGAAAATAAGAAAAGTTTCTGGAAAAATCCACATGTCAAGATTCCTGCCGAACCCCCTGATTCGAAAACCAATTTCGGTTATGCAGACATCCTGAAGTGAGTTGGCATGTTGATTGAGACAATAACTCAGGAATGAAAAGCTCACTCGGAAGATGTTCACATAAACAAAATTGGTTTGCGCATCAGAAGGTTTGGCCGAAAATGTGAGCGCGTGGAATTTTCTGGCAAATTTCCAATTTCCGGTAACCAAATTGACTGAAATCGAGAAATTTGAAAATTACATGTCTTTTTTGCAAACTGTGATTTATGCAGGACTATTTTCGCCAAACCCTTATAGTTACAAGACTAAACTTGCAATTTACCCCAATTTCCTAGTTTGAAGAAGAAATCCTAATTATTTTATTTATTTTTATATATTTTTTATGATCAGAAAAACCGTAATTCGAGAAGATGGTTTGGAAAGCGAAGGAGCTCAGGTTCGAATCCTCCAAGTGCCGAAAATGCAGTGGTAGTTCCTTCAGCCCATTCTCCGATGGAGGAGGTTAAGTTAATAGAAGCCGAGAATGAACAGAATAGACATGCTTATTCTGTTGCTTTTGTAACTGCCATGGCCGCTGAGGCGGCAGTTGCTGCAGCTCATGCCGCTGCAGAGGTCGTCCGTCTAAGAGCTGCCGCCTCTAATTCTGGTAAAACGAAAGAAGAGATAGCTGCTATCAAGATTCAGACAGCTTTCCGAGGTTACTTGGTACGGTGAACACTTCATATTTCATTTTTACCAATAAATAGTGCTTTTTTGTTATGTTGTCTAGTTTTTCATCGTGGTCGCGTTATCCTTTTCTTATGTGCAGTTATGGTGCATTTCGAAAAATCCCGTGATAGTTTTAGGAAGTGTTTGCAAAAACTTCTGCTTCTAGAAGAAGTGGTTTATTGAAGTAGAAGTGAAAATTAGTTGAGTATTAAAAGTCGGTAGTGTTTGCAAATAAAAGTTGAAAGTTGATTAAGTTAAAAAGAGAGTGTTCGGTAAATAGTTTGTAAAAGTTTGCTTTTACATATTTCAAAATCAATCCAGAAACAAAATCAAAAGCTTTTAGATTCTGATTAAAGAAGTTTGACATTTGAAAACACTAAAAACTATATTTTTTCATCAAAAGCTGATAATCACTTTGTTTTAAGTGTTTGCAAACACTCCCTTAGTATCTTCTTTTTGAATAATATTGGAAGGAGTACTGTAAGTTTTTACAATACTTTAAAGATGTAAAGGAATAATAATCACAATCTATAAAAAATGATTATGAGAAAAATAAGTAGAATACAGTTTTGCAACACAGAGACAGTTAATTGCCGTTGTTTGATGTTTTATTTTAGGCGAGGAGAGCATTGAGGGCTCTGAGAGGTCTTGTGAGGCTAAAATCGTTGATCGGAGGGCAATCTGTGAAACGTCAAGCAACCGCCACCTTGAAGTGCATGCAGACAGTGGCTCGCGTTCAATCAGAGATTCGTGCGAGGAGAATCAGAATGTCACAGGAGAATTCGACTGCTCATCGACATATCCAGCAGAAGCGTGAAAAGGAGATTGAGAAATCCAGAGTATCTGTAAGTCACCTGGCCTTAATGTATCATTTGTTTCTTGAGTTGCTTTGGGCTAATAATGTATATGGATTTATGACAGCAGAGTGGAGAAAATTGGGACGACAGCGTGCAGTCGAAAGAGCAGATTGAAGCAAATCTTCAGAATAGGCAAGAAGCTGCTATGAGAAGGGAGAGAGCATTGGCTTATGCATATTCACATCAGGTAAACATGATTTTCTCGATTTCTTGTAGCTACGATTTAAATTCTTTACGAAAATTATTGGATAAAAACATAATTTTTCGTGTACATATATAGATAATGTTTGACAAAGGATAAATGCTGCAGGTGAAAAAAATGAGTGATTAACCAAGAGTTTCATGAAATTTTGTTTATGCTAGAGGTCATGTGCATATGGAAAATTTTACTTGTTCTTTTCTGTTGATACCGATTTCACTTCATCGGTTGTTTTTTCAGCTATTGCCTCTTGTTAGTCCTGAAATGAAGTTTATTTTTAAAAAACGGACCGGATAGACAGGTTCGAGCGGTTCAACCAACTGGGAACCGTTAGTCGGCCCTGTCTGGAAAGATCCAAGAAACCTTCAGAACGGATTGATTTTTTTTCAATTTTTTTATGTTTTTTAATAGAAATTTATTTTAAATTTTGTATTTTGACACATTTATAAGATCATTTGATGTTTTTGGATATGATAAATATTTTCTTTAGTTGCTTCTTTATACATTTTTCATTCTTAAAATGCACTATATGATAATTAGTATATATTACAGTATTATTTCATGCAGTAAAACAAAAAAAAAACAATTAATTTTCATAATACCGGTTGCATCGGCAGTTAAAAATATATCCGACCGATTGAACCATGAACTGGTAGCAAAACTAGTTCACTCACCGGTCCGGTCTTTAAAACATTGCTTATGAAACCAAGTTTTTACATCCCTGGAATTCTTGGTTATGCTACCATTCATTTCATACCAAATATGATACTTATTCTATTATGACAAGATCTCATGATGCATCTTGTAATATCAACTATACTTTCCAACATTGACATGGATTTGAAATTTGTAATATCAGCAAACATGGAGGAATTCCTCAAATTCCACAAACCAAACATTCATGGATCCAAACAATCCCCACTGGGGCTGGAGTTGGCTAGAACGTTGGATGGCCGCCCGGCCATGGGAAGACGGTAATGCAGTCGAAAACGAACCGAAAATCGACCTTGTTTCAACAAAAAACACCAAGATTCAATCTCCTACATCACAAAAACAGAGTCGGCCTCCGAGCAGACAATCGCCTTCGACTCCCAAA
Source organism: Rehmannia glutinosa (assembly GCA_016081115.2). Classification (NCBI taxonomy): domain Eukaryota; kingdom Viridiplantae; phylum Streptophyta; class Magnoliopsida; order Lamiales; family Orobanchaceae; genus Rehmannia; species Rehmannia glutinosa. The sequence continues at coordinate 31,992,131 of CM071936.1, forward strand.
TCGAGAGTTGCAAGTAAAACAAGAAGACCACCAAGCCCGAGAGGAACCATCGGCACGGATGATGACTCGAAGAGCATAAATAGCACTCAGTCCGAGCGATGCCGAAGGCACAGCGTTGCTGGTTCGTCAGTTAGAGATGACGAGAGCCTTGCGAGTTCGCCTGCCGTCCCGAGCTACATGGGGTCCACGGAATCGGCTAGGGCTAAATCGCGGTTGCCGAGCCCACTCGGAACACCTGAAAAGGCGTCGGTGTCTGGTGGCTCGGCTAAGAAACGGCTGTCTTTCTCCGGTTCGCCCGGTGGGCCGAGGAGGCATTCTGGTCCGAGGAAGAGTGGTGTAAGTCCTATAAAAGATGATATCGCCGTGAATTGATGATTGGGTGACTTGTAATAAGATGAGACATGCAAGGAGAATATATGTCCAAAGAATTCTGCCATTGGTACTCTTGTGTGTTTGTTGTTTTGCATTTTCATGTTAGTGTTAACTTTTCTGTTGTGTGCATAATGTAAGTTAAATCTCTGATTTGTTCATCTTTTCTGATGTATTGTGAGTGATGGTACTGGTTTGTGCTGTATGTTTTTTCTTGTATAATGCAGAGCTTTTGTATCATGAATGTCTGATCTTAACTTATAACAATTCTTTTTATCAGTAGAATGCCTCTAGTTTGTCTGAAGGAGAGTGTGGCATAATTCTATTCAGAAATACATAATATATAGTCTTGATAATTAAAGTAGAGGAAAAAACACTAAACCCCCCAAACTATGCGGTTTTTTGTACTTTACCATATGAATTAATTTCATTTACACTTTACTATACATACTACCGAAGTTTTGCACTTTGCCATACAACGGTGATCGCCGCTGAAATATTCTTAGAATATTCCGGTGTGAACCCTCCACGTGAGAGCAAAACCGTCTTTGCCAAAAATTCAAACAGAAGTTGTTATATTTTACTATATGAATTTTGTTAAGAATTTCAATTTGCCATATGAAATTTACACAATTTTACTTTGCCATATCAATTTAAAAAAAACAAATTATGTGTATATACATGCATTTATTTTTATTTTTTTGCAAATTTGTATTCATAAAAGAATAAATTTAATTAATATTTACCTCAATAAAATCTACTATCAATGATATAATTAGGTTTAGATTTACGGTTTAGGCGCGTATAGATCTGAATGATATCGATCTAGGTATCTTTGAATTATTTTAGAGTTAAACATTTAGAGTTAATTTATATTTTTGTAAAAAAAAGGTCAATATATTCTGCCTAGATTTAATCGATCTTTATTTTTTAATAAACAATTATTGGAATATCCGAATCACATTCACACCTTTAAATACCTGGCCAATGGCAATGAGCCAATCACATTACACCTCCGATAAAGCAAAAACCTCATCCAACCACCAATCAACGCAACCACCCCAAAAAAATGGAAACCAAAACAAACCCACGATCATCAATCTACGATCGTCAACCCCAAAATTCCAAAACCCCTCGGCAAATCTAAACTCCGTCAGCTGAATCTAACCCCATTTTCCCCGAAGATATCATCGCCGAGATCCTGTCAAGACTCCCCGTCAAATCCCTCTTGAAATTCAAATGCGTTTCAAAATCATGGCGCTCTTTGATCTCCAGCAAGCATTTCATCGTAGCCCATCTCAGAATTTCAAGAAAAAACACAAATTTCACCCGCCACACGATCATTTCAACCATTTTGCGGCCCTGTTATAGGCTAAATCAATGTTCTTTACAGTCCTTACTGTGTGGGCCCATGGGTGATGGCGTTGACTCATATTATCCCATGACAACTATCAACAATTCAGTTCGAATCGTGGGTTGCTGTAATGGGCTTGTCTGCATCGCCATTAACGGTAAATATTTTTGCCTCTGGAACCCTTCTATAAAAGAGTACAAGAAATTGCCTGATGTGGATGATAAAATGAAGATGGGTTTGTTCATTACTAAGTATGGATTTGGTTTTGATGAGTCTAATGAGGATTACAAGGTTTTGGGGATTTTATCTGGGTTTTGTAGTGCAGATAGATATGAAACTATGATTAGAATTTACAGTTTGAGGACTAATTCTTGGAAAAAATCGAGATTTTTAAGGATGGTCTTCCGTTTGATGATAATGGGAAATATGTTAGTGGAAAGCTTCATTGGGGGAGGAGAGATGGATTTAATTCTAGATGGGATATCGTTTCGTTCGATTTAGGACGCGAAATATGTGAAACGGTTGAGCAACCGAAATATGTCGAAAATGGATTTTCGCCCTCGTTGGGATTGGTTGGTGGATGTCTTTGTGTGCTCTGTGATTTTCCGAAAACTAGTTTAGATGTTTGGGTCTTGAAGGAGTATGGGGTGAGAGAGTCTTGGGTTAAATTGGTAACTGTTCCTTATAATCTTGATGATGATCCTTGGAAAGGTCCATATTCGACGCCATTGTGTATAGGACCAAAAGGTGAAATCTTGTTGGTGTATGGATCGAGTTTCGTAGTGTATGATCCGAAAGGCAATTGTTTTAGGCATCGAAAGATAACGAACATTGGTAGTTTTCTTGAAGCGGATGTTTACACGGAAAGTTTAGTGTCTCTTGTTCTTGATGGTGAATGAGAGAGGGAAAAACAGAAGAACACGAGTATGAAAGGTAAATCTATAATTTTTGAATGATGTTATAAATAGGTTTTGAGTAACTATATATCTGGATTGATCGATTAGGCCTATGATCTAGTCATTTCCATTTTTCGTTGTGTAATGTCAATATAATGAACTATGTTATAATGCTAAGGGAGTGTTTGCAAACTCTAGAAAAAGTGATTTTCAGCTTCTAGTTGTTGTTCTACCTAGAAGCTGAGAATCGCTTTTCGTTTTTAGAATTTGCAAACACTCCATGGACCAGCTATAAAGTTGTTTTGTGAAGAACTGATTGTGGAGAGAAAAGCTGTTATCTACTTTGAACTGTATTGTATTGCTGTATTGTTGATTTTCTTATGCCTTTCTTGAAGGAGCTTTTCCTTTCTGGCTTATCTCATCTTATGAGTAAGATTGGTTTTGTCTCAAATGTGATTTCAAATGAGTAAGAACAAATGGAAGTAACTTGGATATTATCACATGGAATTTATCTGACTTGAAAATATTGGAGATTTCTAATTTATTTGGTCAAATTGCTTATCCGACTTCCCCATATGTTTTGGCACTCACATGAGAAAGAGAACGTTGACAAGACTGAATTAAAAATGTCATTTAAATTGCCACTCGGATAAGGTAGTTACCATTATTAATTCAGTCTCAAAGATTTCTCTCACCATTGAGAGCTACATTATATGGAAAAGTCTTAAATAAGTAATTCGGTCAGAAACCCAAGGTTTCAAGTCATGTGGGTTTTACACGACAATATCCGGCCAATTTTGAAATTTCCAGCCAAATTTAGATCCAATTTGAGTCTTTTTATTAGCCAGAAAAAATTTTGAATCCGAATTTTACTGTCGGGGTTCTCTATTTCAAACCGTGTTTCATCTCGTATTCCAAATATTTTAATTACACACCAAGTGTAAATAATAATGTCATCGTTATACTTGGCGTGTAGAAATGATATTTTGAATGTGAGAGATGATACATAGATTGAAATAGAAAATATTGTGCGATATATCTGACATCCCTTGTTAGTTACAAGACCAATTTTGTATTTTTGCCCTTTATGGAGAGTAGCTTAAGAAATGACTGGTGAAAGAGACTGATGAATTATGGGAGTGATGGCTGTCAAATAAACTTGAAGAGACCTCATATGTGCCTAAATTATTTGGTTTCTTATCCTGATTTCTCGTATCTTTGGAGTCAGTTTTGTTATGCATTTATTCTTTTTTTGCATTCCAACATTTCATTTCTTATAAGAATTGCATTTGTTTTAGAGAGGGAAGAGTCCAATGAAAATTCTTGTAAATAATACTATGGGAAGTGCACTGCCATTTTGTTCTTGTTTATTCACCTTATTAAAGCATTTCATTGTGGTTCAAACTCCTTGCTTGTACTCTTGCTGTGAACATATTAATCATTCTTGTTATTGAAACCTGATCTTCATGAGTTTGATGAAATTCCATTTTTCATTTAATCGTTCTCTGTGAAAATAGTTAAAAAGAAAAAAAATGTTTATGTTATTTTATTGGTCAGCCTATCTCACAAAACTTGTCTAGTACGATGTACCCAGTTGGGTTGATTTGTAGGTTATTGCGTCAATCTCGGATGTTCAGAGTAGTGTCTGTGGGTTCCCATTAAAAGAAAAGAGTTAAATTATCCACATAAATAAGAAAAATATAGTGTTATAATTTTATTCCCTTCAAGTGAAATTATTTTACATGTTAAAAACTTTTAAAATAAACCTCCCTCCACTAAATACACCTTTGTTTATAATTTATAAAATTGTAATTTGAAATTCTTATTTGACAAAGTTCTCAATAACAACATGATTTAAAGTTAATAAATTTATTAAAAATGTAATGGCATAATCATCCCTATCCTAAGTGAGATTGTTTATCTGTTCATTTCTTAATTTTCTTTCCTGCTGGATAATATTAAATGAAATGAAATAAAAAGAAGAATTAATTTTGAGCGTATAATTGGATACGAAATGAAAACATAATGATCATAGTTGTGTGGTATAGAATAATGAATAATGATTGGTTATGCTTGATGATAGGAAATGTGAGAGTAAGTGACTAATGTAATTTGTAAGATGACAATTTAATGATAATAGTTAATTCGTTGTTTTTTTTAATTTAAATACTGAATGTATGTGATTGGTTATAGAAAAAGTGGAGCAAAAATATTTATCCAGCAAAAGAAGTGAAATTTTTGGGAATATTACAAAAAGTACCTTTGAGGTTTGATCTAACTACAAAAAAATCCACCTAACTTTCAAAATTACAAATTATACCTCCGAAGTTTCATTTTGTTTAGCATTTAAACCTTTAATAAGCAAAAACATTTAAAACCACTCTTTTATAAAAATATTGCAGTTTACCCCTTAGTTTTAACACTGAATCAAACATTGGGGATACTTTTTGTAATTTTAAAAGTTAATTGGGTTTTTTGTAATTAGGTCAAACCTCAGGGGTATTTTTGTAATTATCCCGGAATTTTTTGGTATACAATCACAACCTAAAACATGTTACTTATTTACTCAAAAAAAAAAAAAAAACAGGTTACTTAGGCCTTGTATGATTATATTTTCATGGACCATTTCTAGTTTCTAGTGTTGGAAAATGAATTTTGATAATTTGTTGGTTTTCGTGTGAAAACTAGAATTATGTTTGGATGAGTGAATGAAAATGAGTTTTATGTAGGTTTAAATGAGATTATGTTTGGTTGAGTAATTTTGAAGTAGTATTTTATGTATATAATAATTTGAAAAGTTGATAATGGTTGAATATTTTAATTGAATATATAATATTATATTTTTAAGATTTGTGGTGGGTCCCATTAGATATATATGGTAATGTATTATACTTCATCCGTCCCAAAAAGATAAGCTACCTTTCCTTTTTCGTCCATCCAAAATTATAGGCTTGTTTTCTTATTGAGAGTATTAATTATACAACAATAGACTAAATTGCCCCTATTTAATTCACGTTGTTTTTAACAAATTTCATTTTTTTCAATGTAGTTGGAATACTAAATTATAATGATATACCACCATTTAATGAAAGGGCAAATTAGGAAGAATATGGAAAAAAAATTATAATCTCAATTACATTTATTATGTTTTCTTAATCTGTGTGAATTGTTCTACTTACCTATTTTTATGGGACGGAGGGAGTAGTAGATAAAGTTGATAATGGAGGATCCCACGTATATATGTGGATAAAAATGAGAATAATGATCGATGAGTGTTGTAGGATAGTATATGGGGTTGAAAATTGAAATTATAGATTTGAGATATTTTATGTGAAAAATTGGAAAGTGAAAATGATGATTTATATTGGAAAATTTATAAACAAACATGATTTAATTTCTATTAATAGTTGGAAATTGTAAAAAGGGTCTGGAAACATAAACAAACATGACCTTAGACTACAATTGAATATGAGAATATTCTCATTCTTCTTCCACTTCAAAATTTTTACCCCAAAATGCGATTGGATATGAAAGTTTTCAAAAAAGAGAGGAAGAAAATACAATATTTACTCACTCTCACTTTTTTTCTTTTACCAATCACTTATACTCATTTTTCAAAGAGAAAGAGAAATCATCAAATCACTGATCATTATTACATATTTTCCCACAAAATCCTACACACACACACACAAAATCTATATTTTGTTAGTCCAAGTGGCTACGATAGTCTAGAGGGGGTGAATAGATTATGCCGATTTTTGCAATTAGCCCTCTTTTTCAACCCATCTAGGGCCTAGTCCTCTACCACCCCAGTATCTCCGGGATGGATTTCAAAAAGAAAAAAGATTTTATTAATTACCACAATTAATACAACATCACCTTACAACACCTCTTTGGAGATTACCTCAATCTCCCTTGAAGATTACCACAATCTTCTACGGCACCTTGTGAAGATTACCACAATCTTCAACCTTGAAGAATACCAAATTCTTCAACACCTCAATAAGAAGATTACCACAATCTTCTTGCACCTAACACCTAGATCACCCAAGTGTGTTATTACCACAAGAACACTCACAAGGATATCTTGTATTGAATGATGAACCCAAAAAATTCAAGATTACAACTCTATAATGAACAATACAATTTTGAGTGCAAGTGTAATCAAGAATCAAGCACAGACCTCAAGATGTGAAAGTGAAATACTTGGGCTTATAAATACAACAAGAGTGTTGAATATGAAAGCTTAGAAATTTGCGGGTTTCTTTTGTGTATTTGCTTGTGTTGTACTTGTCTTGTGTCTTCAAATCATCCTCTATTTATAGGAGAGTCTTCACAAACATAGCTCATCCTTCTTCACTTTTGTCTACAAAAAGAAGATCACAAGATGTAGGAATATTACAAAAATGAAAAACAAATCTGCTTGATAATGATGTCCAATCTGGTACAAATTTTCTTTGTCAAAAGATTACACAAGACGACGGTCGCTCTATAGAAAATTTCGACCAGTTAAAGGAAATTAGTGCGATCCAGACACGAGGTTGTTGGGGGGTCCGACCGGTCACGGGGGGTTCGGCCCGCCGCCTAGTGGTCCGACCAAATTACCTACCTTGGACGCCGATCGCCCTCCTCTTTTTTTCACTGCATTGCTTTTTGTTTCATTTTTCGTGCTTTGGATATGGGTCGACCATTTGCTCGACCGGTCGACCTCCAAATTGAAATGTTATCCGATTTTTGTCAAAAATAAACTTCAAAAAATACTCCAAAAAATTAGTAAAAATATTTTAAATCAATTTGGAGTATTTGGACAACATTTATAAACATTGTTTTGGTATAAAAACTCATTTAAACAAAATCATCAAAATCTTGATAAAAATATTTATCTAACAATCTCCCCCTTTTTGATGATTACAAACCAAAACAATTTTAGGAGATCAATTTTAAAAACAAAACACATTTTCCGGTCTAATACATCAATCCATAATAAGCAACATTTGTCATAAGTACAAACACTAGGATAGGAGCAAATATATTTCAAAAATATTTTTGCACAAGCTTCCCCTATCAATATGCACATCAAGAACAAGTATAGAAGCAACTATCTAAAAGCTAAAAGCTTAGCTTTTACAAAATAAGCTTGAATTATTTGAGCTTAGAAGCTCCCCCTGTCACAAAGACATCATTAGTTAAGCATAAAAGTCCATAACACATCAAAAAGAATGTTAGCACTAAGTGTTATTCACAGCTTTTGGTTTTTAATAGCCCTAGCTTATAGCTTTTCTTGCGAGCTTATTTTCGATTCTTTGAGCGTATGAGTGTTCTTCCTGTTTCTCCCCCTTTGGAATCATTAAAAAGAATGTTAGCACGATAAAAACATCATACAGTTATATCAAAGTGCGGAATTTAATCGATTTATCGAGCATTTTGAACATTGAAGCTTAAATTCCAAATAAAAAGGAAAAAGTTGCTCATATGATTTGCAAAAGCTCATTTGATGGATAAAACATGATCTCTATAAAACTTATAAGACTTTTCAAATCAAGAGAATCATGTAGGTGATGAATTTTTCATAGAAACATTTTGTCGAACATTTGGCATCCGTCGAATAAAACAAGAGATATGTAACGCCTTTGTATTTCATTTAAGCCAAAAATTTCATCACCAAATGCAATATAATAACATATATCCATCAGCAATCAACATATACATTATACTAATACAAGAATTTCATAAAAATATCAAAATATGAGCACATTTTCAAGGGTTCAACTCAATTTATATTAAAAAGAAGAATTCTTACCAATCAATCGGAGAAGTCGGATGATAATGATGAAATATAAGTTACATAAACTCAAAAGTATAGATTTTATAAGAAGAAAATCATTTTGAGTGAATTTTGAGTGAAAAATGCGAAGGGGTTCGATTTTGGAAGAAAATAGCCAAAATGACGAAATGAAGGACAAAAATAATTTTATCCCTGAAATCACCTAGGGCGACCGGTCGACGGGTAGGGCGACCGGTGCCTCAGAATCGGTCGACCGGTGCACGAACACCGATTCATTTTTCTCGTCCGAATTTTGCACCAAAAATCCGATTTTTCACCCCTAAGTTTTAAAAACATGCAAATTGCAAATGTAGACCTCATTCAATATACATTATGCCTAAACAAGCTCGAAATGAGGTAAAAGACTCTGCGGTTAATGGTTAAAAATAAATGTCCGCGAGTTATCCTTGAGACGAAATTAAACACGTCTCAATTTTCCGTTAAGAGACACAATCCCTTAAAAAAATATCGAATCTCAATATGTTTAGTTCGATTATGAAGAACCAAATTTTGAAAAATTATATTCACCGGACTTGTTCTCCCGAAATATATTTAATATTTTAAAATTTTGGATAAAACAAGCAATAAGAAGAAGTGCCTTTCAAATATTTAAAATTTATTTTAACGGCACTTTAATGAGATTCGTTGGGATAGTTTTGAAATCGAGCATATAGGCATAAGTCATGAAGAATCTCGAGTCTATAAGAATAATGAAAGTTGATAAACATACCTCGAATTTATTTGTCAACCAATATGCCTTTTGCAATCTTGACACTTTATGACGTAGATGACAATGGATGAGTCTACGATCATTTGTTCCTTAATACCAAAATATTTCCTGCAAAAACTTGACAAAATATCTTGCACAAGAGCATAGTGACATCGAATAATATACACAATATTGAACAACATAGAAGTTGAACAAGTAGCACATACTATGCCATTTAAGGAATCAACAAAAGTTTGATAAAACAAGTGCTTATTGAAAATCTATATAAGGTCTCTTTTGAAATTTGAAAATCCGATAGTATAAAATTGAGACCTCATTTTTAAGAAACATTTTTATAAAGAATTTTGACAATTAATACAAAAATTAAATACACAATGTGAAATGCATACTACAAGAAGAGGATAAGAGTTACCAATTTCACCATTGCCAAGGGTTGTATCTATCCCATTGTTGATTATACCTTCTTGAAAAATAATTTTGTTGGTAATATCTCATCGTTCGATCATATGGCGCGATCGTTTGTTGTCTATACGACAATTTAAAATGCTTTTGATTTTTATTGCGCCGAGTACCTAACATAAAATTTTCTTGTGGTACCCTCAAGTGTTTGGGTCCTTTGGGATTAGTTTTGAGACTTTTAGGTCTCCAAAAATAATTAGAGCTATTTCTAGCCCGACAAGTATTAGCCGTGTGACCCTTTTTACCGCAATAAAAGCAAGTAATAATTCTAGGAGCATAATGACCAACATGCATAGAGACTTGACTATTTTTCATATGATTAACAACATTAGGCTTATGATCAAGTCTTTTATCACAACATTGAACATCAAGAATTTTGGTCATTTTATTGGTACTCAAATTAAACTTCAACATATCCTTTTTCATGCAATCAATATCCTTAACTAGAGTACTATTTTCTTCTTTAAGAATTATAATCTTATCAAGTATAACATTATGAGCACTAGTAAGAGATTCATAAGAAGCATGTAAACTATCCTTTTCATTATTCATGGTGTTGAATTCCTTTTTCAAATTCTTATAATTAAAAAGCAAGCTTTGGAATACATTTTGAAGCTCATCAAAATCATTTTGTAATTCATCATAATCATCATGCAATCCATTACTAAAAGAAGTAGAGGGATTAGAGCGTACCTCATTTTCTTCTTCGATTCCCATTAGACATTGCTCGGCTTCTTCATCGTCGAAAGTTGTAAGGAGCTCATCCCAAGTTGTTATAAAATCCGGTTGAGAGGTGGATGCTTTTGAATTACTCCTTTCATTTGCATATGCTTCATAGATGATAAGATTTCCAATAAGCTCATCAAAATTTAGAGTTTCTAAATTTTGAGCTTCCATGATAGCCGTCACCTTTTCGGACCAAGAGTCGGGAAGAACATTTAAAACTTTGGTAACTTTGTCTTCTTCCGAAATGACTTTTCCGAGTGTCCACAAAGAATTTACAATATTGTCGAGCCTTTCAACCATTTTTGAAATCCCTTCACCCTCGAGCATTGTGAAATTTTCAAAATCTTTAACAAGCATTGTTTTTCTAGGTTGTTTAACTTTCTTGGTGCCTTCATAGATATTTTCTAATTTTTTCCACACATCATGAGCGGATCGAATACCTCTAATTCGATTATACTCCGTAGCGATAAGAGAACAATGAAGAATATTAAGAGCTTTACCGTTTAAGGAGAATATTTTCTTGTCTTCATCATCATAATCCTTGAGGGCTTTGGGAATTTGAGTGCCGTCTTCCTTTTTCTTCATCGGGATGGATACTCCATTTTATAACCGTGTTCCAAATATCGAACCCGCAACCTTGTAAGAAGCATTCCATTCGATCCTTCCAAAATGCATAATTGTTGAGTCAAAAAGAGGCGGTCTATGCGCCGGTTGGTAGATAGATCTCGTTCGTAGCCATGGATCTTTCCTCTTTACTCGGAACGAGCTAGCCAAAGAGTTTGTCTCTGATACCACTCGTTAGTCCAAGTGGCTACGATAATCTAGAGGGGGTGAATAGATTATGCCGATTTTTGCAATTAGCCCTCTTTTTCGAATGATCAATCAAAGACAAGAATAAAGGTGCGGAAATTAAACAACACGGGATAGAGGTTCAACCTACCTAGGGCCTAGTCCTCTACCATCCCAAAGATTTTAGGGATGGATTTCAAAAAAAGAAAAAGATTTTATTAATTACCACAATTAATACAACATCACCTTACAACACCTATTTGGAGATTACCTCAATCTCCCTTGAAGATTACCACAATCTTCTACGGCACCTTGTGAAGATTACCACAATCTAAAACCTTGAAGAATACCAAATTCTTCAACACATCAATAAGATGGTTACCACAATCTTCTTGCACCTAACACCTAGATCACCCAAGTGTGTTCTTACCACAAGAACACTCACAAGGATATCTTGTGTTGAATGATGAACCCAAAAAATTCAAGGTTACAACTCTATAATGAACAATACAATTTTGAGTGCAAGTGTAATCAAGAATCAAGCCTAGACCTCAAGATGTGAAAGTGAAATACTTAGGCTATAAATACAACAAGAGTGTTGAATATGAAAGCTTAGAAATTTGCAGATTTCTTGTTGTGTATTTGCTTGTGTTGTACTTGTCTTGTATCTTCAAATCATCCTCTATTTATAGGAGAGTCTTCACAAACATAGGCTCCTCCTTCTTCACTCTTGTCTACAAAAAGAAGATCACAAGATGTAGGAATATTATATAAAAAATGAAAAGCAAATCTGCTGGTAAGGATGTCCAACGGTACAAATTTTGCTGTCAAAAGATTACACAGCGCGACCGGTCGCTCTATAGAAAATTTTGAACGTTAAAGGAAATTAGTGCGATCCAGACACAGGTTGCAGAGGGGTCCGACCGGTCACAGGGGGTCCGACCAGTCGCCCTAGGGTCCGGCCGGTCGGCCCTACCTTGGACCGGTTGCCCTCCCTCTTTTTTTTCACAATATTGCTTTCTGTTTTATTTTTCGTACTTTCAGATATGGGTCGACCATTTGCTCGACCGTCGACCTCCAAATTGAAATGTTGTCCGATTTGTGTCAAAAATAAACTTCAAAAAATACTCCAAAAAATTAGTAAAAATATTTTAAATCAATTGGGAGTATTTGGACAACATTTATAACATTGTTTTGGTATAAAAACTCATTTAAACAAAATCATCAAAATTTTGATAAAAACATTTATCTAACATATCTGACCATCTTAGGACCTGTTTGGTTTTAGGTTCCCCCCCTCCCACATTCATAGGGTTGGTTTAGTAGTATATTCCATTCCATTGCTTGGTAAATTTCAGAATAATAGATAAAAAATAATTATTTCGAAATTAATTTTCATAAATATCAAATATAAATTGACAATTATACAAAATTATTGTTTGGTTATACATTTGCATGATGACATGATCTACTGTTAGTTTGAAACAAAATGTAAAGATTGAAATTTTATTACCGACACATTTCTAACTTTCAAAATAATTATCTGACACTTGATTTTAAAAATAATCATAATTACAAAAATAATCTAAACCAAACAGGAGTTAATAGTTTTAGAAAAATCTATAGTTTTTGTGGAAATGGTGCAAATTGGCCATTTCCAACTTAAAAAGACTAAAAATAGCCAACCTTTTCAAACACATCTTTTTAGCCATTTTGGGGTATGAAATGACATTCATGCCCTTTAAGCATATTACATTAGGTCATATACCTCTATTTCTCCTTTTCATTTTCACTTTCACTTTCTCTCTCTCAAGAAGTGTGCTGTCTTTAGATTTTAAAGACAAATTTTCCGGCGACCCATTTTTTCAATCAGAATCTCAAAAAAATGTAAGCATTTTGTTCTCTAGCTCATTCTTTATTCATTTCACTGTCGTATTTAGTTTGAGGTTGAGTGTAGAATAGATTTGAAAACCATAGACATGAAAAAAAATCAGTTCGAAATAACCTCGAACAACAGCCTGCAAATGTAACTTGAGATTGACTCGATTCGAGTTACAATTGACTCGATTTTGAGTTAGATGTAACTCGATTTTGAGTTACATTTAACTCGAATCGAGTCAGTTGTAACTCGAAATCGAGTCAATATCAAGTTACATTGTTCGAGTTACATGTTCAGATTTGAATTTTAGTGTTTTTTTGTATGTTGTTGTTGGTTTAAGATGGAGGATGATAAAGTGATAATTGTCCATAGTGGTTTTTGGGATGGTAGTTTTTATAGGAATGGTGAAGAAGTACTCGTTTTTACGTCGTTGTGGATAATATCATATAGTGGGTTTGTGGATATTGTTCATAACATTGTAAATGGTTGTGTGAATACAAATTGCACTGTTTAATGCCAACTGGGGTGGTTATGAGGTTAAATCTTTGATTATGTGTGAACGGGATCTTTGATGTGTAGCTGAGATTTTCAAAGATCCCCGAATATGTGTGACCTTGCAACCAAAAGATCATGGGATGGTGGGGACTTCATACACCAGAAATAGCAATCCATATGATTTTATGAGCCTCATGGCTGCTCAATCGTATTCATATGGTATCGATAGTCAATTCATGCCCTTAAATCCATATAATTCTCACTGCGGCATGAATTATATATATGGTCCACCACAGTATATGCCAACCTATATACAACATGTTGCGCCTGATAATTGTCCATGTAATAATAGGACCTTGGAGCCTCAACCAACGTTTGTGTAATATGTAGTGCCCGATAATTGTCCAAGTAAATCTCCTATCTTGGAGCATCAACTGAGAATCAATAATAGTGATCTTGTGGATGGTGATGATGATGATGATGGTGGTGATGGTGGTGGTGGTGGATTTAATGATGATTTTGGGCGGTATGATGATGTTGGGAGGTATGATGATTTCAGGGGTGGTGGTCATTTAAATGACCAGGATATAGTTGGTGATCATAACCAACAAGATGAACAATTTGTTCGGATGACCATGAAGGAATGAGCGGTGACACATCCAGGAAGAAGATGATGATCCAGTACGGCGTTGACAATGAACTAGTCCGTCGATTGATTTATGATCACTTTGGATGGAAAAAAGATGACTATTTTTTTCCCGATGACCGTGAAGGGATTGATGTGAACAATGATATCATAGGAGACAATGATGAGCATGTTCTTCGGAATAGATGATTTCCAATCCATAAGGTACCTCTCCGATGCCATGCCAAGTTGATAATGAGAACGCGATCATACAGAGCTCCCAATGGTTAGGTGTAAATATGCTTGGATGGCTCTGGAACGCCTTATCAATATCCCGACCCGATTCCATTCCACAAGAACCACGTAACATTGAGCGTGACTTATTCAAATGTGCAGTGCTTGAAAGCAAGGAAGAAATGGTAACAAAGTTAGGCTTCTACCATCTGCACCATCATATGGAGTATAGAACAACTCGGTCTTCGACTTCACGTTACGAGGCTGTTTGCAAACATAAAGGATGCACCTTCTTACTTCGCGCAAACGCTATCCAAGGAGAAAATTGGGAGGTGACTAAATTCGAGCAACCTCATACATGTGAAGCCAACTTAAGTAGACATGCTCCTCGACAATTGCCTTCGAAGATTATTGGAGCACTGTTCGCGCCAAAACTACTAAAGGAGGGACGATCCCTTAAACCTAGGGATATTATTGCTGATTTGTCTGCTGAACATGGGATAGAAATTTTGTACAATAAAACACTAAAATCACAGCATCGTGCTTACAGCTACATACACGGTGACCACTTGCAGTCTTGGGGGATCTTGCCTGCATTCTTGTACATGTTGAAAAAAGAGAACCCTGGTACAATTGCGCTACACGAGACTGATGACAATGATAGATTCAAGTATGTTTATATTGTTTTACATGCGTCAATTAAAGGATTCAATGAGTGTTGTAGATCTGTTATTATTGTTGATGGCACACACCTAAAGGGCAAGTTTAAAGGTGTGTTGTTTGTTGTGGTTACAAAAGACGGTAATGAACAAGTGTTTCCACTAGCATTTGGTGTGGCTGATAAGGAGAAAGACGAATCATGGGAATGGTTTATGAAGCAATTACGCAATACATATGGATGCCCTGAAAATATGCTCATTGTATCCGAACGTCATAAAAGAATTAAGAATGTAGTTGGTAGTGTATTTCCTGACGCTGTGCATGGTATATGCACATTCACTTGAGGAAAAATATAAGAAATTATCGAGGCCAAGTGGTGACCTTATACCAAAAGGCTGCGTACACTTATTCTCCTGAAAGATTCAAGAAGATAATGACCCTGATTCAAAATGCAAACGAAAAGGCCTACGAGGAGTTGGTTAGGGCTGGAATGAAAAGGTGGGCATGTGCACGTTGTCCAGTTAGACGCTATGGGTTCATGACATCGAATGCAACAAAGGTTCTTAATGCTAGACTTGTCTGGTCGAGGAAATTGCCCATTTGTTCGTTGCTCGATTCTACTTGAAACCTCATTCAGGAGTGGTTCCACGAGCGTCAAATTGCATCCCAAAACATGAACAATGAAGTCACCACATATGCAACTAAGAGATTGGCATAAGCAGGTGCACTGGCTGATAAGATGCACGTGTCACCTGTTAGTAGCCTAATTTATTCTATGAAGGATGAGTGGGTTCTTTTGTTGTTGATTTGGCAAAGAGAACGTGCACTTGCCGAGTGTTTCAGTTTGATCTATTACCGTGTCCACATGCGATTAAGGCAATCAGGTATATTTAAAGTGTTTTACTAAATTACTAATTATTTCACCTCTACGATATCCTTATATACATTTTTTGCTATTTATTTCAGTAAGTCAAATCAATCAGTCTACAGTTACTTGCACAACTACTATAAAACAGAAACACTGCGGAAACTTTACTCTCCAATCGTCATGCCCATTGAACATCCTAAAGACTAGAATGTGCCGGAAATGATACGACTTCTGGTTGTCAAGGCACCTCTAAATCCTCGACAGGCTGGCCAATCGAGGACTCGACGGATTCCATCTAGTGGTCCATCTAGCAGCTCACAACGGTCCATAATATGCTCTAGATGTCGTCAAGAGGGTCACAATCGTTCTACATGTAATGCAGTGCTCCCTATTTGCCATGATGCAACAAGTGCTAGTGGAAGCAACACAATTGATCAGTCGGCTAGAAGAACTCCAAGAAAATGCGGCGTTTGTAAGAAAGAAGGACACACAAGAAGGGTTTGTCTTGATAGAGTTTCTAAACTCAATCAATAAATTGAACATATAATTTAATTGTACCCAGTAGCATGACTCAATATCGTGTTATATCATGTGATAAAATACTTTGTTTCAGTTTTTCAGTGATGTTTCTTGTCATACAGTACTTTGTTTCAGCTTTTCATTGATGTTTATTGTCATACAGTACTTTCAGCTTTTCAGTGATTTTCTTGTCCTTGTGAGATTTTCATGCAGGCAATATGAATCAGGATAATTTTTCTATAAATACCCCGTCAATGAGGAATACATCTTCATCTTTCATCCATCTACATCAAAATGAGTAATACATCTTCACCTTTCCTTAATGTGCTTTACAATGAAAAGAAAACTCCGTGGACAATGCCGATGGATATCCTACTTGTTGATTTTCTGGTGAGCGAGTTGAATAAAGGCGATTGAGAGGTCGGTGGGTTTAACAATACTTCCGTGTTGGGTGCTAAGGCTCTTTTGAAGTCGTGGTTTGACAAAACTTTCACATTTGCGTTAAGCATCTTCAAGCTCGCTACAACGTTTTCGCTAATATGCTTGCCACTCCAGGCGTTGTTTGGGACCACAAACAAGATTTCGTTCATTCTACTAATCAGAATCGGCTTGACTGGGCCAGGGTAATTTGAAGTTCATTTTCTACTCATCATTCTACTCATCTTCGAGCACTACATTTTACTTCTATTTTTCTAATTTTTGTTAATTTTCTGTTCATGTAGGTTGATGCAATCCTTGCAACCGCTTACGAGTTCGACGGGGAACCACTGTTCGACAAACTCGCCCTACTATTCAAGATGGAGCCTTGGAAGAAGGAAGTTATCGAAATTTTGCCATGGACACCTGTCCCTCGATATTTGCCTAAGCGCCTCCGTTTTGAGGAAGGAACTTCATCAAAGTCCAAACCTGTGCAGAACCCCATTTTCATTGCCAATTGGTGTATACATTCAGAACCCCATCAAACTCCTCCTTGATATCCGCTATCAAGTGGCACTTGGTGTATACATTCAGTTTTCCCTTCCATTTCTGTGCAGAACCCCATTTCCATTGCCAATTCTGTCAAAAAAAAAACACAAACATTCAGTTCAGTAAATGGCTTGCTTGCTTTCATGTAACTCGATTTCGAGTTACACATGTAACTCGAAATCGAGTCACCTGAAAAAAGTGACTTGATTTCGAGTTACACATGTAACTCGCAAACATCCATATCAAAAGTTCAAAACTCACTGTGATTTCGAGTTACATGTAACTCGAAATCGAGTCACCTGAAAAAAGTGACTTGATTTCGAGTTACACATGTAACTCGAAACCATCCATATCAAAAGTTCAAAACTGACTGTGATTTCGAGTTATATGTGTAACTCGAAATCGAGTTACCTTTTTATGTAACTCGAAATCACAGCCCATCGTCTTCTTCTTCTTTCCCTCTCTCACATTTCTGCCATTAACAACATATCAAGCTCACAAAAACCAAGTATCACCATAAAAAACCTAGAATTTCTACAACAAATCATAACCTAAAACAAGTATTAACAATTTAAAACAATAAAAATACATGAAATTAAGGAAGTAGGGTTCGAATTACATACCTGAGAAGAAGTCGAAGCACCCTCCATATCCTCGCTAGTCGTCATCGTCTCCGTTCGCCGTCGCCGATTTCGGTAGTTTTGCGTGAGATTTTGGTAGTTTTCGAGTGAGGAAATATGGATTTGACTGTGAGATTTTCGAGTGAGGAAGTAGTGTTGGGTGATTTCGAGTGAATGTGGGCTTAAACTACTAAAGGGCAGTTATGTTTTTTTGTACCCCAAAATGATTAAAAAAGATGTGTTTGAAAAACATGGCTAAAAAAGATTTTCAATTGGCCAAAAAAGCTAAAAAAAACCCACTGATAATTTTTTATATTTTAATGAGTTTTTTTTGCCTTCATCCTTTTTCTATTTTGAACACTCCAATTCCCTCAAATGACCTACAAAATAAAACAGCACAACCTATTAATACATTGACTAGAATTCCGAAAATCCCATAAATGATGACATTCCACAAAAGAAATCCAAGCACACATTAACAAATTGTCTAGAATACTTTATTTTACCAACAAATTGTCTCGAATCTAACCTAGTCATTTTTAGTACAATCTAACTTAGTTATTTTCATCATTTATTTTCCATTAAAATTATTTTTTTAAAAATTTAAAAAGTTTGTTACCATATTCACAATATCACATGATGACAAAATACTAATAGTCAAGGATATGGATCAAAATTAAGGGTATTCTTTTCATTAAACTTACAATAAACTTCAACTTCAATGTAATCATCATGGCAACATGTGGGTGTATGTATTATCATTAGTAATCACCTAGGAAGCACAAATACTTCTCTTAGGATGCCGTATCCGTACCCGATATGTATCCGATACGATACTTTATCCGATACTTCATGGATACTCCATGGATATATCTATACATGGAAATAGATAGAATTTATTCTATTGCTCATTTTTTCAGCATCTATTGTGTGTTTATGTGATTATCACATTTCAGATTTGAGTACTATGAAATTTTGGTTTTTTATACTTGAAACATTATTTTCTTAATTATACTTAGTACTTCTGTATTTTCAATAGTATAAAAATATATAATTTAATATGTATATATATACCGTACTCATATCCTAAATTTTTTTAAATATGTCGTATTCTTGTACCCATATCGTATCGTATCCCGTATCCATATCAATGCTTCATGGGCAATCACGTAGATGTAAATGTCCTTTTTTAATAGAAAATAAATAGTAAATAAAATATAAAAAGAAGGGCGGCGCTATTGGCACCCCCAAATTTGATGAGTACACCCACCTTATAAGTTCACCCACCCCCACTTTTTCAAATATGACCCAATTGATGAGTTCACCCCCTTTTTTCCAATTTTACCCTTAGTCTTATTTTCCCCCAAAATACACCCTCCAACCTCTCACCTCCCCCACTTTCTCAATTTGAAACAAAAAATACACCCACTCTCTCAAGAGACTATTCTATTCGACGGCAATGGTTAGAGAAATCCAAACATACAGGAGAAGAAGGATGGTTCTTCCCGATGATGATGACGACTTCGTGGATGGTGCACCACCATCCACAACAACAGGCCGAGACGAGACACCGCACCGCACCGGCAAGCGGCTCGCGAAGAAAATGACGAGGTATTGTTATAACTCAACTTTTCCTTAAAATAAGCGGCATTTTTATAGTTTGAGTGTGCTATGTAGTTGTATGGGCATGGGTTTGAGATGGGTATAGTTATGGCGCC
Source organism: Rehmannia glutinosa (assembly GCA_016081115.2). Classification (NCBI taxonomy): domain Eukaryota; kingdom Viridiplantae; phylum Streptophyta; class Magnoliopsida; order Lamiales; family Orobanchaceae; genus Rehmannia; species Rehmannia glutinosa. The sequence continues at coordinate 32,011,862 of CM071936.1, forward strand.
ATTTGGTGTAAAATTTGAAATATGGAACTTTGAAGAAGACGAAATGGCACGGTCGATGAAGCCCAGGTGGCACGATCGATTGTACGATCGTGCACTTAGCACGATGGCTTAGTCATCGAATGTGCCACCATCGTGCTTAGGCACGATGTCTTATTCATCGATCGTGCCACCATCGTGCCACTTAGGCACGATGTCTTATTCATCGATCGTGCCACCATCGTGCCCTACTTAGGCACGATGTCTTGTTGGCACGATGGCTTATTCATCGATCGTGCCACCATCGTGCCTTGATGGCACGATGGCTTTACTCTTGGCACGGTCGATGAATAAGCCATCGTGCCATTGTAGCGCCAATTTTTTAGAGTTCTCTATGTGATTTCTTTGATAGTGGTTGATTGCTAATTTTGATTTTTACTATTTTTCACGGTGGGCTTGGAAGAGGCCGAACTTTATGGCAATAAAGCCGAAGATCAATTTGTATAGCAGGTTGTCGATTCTTGACGACTTAGAACTCGAGTTGCATGATTGCGGGGATTTTGTGTATGAAGAGTTTCGAAAGTCCTGTTTTGGTTTTGTATTGCGGATGGACAACCGTGCGGTTAGTTGTAATGCCGCCCTTCATGCCGTTATTGCGAAGGAGGTTGTTAAGAAAGGTGCAAGGGACGAATTTTGGTTTCGGATTGGAAACCGTTTGATTCGGTTCTCCAAATATGAGTACGCTTTAATTACTGGGCTATCCTTTGCCCCCACCACATTTAATCCGAACACCAACCACGTGCCGCCTCCCAATGGGTTGTATGATAGACACTACCGTGGTGTTAAGGTGTCGATGGAGGATCTACTCTTGCATTTTGCAGGCGGTGCATTCCGTGATGATCCTTCTGATGAGTTGAAGGTGGCGAAGTTGTTGGTTGCACATTATTTGCTATTCGCATGGGATCAAGGTCTGATCATTGAGGATTCGTGGTGGACTTTGGTTGATGACGTTGATCGGTGGGAGTCTTTCTGCCGGGAAGTACTCGTTCGCATTTTATGCCACTACCTTTTTCCTTTACCCACCGAGCCCAAGAGTACTTTCCGTATTTACGGATTTGTTTGGGCTTTCTTGGTAAGTGATATTAATGTAATTTATATCTTATAATTTACATTTAGTACAAACATACATCTTATAATTTAACTATTTTTATTGTTCTTCTTAGATATGGGCGTACGAGGCCATACCCAACGGGGGATTCATGTGGGGTTCCGGCCTCGAGACATTGCTATTCCACGCCGCACACGCCGGAAGTTTAGAAGTCCTCCGTGAATCTGCATGGCTTTCTTTTGACCGTCGGTACAAAATGTAATTTGCATTTTTCAAATTTTAACTTATGGTAATAATTAAGTAATTACCGATTTTGATCTTGCAATTTTGTAGATTGATACGCATAGGACCTTGACTGCGAGGGACAATGAGCTTCCTTATTTATTGCATGTGAATCTCGAGCTCCGATCCGGTGTTGTTTATGTTCATCGGGGTAACCCGATCGGGAAGAAAAGCCCACAAAGCGTCGACGCACCACACATGAGTCAACTTCATTGATGGATGATGATGATAGCCTTGATGCAGATCCACATATTGAGATGGGTGATTATGATCGCCGACCCCAGAAGGGCGTTGTTCGGATGTTCCTCCACACACCTCCACACCCTCTCTAGCCGCCGATCGGCGCTATTAGAAGAATTGGCACGGCAGCGGTGGAGGCCATTGTGCCGACTTTGGTTGAGCGTGCCATTGAGGCCTTGGTCCGCGTTTAGTGCGGCGGGAGGTCAAGGCGTTGGTTCGGATTGGTTCGGACCGGGATGCGGCGAGAGGTTCTGCAGCGGTGCGGCAGAGGTTCCACCTTCTCGTGCGGCCAGATCGTGCGATTTAGTCCGAAGCACGATTCGCGCTGGTACCGCCTATCGTGCGGAAGGAGGTCGTGGAATCGATTGATCCTGCCATTCAAAATCGATGATCTGCTTTAGGTGCGCATTTATTTGTTTTTCTGTTAAACATTTAGAATAGAATATCTTTTGAATTATGTTATTTAATGAAGTTTCCTTCATTGTGCGGGATTCTATTTCCCCGCGGTGGTGGGTGAGCGGATTCTCCCAGGGTGGGCGGCGGACTACTTCTCCTCCACCACGGTGTCGCAGGGGGCTTCATTGGATCTGTCCCCTACGGATGTACGGACAGGTTGGTATTGGTGCATCGGTTTGTGGGTTCATCCGGGAGGGGATGATATGTCCGTTCGTGTTGTGAGAGCATACGATCGCCGCTTCCAGGTACCTTCGTAGCCCTTTCATGGCAAACGAGCGCCGTAAGGAGGATGCCACACATCCGAGTACATGCGGTTCTTAGATAGCGATGAGGACGTAAGTTAAATCAATATATGAATTCAAATACACTATTGTTGTTTTGTGATTTTAACACGAGTTTTTGTCTACCGGCCGCAATGTTGGATACACGTTTTGCACATTTGGCGAGTTTCTTTAAGGATATCGAGTTTTGAGCCGGTGATTTGGAAGTTTGTGGTAACACAATGTTAATGTTTTTTTCTTTCATTTCGTTCGTGTTATTTGTTCATGTTCATTGACAATTGATCTTATTGTTTGCTTATTCTGACAAATTGATGCCTACCTAGTTTGTACTACATTGCCCGGCTGAGTTGGGTGGTGTAGTGGTCCATCCCCAAGTGCGAGGTCGTATGGGATTGGTTGACACACGATTATTTGTAAGTTTCATGTATTTCTTAGATAAATAGTCCATAATGTGTCATTTATTTTATTTCGGTACATTCGGTGTTTTTACTAACAAATATGTTTTCATTATACGACTTGATTTAGGCAAAGTATGGACCGATCTACATGGAAAGGACCCACCGGGTGGAGAGTTTGATGACCGTGTGCAGGTCATACCGGATGACCTTCTCGGCGCCGTTGGTGGAGTACGTCCATGGTGAACGACCTCTTTGGGGTGGGGTGCCTCCATGGAGTTCGTTGGACCACGTAAGAACTATCTCTTTTCGGTATAAATTAATTAACTAATTATTGTTTTGTTCATACTCCATAATTTCTAATCGATTTTTGCGGGTTGTTTTTATCCACAACATCGGCAGTCATTGGATTGTTGTGAGGATAGCCGAAGGATTGCACGATTTGGATTTATGACTTAACATCCACAAGCTACCGCTTGAGGTTAAACTTGCCGTGTGGCGACTCTCTATCCGTTTGCACGTATTATTCGGTTTTGCTACGGCAAACCGGTTTTACCAAGAGCGTCCGGAGTTGACACCTCAAGAGAATACTTGGTCATCGAGGTTGTTGGTCCATCAAAGAATTACGAACAACATGATAGTCATAGTTGTGGGCCGCGTTTGCGTTGAGGAGGGTGGAGAGTTTTCTTATAAATGTATTTGACTAGGTGCTTAACACAGAGGAGTATATAAAAACAACCTATCGTCGGCATGTAGCATTTACGGTGTATAAATTTAGCACTGATGCATCGACTTGGACCCCTCCCCCATGATTATATTGTTTAGTTGGAATTTAGTTGGAATTGTGTATATTGTGGTTATTTAGTTGGAATTGTATATATTTTGTATATTTAGTTTTTATATAATATGTTTTGGTTTAACTTGAATAACTAGGTATGATTTGGGAATGATTTGGATGAATTGGTTGTTGATTAACTTTTTGGTATAACTTGAATTGTTTGTGATTCTGCTGTCAATGTGGCACGATGGCACAATCGCCAAACCATTGATCGTGCCATACATGTGGCACGATGACACGATCGCCATTTTTATCGATCGTGCCTCATGTGGAACGATCAATAAGGTTTGACACGATCATGATATGTTATGTTTCAATTGGTCCGTCCATTAAATTATCAACGTGACAAAGATAATAATAGATCAACGCATGTGGCACGATCATTGCATTTACGCATCCCGTGCCACTATCGTGCCTACATAGACACGATAACAGTGTGTGACCGTGTCACTATCGTGTCTAAAAGGCACGATCGTAGTATGAGACCGTGCCACCATCGTGTCTATGTAGACACGATCATAGTATGTAATTGCGCCACCATCGTGCCATTTGTGATCAACTTAACAAAATCCTGTAAAAAATGTGCCACCTTAAAACAAGCATTTCCGACAAAGAATCACACCAATTAAAAACACATGCATTTCCAACAAAGTTCTTTAACTTATCCAATACATAACAAACAAATAATTCTAACCTAAGTTTATAGTCTCCGTACTACGGACAATGGGATTGCTTTCCTACACTTCCACTATACAATTCAAGTTGTTTAGTATACAAATTCTTCCAATTTTTGCACATTCATGGCGATAATTATTCCATGTTGCGACCACGGGAGGCAATGGGTGACCGCCACTCAAGAAAACCTACAAATGAAAAAAATACATGTCAACAATGAGTACACATAATATTTACTCAATTTTTAGTTACCTCTATAAAATGGTTATTGTTCACAAATCCAACACAAATTAGCTACGGAGCAATTGGCGCACATTCGTAATGGTAGATATGTGAGGGACATTCACGATCCAAACGCACAAACGCAACATTGTAAGCCGACGCAACCAAGTGACCCATCTCGGGTAAACAAAACCAATGTTTCTTATCTTGTTGTTTGTCGTTATAGTAGTTGAGACGAGACAAGATTTTGTCAACACTACCATGTTTGACGAATACATGATTATACAACCCTTGGTTTTCGTTCAACTCATGACATAGGTCTCCTCGAACCCGACCCCATGAATCTTCACCGTATCCAAGTAGGTCTGCGACGGCACGGAAACCACAATGACCATCGCTCACAACATCCTTAGTACCAATAATATGTTGATGTAAACGAGTTGGAAGTTGCTCCATAAAACCACTAATGGTCACTTTCTGGTCCTTTTGACGCACAACCTATTGAAACACAACATGAAGAACAGTGGGACATTATCAACAAATATGTCATGTGTACATGCACAAATAAAAGAGACGATATTTACCGGTAGCTTTTGCCTCGGCATCGGAGAGAACATAGGTTGATTCGATGGACCAACATTAAAGATTACTTCTTCACATGGTGAACAACTATCTTTAATAGACTCGACATATTCGAACTTACTCGGGTCACGTTTGGTTGATTTGGATTGTTTAACCTTGACGGACTTAGGACGACCACGTGTGCGAAGCTGTACTTCAGGCTCAATTAGTGAGGTTGTTCTTGGATTCGTAATCTCCGTAATTCTTTTCAAAATTAATAACCTCTCTGATTCGGGTGCTTGTTCAAATTTGGTGAAAAGATCACCGAAACACTGAGTCCATCGAGACCCAATTTCGGGCCCAACTCGGCCGTCTCTTTGCTAGTCGGTAATATATCTAATTTTCGCAAAATGAAGCCACTTGATCAAGTGGAATTGGCTTATCCAAACTCACATATTCGGAAAGTTCATGAGCACATGGGAGTCCGCACGTCTTTCTCAATACACAACCACACAACAAAGGGTCTACGCTACCCTCGCCTACACGATGCATTTCAAGATAGATCAAATTCAATGCATGTATAGACACCATACCTCGTAGTGACATGAATACAATCGATTTGTATTTATGTAAGACTACATTTCGCTCTTCTCAAAAGAAGAGCGGTGCAGTAATGTGATGTCTCGAGGAGGGTGTGAATCATTTCCCAACATATCTCGAAATTACCCCGACTAGACGCATTTGTCTTTTTTTCAATGCCGCATGGTGACTCTCCGCCCTATAATGATTTTTCAAATAATATTATATTAATTTTTAGGATTGTATATGATATAACATAAACGCAATAATGAGCACAATAAAGTGAATTACCTATTTGTTGTGGTGTTGTCGAAATGCATGACATTATTCGCCCAGCAGAACCACAAATCTTTCTTTATACGGCCCCATCCATTGCTCCATTACATATTGTACGGCGGCTGGATAATCACAAAATGTCTCGAAGTGGGAAATGTCGTCTCTATTGCATTCATTAGAGCTAATTCTCTATCAGTAATAATCACATTTGGCGGGGAAGATGGGTCCATCAATGATTTTAAGACTGAGCAAGCCCATATGTAATTATCTTCCCGCTCGTACTCCATATAAGCAACTGCAATACAAAATGTCATATGTGTCGATGTCACACCAACAATCTCCAACAAAGGTAACTTGTACCTATTAGTTTTGTATGTGCAATCCATAAAAATGACACTCGGAAAAGCACGCAACAACTCAACGCTTGTAGGGTGAGCAAAGAATATATCCTTCACGGTGTTACTCGTCTCGCAACATCTATGATGATAGAAATATCCATGCTCCTTCAATTTATGCATAAGTTGTTGCATTTGAGATCGACCACCACGCTCGACAACTCTATTCTTCATACGGGCATTGTAGATAGTCCGTATGGTGGACTTATTATCTTGAAACTTATTTTGTAGGCCAAACAAAATGTCCTTGGCCGAGTATTGCCATGTGACATATCCAACACATATTCTTCCTCACTTTTTGATAATCGACCTAGGCATAAGAGTGACCCTCCAAATATTGTGCAATTGGATGATTATGCACACCACATTCAACATTTAGTGACCATTCTCCTTCAATTGTTACTTGAGGCCCCTCAAACGAAATGGGCAACCACATTTCTTAGTTCAGATTCTCTCTTAGAGACTTTTTTTCAAATTTCTTAGCATCATTTTGTTCGACATCTCTAGTCTTTTTTGAATCACGGTAATGCCCACTACGTTCACAAGACAAAAATATCCGAGGTCTTTTCTTTCCTTGACCACCGTCCGACCTACTTATTACAATTACCATGTTGTGCTCATGTCCTCTTTCACGCACCCAATCAAATAATTTATCCCGAGAAACAAATAACTCATACGTCGTGAATACGTGTGTGTAATCGAGTAACAACACCAAGCTCTTCAACATTCTCATCATTCTTGGGAGGACAAACAACACTATTTTCCGTAGGCAACGAGGCCATACCCTATTAAAACAAAATCAACAAGACAAAAAAAACAAAGCGTCAAATGGCACGATCATGACCATGATCGTTCCACCTTTGATCGTGTCACGGCAATATGGCACGATCATTGAACATGTGATCGTGCCATATTGCCCGTGGCACGATCGACGTGATGATCGTGCCATCTTGTTGATCGTGCCAATCGGCGGAAAACAATGGTGCGGCGAGAAATATCGAACGGTAAAAGTGGATAAATTACATAATTTTGAAATGATAACAAGAAGATACTTACAATATTTGGAGGAATCAAATCTTTGTTGTCCATTTAAGTTGTTGTGTTGGTGTCGAAAAAACTAGGGTTTATGAGAACAATGTTTAAGTTTTCTCAAGAAAGAAGAATAAGAAGAAGAAGAATGTAGCTGAAGGATGTGGGTGAGTGTGTTTTAGTAGATTTAATTGAAATGAATGATGTGGGTGTATTTACTATTTAGAGATTGGGGGTGTATTTAACTCGCTTTTTAGTAAGGGTATTATAGTCTTTTGACTTAATGACATTTTTGAAATTTTAGAAAATGGGTGTACTCATCAAATTTGGGGTGCCAATAGCGCCACCCTAAAAAGAATCTCTTCACTCTTAGCACCTGCTTGTTCTTGTTTGCTTTCACCATATAATCCGGATTCCTGTCTTCAAATCTGCAATATTACATCTTCATCAGAAATTTGTTAGCCTCATAAATTTGAAAAACTTTGCTGTAAATTTTGTCAACCCATTACGTGTTTCTTCAGTTTTTTTTTTTTTTTGTCTTTTTAAAAACTGTGAACATACGCGAAATACACACTTCCCATTTCAGAGAAAAATCCATTACTGATTGATACAAATACATATATATTTTACATGTATATGAATATATATAGTTACACACAGTAACATGGAGACATCATGACTTGACTACGCCTCACCTGTTTCATCAAAGTACTCCACTAGCCCTTTGAGCATAAAGGGGTCGTTTTTCTTTGATGGGTCTACTATTTATACTGATGCTCTTTTGATTGGTCGAAATTATCTGCTGTTTTGTATTTCTGTTTGATGAATTTAATGGGTTTATGAATTAATTTGTGTATGGGGCTGTGGTTTTTGTACGAGTTGTGATTAAGCTAGGTTTTTGAGTGATGGTGGTGTCAAGGAATGACCCGTTAGAGTCGTTTTTGAACTCTATTCAGTCTGTCAAGAATCCATTAGAATCGAATTTTCGAGAAGTTGTGAAGAATTTCAAGCATTGCTTTAATGGGGTTGTGAAAAATGGGAAATTAACTGGCACTGCTGATTATACTAATGTTGAGCTGGTGGCAGCTCAGTTGAATGTGAAGAAGAGTGGTCAACATGTGGTTATCAGTGGTGATGATTGGAAAAAAGGGGAAGATCCAATCAAGGTATTTCTTGGGATATATACAGAAAAATGTGGAAATAATGATCATGACAATTTTGATTTTAGCTGTGATTCGGTAGAGAAAGTGAAAAGAAGTATGTCGAAAAAAGGGTTGAAAGATAGGTATGGAAATGATAATGGTGCCAATTTGTGTGGTAATTTCTTGCGTTTTGAGGTGGAATTTCCGTTTTCTATTAATGGTCTACTGAAGTATGAGAAAAATGATGTTGAAAAGCTGAGTAATGAGGATAATTCTTGTCATGATGATTCTAAAGTGAGAGTGAGAGTGAAACAGAGGAAAGATTTGTCATTTGAGTACCTAAAAAGGTTTATATTTGATAAATTGAGTAATTTTCCAATGTCTGATTTGAGTGCTCAAGCTTATGACTGTAAGAACGATGGTAAGGAAGCTTGGACTCGACCTGTAAATCAATTAGACCATTTTAAGGCACTTCTTAGTGTTTTAGGAGGTAAAAGAGAATTTGTGCATGGATTCTTGCGAAATTTGAAGTTTGCACGAGTGGGAGGTGTGCCGTCAAGTATAGGTGGAGTGCCTCTTGTAAAGGACGTGGACGAAGGAGTTGTTAGTGCTGTTCATGAGGAAGATGGTGAAGGAAATTCATCACAAAAGTTGGCGAATGGGTTGCTTAGTGTTCCATTGTCCAATGCTGATCGTTTAAGATCAACACTTTCCACCGTTTCATTAACAGAATTAATCGACCTTCTGCCTCAGATAGGGAGACCTTCAAAAGAGGATCATCCTGACAAGACAAAATTGTTCTCGGTTCAGGATTTCTTCAGATACACTGAAGCTGAAGGCATGTTTTTCATTTCAGAATGTTCTTTATTTGACTGAAAATACCTGACAATATTTTGTGGGTATGTTAGTGATCAGTTGGACAGTCGGATGGACTCTTTTTTCATGTTCCCTTAGGTTCTATCCATATTGATGTGTAGAATGCAATTGTCTCGAGTATTGAAAGAATATACACCACCATGATATATATATATATATATATATATATATGATCAAATAAATCCAATGTGGTTTGTAGTTTCTCTTTTGGCCATAACTAGTGGAGCCTCTTTTTATAGTTGTACTGTGTACTGTCAACAGCTTACACATTGGTAAATATGTAGATGCAGTGTGGGAATTCAGCAGTGTCATAGAAAAAAGTGGAAAATTCTAAATGTCTGTTATCAGGGTTACTTGGTACATTTAACTGTCATTATTTGTCAGGAATGCGTTTGATTTCTTATTCATGGTTCTGTCTTGCAATATGATTTTGTCTTTAACTTTTTCTCTCTTCTGAAATTGGTATCGTAGACCTTTTATTTTTTATGGGAATTCTGAAGAGCATGGGAAATTAAAATACTTAGAGAAGAAAAATGCAACCATTGGTCTTTTTCAATGTGGATTAACATTGAAAAAACTTTTCTTTTTGGGAGAAAATTCTATCTCAAGTAGTAAGCTGTCAACTACTTGAGGTGACTAAAGGTTGTGAGCAATTAGTTCATCTCCGCATATCTTCATCTTTTTACTTTTTCTTTTCTCTTGAGTTATAACATTTTAAAGGAACTAGTATAATTTTGGCAATTCAATGTGAAAAGGACTGCGTTCTATAATATGTTTTCATCAGTTTCATGCGGATCTCAATGAAATCTCTCTTTCTGTAGGAAAAAGGTTTTTTCAGGAATTGGACAGAGATGGTGATGGGAAAGTTACTCTGGAAGATCTCGAAATTGCTATGAGAAAGAGAAAACTGCCTAAGAGTTATGCTCGAGAATTCATGCGGCGAACTAGGAGTCATTTGTTCTCGAAATCTTTTGGCTGGAAACAATTCTCATCCTTGATGGAAGAGAAAGAGGCATCGATTCTTCGGGCTTATACCCGTCTCTGTTTGAGCAAATCTGGAACATTCCAGAAAAGTGATATATTGGCATCATTGCAGAATGAAGATAATGCTGTTGCCATGATGCGTTTTCTGAATGCTGACACTAAGGAGTCTATAACTTATGGGCATTTCCGAAATTTTATGCTTTTGCTCCCATCAAACCAACTTCAAGAAGATACACGGTAAATTAAGGTTTCTCTTTTGTTCTGCCCTTTTTAGACGTTTTATCATCAATAATGGCATTGTGCTGTTCCTGGTTGTCTTTGTTTTAAAATGTATTAAGATAGGATTCAAGTCCATAGATAATTTATAATTGGCGTTGTGAATACCGGCTAGATATAATTAGGGTATGCATGTTGAAATCGTTATCATAGAATCACTTTTACTTATTGAATAATCCTTCAGTGTGAGTTTGTTAGTCTATTGTTAATTTTTGTTTTGCTTTATTTCTATATTATTAGAAAATTCATTCTCATACAATTTGGGATCGGCATTGGAGAAGGTTTATTTTGTGTCGTAGATGGAGAGTCATTTGGAATATGCATAAGTTAATTCTACTAGGGATTGTTAGATTACTTTCATAAACATGAAGTTTGGTGTAAATTTCAGTTGCTGCCACTTTCCAAGAGTCAGACTAGTATCGTGATTTTTACACAACTTTCTCACTTTTGAGCTATCATCCATTCTATTTACAGAAAATCATGGTCATAAGTTACACTACTTGGAAGAATGCAGATATAGACATATGTCATGTATGTATATATATTCTACACACACATATATGTGTGTTCATATAGAGTATGTTATTTAGTTAAGAATCTTCACAGGAGAGCTTATATTTGATGCCTTGAAAGTACAATCGTAAGTTGATGTTTTTTTCTTTTATTTTGTATTAAGGAGTGTCAGCTCTGAAGCTGCTGGTGTTGCTGCTGACAGTGTTCTAAAATCAGCATTGGCAGGAGGACTTTCCTGTGCATTTTCTGCAGCTTTAATGCATCCTGTTGACACGGTTAAGGTAAAGTCTTGAGAAACACATAACTGCATGCATAATCCAAATTTTTTTTTTTTAATTATTTAAAAACCCATTCTAATATTTTCATGTCTTTTAGGCATTGTTCTTAAATCCAATTAAATTTATGAATTTTGGTGGTGGTGTGCTTGCATGTTGGGATGTCCACTGCTTGCAGACATAGTATTCCTACAACTATTTACATACATGTCTAGGCACACTAATAACTGAGAAGTATTGGGATCAACCTTATGCTTCACTGGTAGAGTCTTGTGTTGTAAGGGCGGTTGACCCGGGCTTCGATCTCACACGAGTGCGTGTGTCCCCTCCCCTATTATCCCTCATTGTACTAAAATAAATCAACAGAGAAGTCTTGGGAACTGCTACTTAAACTTTATTTCCGTTCTCGAGTTTGGCTATATGCTCGGGTAATAGATTATAGAGAATACATGACTTGATTTTAAGAGAACTGGTTTTTTTGAAAATCAAATGTGTTGGATTCGATTTCAAGAGTTACGAAGCTTAGGGATAGGCATAAGAGGAAAAGTAGGTGAAGGTATCAGTTATCACGCTGTGGTAAATTTACTATTTCCACGATTTTTGCAGATTGCGATTTATAGGTTTAGCAGCTCAAGAGTCCGAACTGAATGCATTTTTGGCTACTAAATTTATATGGTCACTGTGCTTGATTCTCCACATGATTTTAGGTCTTCTAATGAAAGCTAGCTCTTCTTTGGTGTTTTTTGCTGTCATTTTACTCCAATATGGTTAGTACATGGAGTTGTATCACAGGAAACTTTTGTTTTTTCTTTAGGGATAATTACAAAAGACACCCTGAGGTTCGGGCTAATTACAAAAAACCCCTTGACGTTTGATTCCACTTACATTTCTCCCTTCATAAGCAAAAAACATTTCAACCCCCACCCCAATATTTCTAGAAATTTTACAATAACTTATATTTAATACATAATCAAACATGAGGGGTTTTTTTGTAATTTGAAACATCTCTGTGTGTTTTTTGTAATTAGCCCAAACCTCAGGGGGTCTTTTGTAATTATTCCTTTTCTTTATGGTACACCTCTGTTGTTTCATGAAGGTGACTGATTCAGCTAATGTTCCTTCACTTAGTGAATCGGGTTAACTGGTATAATTTGATTTCAATATTCCAACTTTTTTGCCAGACATGGGTGCAAGCTTCAACCACCCTTACCTTCCTAGAAGTTCTATCGAACCTTCCTCAACATGGAGTGCGGGCATTATACAGGGGATCTATTCCAGCTATATTAGGGCAATTTTCAAGGTATAATTTGACTACCCTTTCTCTTTATTACGACAAATGACTAGTTTACGTTTGTGGATTTTAAGTTTTAATGTATAAATGCAGCCATGGTTTGCGAACTGGAATTTGTGAAGCAAGCAAGCTTGTGTTGGTTAATGTTGCACCGACACTCCCAGAAATACAGGTGAGGGCTGTGATTGTGTATTTTGTCGTTAGCTCAATTTTTCCTATTACAGTTTCCTCATTTATGTCAGTCTTTAGATCCTTTCACTACATATTCTATCTTTAGTCGTGATTTCACGCCTTTACTTGAATTCATCATAGCTATGTCTGTTCGACTTTTTCCAGCAACCAGAATTTTCCTTTAGTGTACGCTTATTTTTCTTCTCATGTTGAATCTGTTTCTTTCATGTTATGTGAACTTCACTCAGGAACTGTTACAAAGAAGTTTTTATTTTTGGGATAATTACAGAAACTACCCCTGAGGTTTGGGGTAATTACAAAAAGACCCACAAAATTTTTAGAATTACAAAAACTACCCCTGAGGTTTGATTCTTTCTTTAATTTTAAGGGGTTAATGTTAATCGTAATATATCTATACATGATAGGGGGGCTTTTGAATTTATTATATTTCTTATGATAGGTAAATCTAAGACGGAATCAAACCTCAAGGGTTTCTTTTTTTCTTTGTGTAATTTTGAAACTTCTTTGGGTATTTTTGTAATTACCCCAAACTCAGGGGTGGTTTTTTAATGGTAGTTGGTAAGTAAAGCTTAATGATTTAGGATATGTTGTTTGGAGCTTTCTTTTTCTATATTTAGCAGCTTAAATTCCACAGAGTTCATACTACATTAGAGTTGCTTATTGGGAGCATGGTTTTTAGGTTCAATCTGTGGCATCATTCTGTGGCACTTTTCTTGGAACAGCAATGCGAATACCATGTGAGGTGTTGAAGCAAAGATTGCAGGCTGGTCTATTCGAGAATGTGGGCGAAGCTATCGTGGGAACTTGGCAGCAAGATGGTCTCGGGGGTTTTTTCCGTGGCACTGGTGCGACTCTCTGTCGGGAAATACCATTCTATGTTGCTGGAATGGGCCTTTATGCTGAATCCAAGAAGGTACAAGTTATCTTAATGGGTAAATTACCAAAAATACCTTAAAATTCAGTTTAATTACCAAAAAAGAAACAATTATCTTGAAAAGTACAAATGTCCCTTACAATTATCGTGTTTCATGTCGACACGGTAATAACACGACATGATAAGCTCAAACACAAATATGATACGATAAGAGATTGTACTTACAAGAACACGGACACGAAGTTTTTCTTGTTGACACGACAAGACACGACACGATAAGTCGAAAAAAGAAATAAAATTGATTACATTTGAATGATACAATGTTACACGTTAATACACAATAACACATTACACGACATTACACAATGTTTCACGACATTACACGATACAAACTACAAACTATCCAATTAAAACATATAAAATATCAGGTTATCGTGTCATTACCGTGCCATTAACAAGTAAACATGGCATTATGAGATACATACATGTTTGGAAGCATATCGTGTCACTAAAAGGCTAACATAATGTTTCGATTTGTTAATTTTTGTGGTGTTTATCGAGTTAACACAAACATGACATGACACAAAAGTTTCGTGTCCTTATCGTATCATAAGGACACAAACACGATAAAACTAAAGAGTAACCTGTTATTTTCGTATCGTTTTTGTGTCATATATTCTACTGACTTGTCGATTTGTTACTTATCTGATTCCCACTTGCACTACTTTCAGGCTGCCCAGAAGCTTATAGAACGAGAGCTAGAACCTTGGGAAACAATTGTAGTTGGGGCTTTATCCGGTGGGCTAACTGCTGTCTTAACAACTCCGATCGACGTAATAAAGACGAGGATGATGACAGCTCCTCAGGGACAGCCAGTGACATTATCAATTATAGTACTCTCTATTTTGCGCCACGAAGGGCCCCTCGGATTATTTAAAGGAGCTGTTCCCCGGTTTTTCTGGGTTGCTCCACTTGGTGCCATGAACTTTGCTGGTTATGAGCTTCTAAGGAAGGCCATGGATTAAACTGAGGGAAACAGTGCAGAAAATAGTTTGCCAGCCCAGTCCAAAGTTTCTCTAAGGCGACTATTATTTTGTAAGGGATAATTCGAAAAAACCCTGAGGTTTGGGCTAATTACAAAAAACTCCAGAGGTTTTTTCAAATTTACGAAAAAAACCCGATTTGATTCCATCTTACATTTTCCTAATAAGCAAAAAAACATTTCAAAAACCCGCTCATATTTATAGAAATATTACAGTTAGCCCCTTAAACTTAAGACATAATCAAACCTGTAGGGGCTTTCTGTAATTTTGAAACATCTATGGACTTTTTTGTGATTAGGCCAAACCTCAGGTTTTTTCCCTTTTTTTTTTAACTATAGCATGTGAAAGCTGTCTGCATGATTTTTTTTGGGATAATTACAAACACTACCCCTTAGGTTTAGCCTAATTACAAAAGTCCCCAGTTATATTTCAAACACCCTATTGAGATTTGAATTTAACCAATAAATATGTCCTCATGATGGTGCAATTTGTAAAATAGAAACAAATGTGAAGGGGTAGTTGTACTTTTCAAGGTAACTGAGTCTTTCTGTAATTAGGCTGAACCGTAGGGATAGTTATTGTAATTATACCTTTTTTTGATCTGTTTCCAAGTTACAGTGGCTGTTCATGTTCGCTGTCTATTCGTCCAAATTTCATTTTAATTTGGTTATGCTTTGATATGTTATGTGGAATCTTTTAGTGATGAACTTGTACTTTTTGAACGCGAATTTACTTTTAAACTCGTGTTTACTGATTCTTTTTTGGAATTGTTTTGTTTTATCCCATGGTCTGTAATAGCAAAATGTATGTTAGTAAATATCCATACGCTCTACTATAATATGCGTATATTGAATTTTGATATTAGTTGTTTAGGGTCATTAATTAGATTTTTAGTTAACCTGCTTGAACTATTACATATTAAATGTGTCTTTATGTTGAGGGGAGATTCGTCCAACATGGTGTGTGTATGGAGTCGTTTGTGCGCTTATATATGAAGGTAATGAATTAGGGAGTTCTTTTTTCTTTTTTCCTTTTGGGTTGATGAATATAGGATGATCATTAAATGATCTCGTGTCGTAAGCATAGACATAGTAAAGACTAAAGAGTTGCTATGAATAAAAACAAGGGATAATTACAAAATACCCCCTGAGGTACGGGCTAATTACAAGAAAACCCATAAATTTTTGGAAATTGCAAAAAAAACTCTTTAGGTTTGCATTTACTCCTTTATATATAAAAAAATATTTCAAAAGCTCCCCTTACGTTTATGAAAATATTATAGTTACCCCCTTAAATTTAATGTACAATCATATTTCAAGGGTTTTTTTTTTGTAATTTTCAAAAACTTCTTGATTTTTTTTGTAACTATCCCAAACCTTAGGGGCTTTTTGTAATAATCCCTAAAAATAATAATAATAACAACAATAATAATAATTTGGGAATTGCTTGGTAGTACTCTAGTGGTATGGCATTTGTAAAACTCAGATATGTGTCTGAGTTCGATTCCTATTTTAATAACAACAAATAATAATAATAATAATATAATAATAATAATAATAATATTGATGATCATGATGGGCATGTTGCGTGTGTGTATATATAAATATATAATAACTCATAAAAGTTCAAGTTTTAATGTTGGAATTGGATTATACTTTTAGGCGATGCATTTGTCAAAAACTTTGAAGTATTTTGGTGTGTAAAGGGTCCAATTCGATGTGAAAGGGGGCTTCTTATTACAGTGACAAAGGGCAAATTGCAGCCTCAAACTAATTTAAATTGTTGGCCATTTAGAAACAGGAAATGAAAGAATTTTGACTAACTTAACTAAGACAAGGCATATTTATTGGTCTCAACTCTTGGCTCAAAGTTAGTCAAGCCTCTCAACTCTTTGGACTTGGGCACGATTCAGGAAGCATTCGTTGGTCTCAACACTTGGCAAAAGTCAACCAAAAACAATCGATCATAAAAACTATCATAAGATTTACCAAGCCTATTTAAAAAAAAAAAATTTCAATTATCTTTCAAAATTATAATTACCTGTTAATGTGTTAAAAATACTCCCACTGAAATTTATATTTACCTAATAAATACTCTTCTCCTAAAGGTGCAATTTGTGAGATAAAAGTAAATATGAAGGTAGTATTGCTAGTATTTGTAATTCCAAAAGATGTCTGCCTTTTTCTTTTTCCCGTAATTAGGCTGAAACTAATAATAATAATAATAATAATAATAATAATAATAATAATAATAATAATAATATAAACAATATAAACTAGTGGTGATCGGCAGGGGCGGAACTATGTACTAATGAAGGGGGCCCCGCTCAACCTTTCCACCTACTCCTTTGTCAAAAAAAATATTAATGGACTTTGGGGCCTCCACCATTCTATGTCAATTCACGGAAAACTATTGAAAACGAAAGTTCAATTTTTGTTAAAAAAAGACTAATGGGTTTTGGGCCCCAATTCGTAAAATCTAACGATAAAGAAACTTAATCAAATCTTATTTCACAATTAAACTATACCTAACAGACGACGGTTGATATTGAAATAATCTTAAAGAGAACAGAGTAAAGATGATGTTGAGTTTATGTTAGTTCATTGATTTTTGGCTTTTGATATTTTGGTGCTATTTTTGTGATATGTAAACAGTTTTAGGTTAAAATTCAAAGCCCTCATTAGTATTAATCAAATTTTTTTTTTAATTTCTAATAGGTTATTGATTAGATATTGAGATTGAAGTAATTTTGATTTTTGGGTGAAACTTTTGATTGACCTATACTCCTCTGTAGATGAAGACACAAAAAATCGATGCATTCTTCAAAAGAAAGAACATTAAAATTCCTACATCTCAATCACATCCATCTACAAATATTGATTCTGTGAATTCTGAGAGTCGTCCTACAAAACCTTTGAGAGTTGATCAAGGAAACTTTGATATTCAATCATTAGAACATGATCCAAGATTGCGACGACCAATAATGAAGTATCCAATTGAAAAACGTGATGAAGTTCGAATAGCTTATATTACAGCCGATCCATATCAATGTATATTTTCAAAGTATCCAAAATCTGGAGAAAACCATCCTCGTAGTTTTCAGGCACCATGGTTCACGCTTTTCCCATCTTGGTTGGAATATTCTCCTAGTGTCGATGCAATATTTTGTCTTCCATGCTATGTATTTCATACTCAAGATGGACCTTCAATTCGGGGCTGGAAGCATTTACTACTGGATTTCGATCATGAAAAAAAGTAATAGATGGAAAAAAATGTTCATTTCTGGCACATAATGGAAAAGATCTCACTTCACCTCATCGAAATACCGAGAAAGCATGTGCCGATCTCATGAATCAACATTCACATATTGTAAAAAGTATTGCGAAGTTCACATCTCAAGAAGTTGCTGAAAATAGACTTTGCTTGAAAGCTTCAACTGAGGCAACTAGATGGCTTGCATTTCAAGGATGTTCTTTTAGAGGTCATGACGAGTTTATAACATCAATCAATCATGGAAATATTTTGGATATATTGAGTTTCATAACCTCTTATAATGACAAAGTAACAGAAGTTTTGGATAAAGCTCCAAAAAATACATCGTACACATCACCAAAAATACAAAAATAAATTTTGCATGTCTTGGCAACTAAAGTCAAGAATGCCATTTGAGAAGATATTGGTGATGCCAAATTTTGTAATTATTGTAGGTGAAGCTCGAGATAAATCTAAAAATGAGCAAATGTCAATTATACTGAGATTTGTTGACAAGGATGGCTATGTACAAGAACCTTTTTTTGGGCTCGTTCAGGTTAAAGACATTACTGCATCAACATTAAAAGAAGGTATTTTTTCTGTCTTATCACGCTATTCCCTTGATGTTCAGAATATTCGGAGACAATGTTATGACGGTGCAAGTAACATGCGTGGAGAATGGAATGGATTGCAAACATTAATTGTAAGCGAATGCCCTTATGCTCATTATATTCATTGTTTTGCACATCGCTTGCAATTAGCACTAGTTGCCGCATCAAAGGATGTTTTCCATGTTTATCAGTTTTCACCAAATGAAATTCTATTATCAATATCGTTGGTGCCTCATGTAAGCGTAATAACCAATTAAAAATTGCTCATGCATCGAATATTGCTCATTTGCTTAGCATTTATGAACTAGAAAGTGCGAAAGGGCTTAATCAAACTGGTTCGTTACAAAGGACATGTGATACTCATTGGAGTTCTCATTTGAAATCTATATCCAACTTGATAAAGAAGTTTAGTGAAACATGTGAATAATATTATTGAAGATGGAACTATATATGCTCAACGTGGAGATGCAGATGCAGCTTATGAGGTGCTAACTTTATTTGAATTTGTTTTCATTTTGCATCTTATGAGAAAATCTTGGAGATTTCTAATATGCTCTGCCAAGCTTTGCAACTTCAATCTCAAGACATTTTGAATGCAATGTATCTTGTGTCATCTACGAAGTTGCTCATTCAGAATTTGAGATTCCGAGATGATGGCTGAGATGAATTAGTTGCGAATGTGACTATCATTTTGTAAAGCAGTTAGTATACATGTGCCAGATTTTGATGATCAATATCTTTCAAGAAGAGGAAGGGCACACCATCAACAAAATGAAATTACAATCGGGCATCATCATAAAGTTGATATTTTCAATGCAGTGATAGATTCTCAATTGCAAGAATTGAATAGCAAATTCAGTGATAACACAGTGCAATTGATCATACTTAGCTCCACACTAGATCCAAGAGAGATGCTGATATCATTCAGGATTGATGACATTTGCAAGTTGGTTAAAAAGTTTTATCCAAAAGACTTTGCAGAGCATAAATATTACAATTAAGAATGCAATTTGAGCATTTTGATCATGTGCGACAACCTTCCAGATTTTGGGATATTGACAACTATTTCTGATTTGTGCACGCCAATGGTTAATCATAACTAGAAAATCAGAAATCTATCCTCTTAGAGTGATAACTCTTATTCTCACCCTTCCAGTGTCGACAACTACTACATAACGATCTTTTTCTGCTATGAATATAGTCAAGACCACACTTCGAAATAAGATGGAAGATGAGTTTCTTATAGACTGTTTGTTAGTATATATTGAAAAGCAAATTGCACAAAAATTTAGTATAGACTCACTTATAGATGATTTTCGTGATATGTAAGAGAGACAATCTAAATTTTAATATATTTAGATTGTAATTATGTATTTTGGGATGTTTAATGGTGATTATTGACGTTGTATTTGATATTATGTAATATATTTTAAATTTTAGTATTATATAAAAAAGTATTTGATCTTCTAATTGTTGTCCACCCTAGCCGAATTTTGGTTCCGCCCCTGGTGATCAGAATGTAGACTTGTAACATAAGCCATGAGTGAGTGTTTGCAAATTGCAAGAAGTCATAGTTGAGGTTATTATAAGATGAAGCTATGAAGATCATTGCGTGATACATCAATTAAAAATTTCCCGTACGTGTTGTCTCACAGTCATATCCATATGAGACTGGCACGTTCTACAAACTACTACTTTTTATATATATGTTTCGTATTCTTAAATCAATTGAAGTATCGCCAACATCTTTCAGAATCTCTAAGACATAGGCTTTTTATTTGTTTTCTTCCTGAATCAGTGACATGTGACGAGCTTATTGTTGGAATTATATTTGGTAAAATGAATGTTGACCCGATTTTAACCAAATAATTAAGTGGTTTTCCATTAGTGAAAAATGGAATTAAATTATTTGTAAAAATTCTACTAAGAGTAGATGAAAATAGCATTTGGAATTTCTCAAAACCAATTCTGGGTGAATGAGAAATTAATGATAGAAGTTAGCCACTTAATACAAGTAAATGGTATGGAAAATAGAAAATGTGGGGAAGGAGAAATGCTCCATCTCACATAGGAAAAGGAGGCAAAAGGCAAAGTTGGCTCACTTGATATAGAGTAGGTCTCTTATAGGACCGTCTTACGGATCTTCGTGACAACCCGCAACCCGGTGTCTTGTTATTTTTTTTAAAAAAAAAGCGCTCCATAGGGGAATCGAAGCCGCGACCTATACAAACATAAGATGGTGTTCTACCATTACACCACTAGTGCTTGTTGTACAATTTCAGTGTAACCATGTATATAAAGTCATTCATAAATATGTCTGGTAAATTGAATAAAAATTAAAAACGCCTCTAAATGAAGATGCTAAGAATCGAACCCAAGTCTATTAAAAAACATGATACATTATCTCAATAAATGGATACTTATAAAAGTGTTACTTTAACTACATCATATTTATTTTTTATTTTTCCTCTTTTTTTGTTCCTAGTTTGTAACTGTATTAAGAAATCTGATACTTTATCTCAACAAAAGGATACTTTTACTTATAAAAGTGTTACTTTAACTATATCATATTTATTTTTTATTTTTCCTTATTTCCTTCATTTCTAATTTGTGACTATATTAAAAAACATGATACTTTATCTCAAAAAATAGATACTTTAACGTATAAAAGTGTTACTTTAACTCTGTTATATATATATATATATATATATATATTGTAATATATTCATAATTTGTGACTATATTAAAAAAATATGTTACTTTATCTAAAAAAACAAATACTTTTACTTATAAAAGTATTACTTTAACTATATCATATTTATTATTCATCTTTCTTTGTATTTATTATTAGAAAAGTAATACTTTATTTAAAAAACAGATATTTTTACTCTTATTTTGTCTCAAAAAATATATATTTTTACTCATAAAGGTGTTAATTTAACTATGATATATTTATTTATCCTTCAATGTAATGTAATCATAATATGTGGCTATATTAACAAAATATGATACTTTATCTAAAATAACTGATACTTTTTCTCATAAAATTGTTACTTTAACTAAGGAAGAAAAACAGAAAAAATAAAAAAAAAACAAAAAAAGGGCAGGAGCTGTTGTTGACCCACGAACCTGGTCAACAAGATCCGTGGATCCGCGGGTCAAATAGGATCCGTCTTATGGATTGAGACCCATAAGACGGTCCTATATGAGTTTTTGCCCTTGATATATATCCCAAGTTGGACTTATGAATTTGGGACCTTGGGGGCACCCAAGTTTTTAAAGGGGTGATGATCTACATGCTTGTGGGTTTGGTTCAAAGCACACACGTGCGCCGACCGGCTCGGCTTGGTCCGGCTCGGGGTGTGGGCCTGGGCTTCAAGACCCTTATTCTTTTTGGACCAAATTTAAAATAAATAAATAATTCATTTTAATTAATTAATTAACCGATCCAACTGGGAAGTGTTAGCATCCGCACACGGGCGGGCGCACGGCCCGCGCATCGGGTCATGCGTCAAGGTGCATCCGAGCATGGGCTGACGCATAGCATGTGCATCAAGTCGAGACTTTGTTATTTTGGTTCGCATCCACGCATGGGTTGTGCGCCTGGTCGTGCGTCGATGCGAAAGGCTGAACAAATGCGCCTGTTCAGTGTAAACATATATTTTTTAGCCAAAAGACATAATCTTTCCGTATGGGGCACCTGGTGCCTATATAACTCGACCCCTGCAGATGAAAAAACACACGTAAATCATAAGATTAAAACCGGTCATTTGCATTCGAGCATATTGTTATCCCTCTGTCTAAAAGCTTGAAAAGTCTTATACACTTAAAGTTCATTTGAAGTTAGGTTTTTGCAAGTCTTTGATAAACCAAAATAAAAAAAAAATAGTCGTTGTATCTTAGGGGACGCACTGAACTCGTTAGCTTTTTGTATAAGGGGTGTTTTTGTCTTATGGAGATCGAATCCATTCAGCCTCGACTAAGCCAAACACTCATACACTTAACCATTTTCCTAAATGTAAAACCTTCCATACTTTACCCAACAATCGCAAGACGGAAATTATTCGTTTCTGTTCAAGACAATGGCTTCAATCTCGTTCACACCGATGGTTGCTGCTCCTGCTCACGGTGAAAAACTGCCCAAGTTCTCCGGCATCGAATTCAAATGCTGGCAACATAAGATGCTATTCGATCTTACCACCTTGGGGCTGTCTCGTTTTCTAAAGGACGCCCCCATTCCGTTGGTGATGAAGAAATCGACAACAACTGGAGAATCGCTGTGGATGCTTGGCATAACAACAATTTTATGTGTCGAAACTATGTTTTGAACGGGCTAGACGACACCCTCTTTAATGTGTATAGCACGTTCAAAACATCTAAAGAGTTGTGGGACTCTTTGAAGAAGAAGTACAAGACGGAAGATGCCGGCACAAAGAAATTTGTTGTCAGCAAATTTCTCGAGTACAAGATGGTTGACACCAAGATAATGATCAACCAAGTTCAGGAGATTCAAATCGTACTTCACGAATTAGTGTCTGAAGGGATGATTTTGAATGAATTCTTTTAAGTGACTGCAATAATCGAGAAATTGCCACCATTGTAGAAGGATTTCAAGAATTACCTCAAGCACAAGCGCAAATTGCCACCATTGTAGAAGGATTTCAAGAATTACCTCAAGCACAAGCGCAAATAGATGGGGCTTGAGGATCTGATTGTTCGTCTTCAGATCGAAGAAGACAACCGAAAATCAGAAGTGAAATCCAGTAAGTCTGAAATGGAGGTTAAGGCCAATATTGCTGAATCGAGCACTAGCAAGGCACTTCGGAAAAGATAAGGGAAATGCCAAAAGGTTTAAGGGTAATTGCTACAACTGTGGCAAATCGAACCACATGGCCAAGGATTGCCGGCACCAGAAAAAGGGAAATCAAGCTGGCAACCAACAAATCAATGTGATGGAGGACAAGTCAGTTCCAATCGATCTGTCGAAGCTCGATCTCTCCGCCATTGTGTTTGAAGCCAATATGGTGGATAACCGAAGAGAGTGGTGGATAGATACCGGGGCTACTCGTCACATTTGTGCCGATAAGAAGATGGTCTCCTCCTACACCCCGATAAATGGAAGGAAGCTTTTCATAGAAAATTCTTCGACTTCCAACATCGTGGGGCTTGGCAAGGTTGTGCTCAAGATGACTTCCGGAAAGGAGCTTACGCTTGTAGATGTGCTGCATGTCCCGGACATCCGCAAGAATTTAGTTTCTGGTCCTTTCCTTAGTAAGGCCGGGTTTAGACTAGTGTTTGAGTCCGACAAGTTTGTAATGGCAAAAAATGGTTAGTTTCTTTGTAAGTGCTACCTTGATAAGGGCCTTTTCAAGATGTCTCGTAATGTCTGTTTTCCGCCAAGAGGCGAAGAACAAAACTATTACTTATGTTTACTTGTTGGATTGTTCTAATTTATGGCATGGTAGATTAGGACACATAAACTTCAACACAATCAAAAGGTTAGTGAATCTGGAATCAATACCTATGTTTAAAACCGATTCACAAGACAAATGTGAAATTTGTGTTGAAGCAAAGTTGGCCAAAGCACCATTTTATTCGGTAACGAGAAGTACCAAACCACTCGAGTTAATTCATACAGATGTGTGTGATTTAAAACTTGTGCAAACTCGAGGTGGGAAAAAATACTTCATAACGCTTATAGATGATTGCACAAGATATTGTTATGTGTATCTTTTAAAAAGCAAAGATGAAGCTTTAGTAGCTTTTAAGACTTATAAGAATGAAGTTGAAAATCAGCTTAATTTGAAAATTAAGATGATTCGAAGTGATAGAGACGAAGAATATGTTGTTCCGTTTGAAGAATTTTGCTTGGAAGCGGGTATAATTCATCAAACGACTGCTCCCTACTCAACCCAATCCAATGGAATTGCAGAACGCAAAAATCGCACTCTTAAGGAGATGATGAATGCGATGTTGTTAAGTTCTGGCTTACCCCAAAACTTGTGGGGGAAATCCATACTTTCTGCAAACTACATTCTTAATAAGATCCTTATAAAGGTAAAAACGAAACTCCATATGAGTTATGGAAGGGATGTAAACCGTCATATAAATACCTCAAAGTGTGGGGGTGTTTGGCTAAAGTCAAAGTACCTAAGCCAAAACAAGTTAGAATCGGTCCGAAGATGATCGATTATGCTTTCATTGGATATGCTAACAATAGTAGTGCATATCATCTTTTAGTGCACAAGTTAGCTATTCCTGATATAAATGAAGTTATGATCATTGAGTCAAGGAATGCTGTATTCTTCGAGAATATCTTTCCGAATAAAGAAAGGAAAGAAGAAAGTTCAAGTAAACGAACTTATGAAACTGCAAGATTACCTCAAAGTGATGATGAAGAGGAACCAAGCCGCAGTAAAATGATAAAAGTAGCTAAGTCTTTTGGTCCTGATTTTCTAACTTATATGTTAGAAAACGAACCTAGAATTATTCAAGAAGCACTGTCTAGTCCAGAAGCTCCTCTCTGGAAAGAAGCTATCAATAATGAGATAGAGTCCATCATGCAAAATCACACTTGGGAGTTAGTTGATCTCTCACCGGGTTGCAAACCTTTGGGATGCAAGTGGATCCTTAAAAGGAAGTATAAAGCAGATGGATCTATTGACAAGTATAAAGCCCGTTTGATAGCTAAAGGGTTTAGACAAAATGAGGGTTATGACTTCTTCGATACATATTCTCCTGTTATGAGGATTACGTCCATTCGTGTTCTCATTGCTATTGCATCAGTGCATAACCTTGAGATACATCAAATGGACGTTAAGACTGCCTTCTTGAATGGTGAGCTTGAAGAGGAGATCTATATGGAACAACTCGAGGGGTACGTTGCACCCGGTCAAGAGAGAAAGATGTGTAAACTTGTTAAGTCACTTTATGGACTAAATAAGCACCTAAGCAATGGCATGAAATTAAAAGTTTGACTCGACTATGAAGTCAAACGGTTTCAAGATCAATGAATGTGACAAGTCTGTCTACATTAAAGGTACTACAAATGATTACGTCATAGTATGCCTTTATATAGATGACATGTTGATTATGGGAACTAGTCATGATTTTATCATGAATACTAAGAACATGTTAAAGAAAAACTTTGACATGAAAGATATGGGAGTATCTGATGTTATATTAGGGATTAAAATGTTTAGAACTTCAGATGGAATTATCTTGTCACAATCCCATTATGTCGAAAGTATACTTAGAAAGTTTAATGCTTTTGATACTCCTCCGGCTAAGACACCTGTAGATCTAAGTCTACACTTGGCCAAGAATAGAGGCGAACCAGTTTCTCAGCTGGAATATGCAAGGGTAATTGGCAGTATGATGTACTTAACAAATTGTACACGTCCAGACATTGCATATTCAATGAGTAAGCTAAGTAGGTTCACAAGTAACCCGAGTACGGATCATTGAAAAGCCGTGACAAGGGTACTTAGATATTTAACGTATACCATGAACTATGGAATACTTTATACGAGATATCCAACAATATTAGAAGGATACTGTGATGCCAATTGGATCTGACATAAAAGACTCCAAATCCACAAGTGGATATGTTTTCACAATAGGTGGAGGAGAGGTATCGTGGAAGTCTTCAAAGCAAACGTGCATAGCTTGATCTACTATGGAATCCGAGTTCATTGCTTTAGATAAAGCTGGAGAAGAAGCAGAATGGCTTAGAAACTTTTCAGATGATATTCCTTGCTGGAATAAGCCCGTGCCTGCTGTTTTGATACATTGTGATAGTCAATCAGCAATTGGAAGGGCACACAGTAGTATGTATAATGGTAAGTCTAGACATATACGTCGGAGACACAATACCATTAGACAATTGATTTCGAATGGGGTTATTTCGGTTGACTACGTGATGTTAAAGGAAAACCTTGCGGATTCGCTTACGAAAGGCATAAATCGAGATCAATTATATAAATTGTTAAGGGGAATAGGTTTGAAATCCACAAACTAAAGAATGTTCATAGCAGTAACCCAACCTTGTGAATTGGAGATCCCAAGACCTTTGTTTAATGGGACAACTAAGTTATGAATGTTCAGCTGAACACTTGGAAAACGTGTTAGCTCATTCTCGAAACATCCAAGTGAATGAAAACCTGCTGAATGTGGTGAGGTTAAGTTTAAGAATTTTAATGATTCCTATACCGAAAGGTGGAGTATGACAGGATACTCTTCAATAGGAGATCACCTATATAAGCGAAGTAATGACCGCTTCAAAGAAGAAACGCTTATGAATCTAAGATATGGTCCGGGTAGAAATGGATACAACGTGAGAACAACAAGTGTTAGAATTATTGTTGTGTAAGTACTATTGTCTCGGTTTACACAAACGACTGAATAGTTCAAGACATCGCGTTACTAAGCAGCTAGTAAATCCGATAGTATTTTACTAAGGAAGGTTCCAATCCACAAGCTATCTATCCTGATGCAATAACAGTTGGCTGAGACTTTCAAGAGAATCTGCATACACGCATGCATTAATTTCATTCATGTGGGGGATTGTTGGAATTGTGTTTGGTAAAATGGGTGTTGACCCAATTTTGAACAAATAATTAAGTGGTTTCCATTAGTGAAAAATGGAATTAAATTATTTGTAAAAATTCTACTAAGAGAGTAGATGAGAATAACATTTGGAATTTCTCAAAACCAATTCCGGGTGAATGAGAAACTAATGCTAGAAGTTAGCCACTTAATACAAATAAATGGTATGGAAAATAGAAAATATGGGGAAGGAGAAATGCTCCATCCCACATAGGAAAAGGAGGCAAAGTTTGTCCCAAGTTGGACTTATGGGTTTGGGCCCTTGGGGGCACACAAGTTTTTAAAGGGGTGAGGACCTACATGCTTGTGGGTTTGGTTCAAAGGCCCTTATTCTTTTTGGACCAAAAAACCTTTAAAATAAATAATTAATTAATTTTACTTAATTGATTAACGGATTCCAACTGGGAAGTGTTCGCATCCGCACACGGGGGGACGCATGGCCCGCACGTCGGGTCGTGCGTCAAGGCGAACTCGTTCACATCTAAGCACGGGCTGACGCACGGCTTGTGCGTCTGGTCGTGCGTTAAGTTGAGACTTTGTCATTTTGGTTCGCATCCACGCACGGGCACACGCACGGGCCGTGCGCCTGGCCGTGCTTCGATGTGAAAGGCTGAATAGATGCGCCTGTTCAGTGTAAACATGTCTTTTTGAGCCAAAAGACATGATCTTTACATACGGGGCACCTGGTGCCAATATAACTCGACCCCTACAGATGAAAAAACACACGAAAATCATAAGAGTTAAACCGGTAATTTGCATTCGAGCATATTGTTATCCCTCTGTCCAAAAGCTTGAAAATTCTTATACACTTAAAGTTCGCTGAAGTTTTGGTTTTTGCAAGTACTGCTAAACCGGAAAAAAAATAGTCGTTGTATCTTAGAGACGTACGCCGGAACCGTTAGCACTTGTATACAGGACGTTTTCGTCTTGCGGAGACTGAATCCAATTCAGGCCTCGACAAAGCCAAACACTCATACACTTAGCCATTTTCCTAAACAGAAACCTTCCATACTTTACCCAACACCTATATTGTGTTTTGACAAAATGATAAATATTGCAATGGAATTACTTAGCTCTTCTTAACGATCTTGATCAATGTTCGAACTATGAGTCTTTCAATTTCTTTGGAATTTATCTCTTCCGTTCTAACCACTCCTCCCAATTAACTAAATAAAAAAGCTTACCTAAAAAACCTAAAAACACATTTATAATATATATATCTCGCTCCGCAATATTTATTAATTTTCTGGCTGTGTCCCTACTTATATGAACATACATTATAAGGCAAGAACACATTTAAGGTTATATTTGGAGAAAAGGGTATGAAAGTCAAGATAGAATGACTGCTTTGGGTTAGTAGATATTGAAGGAAGCCACAAAATAACAAAAGCCATTATTATTAGACTATAAAATAATGAATTAAAAAGCAAAAGTTTTCAAATTTTGCAAGTGGAAGTTTTGTAGTTGGATGCATTGCTTCAAAATTTAAAATTTTCAGATACGGCTGACATTCCAAGTTAACAGTCTTCTTGTTCCCATTTATTCCATAGTAAATTAATGATTTTTTATTTTAAGTACATATCTTATGATTTGACTTCTTGAAGCGAACTACTTTTATTGTGGGATATATTGTCCCACAATAAAATAAGAGGTAGATAATGTATATCAATATATAGTTATGTTTCGAGGATGATTTATAATTGACTAATAAATAAATTAACCCCTAACCTGAATTCCAAATCCTGAATAATAAATTTCGATTTAATTCCTAATAGGCATTAATTTCAGATTACTCTATCTATAATATTAAGTTATATATTTAATTTACATAGAATTTAATTTTTTCTCCTCTAAATATAAAAATTATCCATCTATATGAGCCATAATATATATGTATTAATTTATATATAATTAACATGAATTAGTTTTTTTTTTTCAAAATTACCCTTCCATATAAGCCAAAAAATATACCTAGTTTTCGAAGACTAAAAACTCTTGACTATATATAAACTGGTTTTCTATTAGAGATGTTAAAAGTAGCTGGCGGTTGGCTGCACTAGTTTAAAAGGAAAAAAAGAGAGTAATTAGGGCCAAATTATTTTGGCCCGTTTAAATCAGGGCCTTTTTGGCCCGGACCGTTTAAACTGGGCCCGTTAGGGCTAGCCCGAAGGTTAACCGGGCTAGCCCGTTAGCCCGCTATTTTAATTTTTTTTAAAAATAAATATAATTCTAATATTTTATATCTACTTTTATTACCTACTATTACTAGTAAATTTATTTTTCAAATTCATATCTCCCTCATCTTTAAGTTTAACTTTATTAAACAAGCTATAAATTCTTGAAAAGCTTCTTTTTTATTTGTTTTATTTATTACTTAATTTAGATTTCCATTTTCATTCAAAATAAGAAAATGTCATATAGTCTTATTAGATTATTTAGGATATAAATTATATTTCTAAATGGTGCTAAATCTAATTCTAAAATTTTATTAATGCAACGTAATTACAAACATGCATGGCTTTTTTTAAGATTAACTTTAAATGTTAAACTTAAATGTTATATATGATCAAGTTTGAAATTTTAAATTTAACTATATAATTTTTAACTTTTTGACTATAGCCCGATAGTGGCCCGTTTAGCCCGAAGCCCGCTAGGGTTAGGGTTAGGTTCCAATATTGTCAGTCCGTTTAACACCGGCCCGTTTAGCCCGAAGCCCGCTAGGGCTGGCCCTATAGGGCTAGGGTCAGCCCGTTTAACATCTCTATTTTCTATACTAATTTCTTTGAGGAAATTACACAAAATACCCTGATTTTTAGAAAAAAGAAAAAAATACCCACCCATCACAAAAATACCCCACCCACTCCATCCCATGACAAAAATACCCTACCTTTGGTTTTATCACCTCCCTCTCCGCAATTGTCTTCCTCTATGATGGCCGGCAATTGCCGTTGGAGCACGCCGACAGCATCGCGATGGTGGCGAAGAGGCTGCTGAGAGTATCTCCGGCGATGAAACATCTTCATTTTTGGACAAGCTGGTCTTCGATAAGGTGAGTTTTGAGCTGTGTCGCCACTGTTCAAGAATCAATTGGCATGAGTCGATCGACTTATGCCAATCGATTCTTGACGATTCTCACAGCATTTTTGGTTGTTTTTTTACAGGTGAGACATGAAAGGCAGAAGATCCATGGCTGAGACCAAGAAAGCTGATACCAAGTTGGTTTTGGGGGAATTTATATTTAGAACCGTGATTTGGATTTTTGTGTCAGAATTTTTAATTAAATATTTTTATTCGTGTTTTGGAAAATAAAAAAAGCTTTCTATGAACAAAAGAGAAGTAGCATCTAGTAAAAGCCACAAAGAAGGGGAAGGCTGTAAAGGATCCTAGCAAGCATAAGGCGCCTGCTAGTGCGTTTTTCGTCTTCATGAGTATGTATTTTTTTTATTTATATATATGTATATATATTTCTCTTGTTCAATAGATGTATTTTTTCTTGAATATTTTGTTGATTTTAATGGGTTTATGTGATGAATATAGGGAGGCGTTCAGGATAAATATGGGTTTTGGATGATAGGGTTTTGTGCTTATTGGAATCGATCGCGGGATTCTCCGCCACACCGACAATAGTTATGGAGATGCTGAGGGTGGGTGGGGTTTCGAAGATGTGTCTAGTTTTACAGGCGGATTTCGCGGTTTATTTTGAAGATGTGTTGCTGATGCATGATTTTTCTGTGTTCTTTTATTATTTTGTGATTTGAAGTTTTTCGTTTGTTTCGATGTTGTTTCGAAGTTGTTTCTTTTATGTTTCTTTTGTTTTTTTTATGTATTTTCTATTTATTTTGTTCTTTTTTATTGTTTTTTATTTGTTGTGTTATCTGTCTGACTTTGAATCTTTTTTTTTATTTCTTTTGTAGTGAATGTGGGATTTTGTGTTGCTTGTTATGCCAAGCGCTTTATTGTTGGAAAGGTTATGGACGTCGAAGCGTTCAAGATAGAGAATGAACAAGCAATGCTTAGTCATCTGCTTCACAATCATGCTAAGTTGAAGCTGCAAAACGGTGATGACGATGACAACGACATTGAGATTCTACCTCCACTTCCTAATGATTTTAGAGAATTGTTGTTACGTAAATTCTAATGATGGTGTAATCAGTTGAACAATATATTTAAGTTTGGTATAGCATGTGAGCAATGAATTTCATCAATTTGAAACTTGTTGCATGTGCAAGTCCTCTTTTCAAGGTCCAGAACAAATGTTTTGTCAGCCTCTATGATTTTAAAGATAAAATCATTTGATCTCTTCACCGAAAACATAAATGAAACATGAAAGAAACAATTTTGAAACAGGGGATTTATGACAAAAGTTTGTAGTAAATTTCTTTTAAATTTAGAGAAATAGTGTAGTTTTTCCCCATATACTCTTCAGCTTTTTTTTTTGTTCTCCTTGTAAATATTGATCTTGCTTTATTTCGATGTCTGCATGCCTAATCTTGAACTAAAGATCTCACGTACTCTAGCAAATTTGTTACTAGTAGGTCTTTCCCGCTACTTCTGATTGATGCATTCAATAATTCTACGATGTTGGAAGCCAATACAAAATATTTTTGGTCCGGACACGGTGGAGTCGTGTCCATTTCTCGTAGCCGATGATGGACAAGTAAGCTTAAATTTTCTGAATTGAATTTGTTGTTCCAAGATTTTATTTAGGGTGCTGAATGTGCAGTCCATTGGAATTAGTATTCTTGTTATTTCAAAGTTGGTATACTCTCTATTTTCTTCCCATTGTCCATTGTGGCATACCACAACCGAGATTTTCTCCATGCAACTGTGGAATTCAATGAAAAGTTGGCTAAGTGAAACATATAAGAAACATAAATGAAACATGTATGAAACAACAAAGAAACCAACGCAAAAAATCATCGGAAAATGGGTATTTTGTCAAAAATCAGCGGAAAATGGTATTTTTGTCCAAAATCAGCGGAAAAAGAATATTGTGCAGGGATTGAGTATGAAAAATAGGGTATTCATGTCCTTTTCCCAATTTCTTTTCACATCTTATATCTCCTAACCCAAAACTAATTGGTATAATCTAAGGATTTAATATTAACAGAATTTTAAAAAAAAATACGACCACTGTATGCTCAGTTACGTTTAACGAATAATTTTATTTTTCATTTGAATAAATTTCGTTCAAATACTTTTTGAAAATAAGACCGATTTCACACGCGTTTAATTTGGACGACCAATATTAGAGATATGGTGTAGAAAATCAAAGGTTGATGCATGCACGAGGGGCATATTAAAGGTAATCATGAACCATTTTACAAAATAGTGTATTCTTGATTATGTCTAACTTTTTTGACCAAGATTTCATAAAAACATTCCTATCCCCAAGGGCATGTCGTTATCACTTTATCAATTAACATGAAGTTTTGAGTGATGTGTGAAAAATCAGGATTAAAATGTGTAGTTTGCCGATATACATTGTTATCATGTTTCAAATCATATTGCAATTCTTTGCACTAGAAATGTCACAATATAAGAAAAGAAAAGTTGAATATTAGTATAACACACAAGACTCTGCATCACATGCATCGAAGTGTGGATAACACACGTGCACAAGAATTTGCATCACATAGAAGTGTGGATAGAAAGAATAAATTCACTATCTTTGTCCCATGGCTGGTATGCAGCAATCAACTAAATATACAAAAGTCATCTCTCTCTCTCTCTCTCGCTATATATATATATATATATATATATATATATAAATATATATGAATTGGTTTAAATGTGACACATTTCCTGGAGTGAGACAATATATACTAACCTTAATTGCTGATTTGAATTTTTAGACGGTTGTGATTGTTTCAGTATTTTAGGTGAATTTTCTTTTTTTTTTTAATTTAATTAAGGGTATAGTGGTAATTATCTAAAAGAACAAATTTTTTTTTATAGTTGTTTGACTTTTGGTAATCATATTTTATGGGTTCAATTATAACTGCTCTATTTAATGACATTATTTTAAGGGGCATTTTTTTCCAATTTTTTTTTCCGGGATCCAGTCTAGTTAGTGTTCTTTTGCTGCCTAAATAACTATTAGATAACACATAATTAGTTGCTTTTTGTTGCATTGTTTTTTATGACACTTATTGCACAGTTGAGTATAATGTATTGCATATCTAGTTTTTACACATTGCATAGATAACTTATAGACAATGCATAATTAGTTGATTTTTGCTGCATAGTTTATGATACTTTGCATAATTGAATATAATATACTGCATATTTAGTTTTTTTACACTGCATAGATAACTTCTAGACAATCCATAATTAGTTGATTTTTGCTACATAGTTTATGACCTTTGAATAATTGGGCATAATTTGCGACATATTTTTTTAACAAGGCTTAGATAGTTTCTAGACAAAACATAGTTAGTTGAATTTTGCTGCATAGTTTTCAACTATGCACTTTCAATAGTTATATGCGTCGTTTCATAATTATCTACGCACCATCATCTTTGTGAAAATTATAATTTTAATAGTTTTTGTTAATGACCTGGTTCGAAATCTCCATCAATATCTAATCCATCAACGTTGGTTGTGACAAGTTCTTGTATATTACTGATGTTTTCATCGTTTAGAATTCTTTCTTTGATTTTCTGATTCTTTGTGTAACTGCAAAAATCATCAAATGGTGGTGAGAAGAAGAAATTCAATGATTTTTTATTTTTTTTGAAGAATGGCGTGTATTTAGGTAACATAATCTGTTTGATATATGTTTTTTATCATGATTTTAATGATTTTATTTTTACACCAAAATGATGTTTTTAAATGTTGTCCAAATACTCCTAAAAGATTTAAAATGTTTTCACTATTTATTCGGAGTATTTCTTCAAAGTTATTTTCGATAAAAATTGGACAACACTTTTGATGATTTTGAGTTAATGCATTTTTACATCAAAACTATATTTCAAATGTTGTCCAAATACTGCCGATTGTTTTAAAATGGTTTTACTAATTTTCCGGAGTATTTCTTGAAGTTTAATTTCGATAAAAATTGGACAACACTTCCGTTTCGCGTTGGACCGGTCGCCCTATAGGGCAACCCATGCCTGGAGTTGTTTTTAAAACAGAAAAACGCAACGGGAGCAAAACAAGTAGGTCGATTGGTCGACCAGGGCGTCGACCGATGGCGTCGACCGGTCGCCCCTGCGTCGACCGGTACCTGGGCTTGCTTGCTTGAAACAGAACACTCTGTCTTGTTTTCTTGAGGTTGGTCGACCGGCTAGGCACAAAGTCGGTCGGTCGGTCGAAATCGTCGACCGACCGCCCCTGTAAAGTTATGTTCTTATTTTCAAACGTCTATTTGTGCGTGACCGGTCGCCCTGAGGTTTTGACAGCAAATTCTGATCGTTGTGCAGCAGACCAACTTTCCTTAATTTGTGGGATTGATTTCTAACAACTATATTCTTGATTTTAATTGTATTTTTCTGTAGTTTTTCAATCCCCAAGAGGAGCGTATACATGGTCAATCAACACCTATAAATAGAGGAAGTTTTGGAGCAACCAACAACAATTGAATTACAACACAACAAGATACATTCAAGAAAACACATTAGCTCTTCATTGTTATTATTCTTGTTGTAATTTGCCTAGCTTATCACTTTCACATCTTGAGGTCTAGGTTTTATTTCTTGATTACACTTGCACTCAAATTTGTATCATTTATTATCGAGTTGTAATCTTGAATTTTTGGGTTATCATTCAACACAAGATATCCTTGTGAGTGTTCTTGTGGTAAGAACACACTTGGATGATCTAGGTGATAGGTGCAAGAAGATTGTGGTGATCTTCTTATTCAAGAGTGTGGTGCTCTTGAGGTGTTGAAGAATTTGGTGTTCTTCAAGGTTGAAGATTGTTGTAATCTTCACAAGGTGCCGTTGGAGATTGTGGTAATCTCAAAGGTGGTGTTGTAGAAGAGTGTGGTGCTATTCAAGGTGATGTTGTAAGGTGTTGTATTAATTTTGGTTATTAATAAAATCTTTTTTTTCTTTTTGAAATCCATCCCGGAGATACTGGGGTGGTAGAGGATTAGGCCCTAGGTGGGTTGAACCTCTATAAATCGACGCATGTTGTTTACTTCCCGCATCTTTACTATTGTCTTGGCTTGTTTGATTCGAAAAAGAAGGCATAATCGAAAAGATGGAGATAATCTATTCACCCCTCTAGATTATCGTAGCCGCTTGGACTTACAACCGCTTGTACTTACAAGTGGTATCAGAGCTAAACTCTTTGGCAAGCTCGTTTCACATCGCGAGTAAAGAAAAACGATCATCGGCTACGAATGAAGTCTACCTTACCGGCGCCTCCACCACCAAGCCACCATTATTTGATTCCAAAAATTATACATTTTGGAAAGAAAGAATGGAATGCTATCTACAGGGTTGCGGTTCGATATTTGGAATACGGTCGTCAATGGAGAATATATTCCGACGAAGGACACACCACACACCTCCAAAGGCTTCAAAGAGCTCAATGATAAAGAGAAGAAAATTATCTCCTTAAATGGTAAAGCTCTTAATACTTTGTATTGTTCACTTACCATTTTGGAATATAATCATATTGTAGGAATTAAATCGGCACATGAAGTATGGAGAAAATTAGAAGAAACATATGCAAATGAAAGGAGCAACTCAAAAGCATCTACTTCTCAATTGGATACAACATCAAATCCAACAACATGGGATGAGCTTCCTACAACTTCCGACGATGATGAAAACGAACGTTGTCTTATGGGCTTCGAAGAAAATGAGGTAAGTTCTAAACCCTCTACTTCTTATGACAATGAATTGAAAAATGATTATAGTGATTTTCTCAATGATAATGATGAACTTCAAAATGAATTCCAAAGCTTGCTTGTTAAATTCAAAAATTTGAAAAAGGAATTCAATGTTTTGAAAAATGATAAGGATAACTTATTGACTTCTTATGAATCACTATCATGTGCTCACACCACCACACTTGATAATGTTAGAAACCTTGAAAAAGAAAATAGTGCTCTTGTTGAGGATATTGATTGCATGAAAAAGGATTTATTAAAATTCAACTTGAGTACCAATAAAATGACCAAGATTGTTGATGTTCATAATTGTGATAAAGGACTTGATAATAAGCCTAATGTTGTCAATCATATGAAAAAGAATCAAGTCTCTATGCATGATGGTCATTATGCTCCTAGAATTACTACTTGTTTTTATTGTGGTAAAAAGGGTCATACGGTAAATACTTGTCGGGCTAGAAATAGCTCTAATTATTATTGGAGACCTAAAAGTTTCAAAGCTAATCCCAAAGGACCCAAACACTTGAGGGTACCACAAAACAATGTCATATCAGGTACCCGGCGAAATAATAATTAAGGAAAATTCATACCGTCAAGAAGACATCAAATGACCTTCTCATTTGATCAAATGAGAAGACATCACCACAATAAATTTCCAAGAGAAAAACACTATCAACAATGGGAAGAACACAATCCTTGGAAATGGAGCAATAGGAAGAACTATCATCAAAATAATTTTCAAAGAGGAAGATACCATCAACAACGGGAAAGACATAACCCATGGAAATGGCGTAATTGGTAAACCGTATCTCCTCATTTATATATGCATTTTATTTTGTTATTATGCATGTTTTTGATTGTGCCTAATTTTTCAAAATGTATTTTCAAAAATATTTTCAAAGAGGTCTTCTACATATTTGTGTTTTTAAATTTTTTTTGAAAAAGGAGACCTTGCATAATGTTTCAATAAAATCTTGTGCATTTACTAAGGCTAAAATGTTTTATTATCTGTGGTTTTATATAGCATAAGCACATTTATGATATCTCTTATTACTTAGCCTACACTTGTATCATGTTGTTTTGTGCAAATCTTGTTTAACAATTGTGTAGGATATATATAATGTGTCAAGAGGACCTTAAACTATCAAGGTACGTTTACTCGTATTATTCCTAGAACTCGATATTCTTCATGTCATAATTATGCGCTTATTCTTCAAACTATTTCATTGCAATTCTCTTAAGTGCCATTAAATAGATTTACCGTTTTTTTTAAAGGGACATTTTTCGAAATCTTGTTTTAATCGAGTCTCTTAATTTTTATTGGCTTGTAAAAATTGGATATATTTCATATTTGCACGTTTGCACGTTTTTAAAATGTTTGGGGTTTGATTTGTATTTTTTTGGTCAATTTTTTCAGTAAAACTGGTACCCAGAGCAGGTATCGGTTGACCAGGGGGTCGATCGGTCGACACACCGGTCTACAGCCCTGTCGACCGGTTGACTGGGTGATTACAGACGGTCAGTAAGTTTTTTTTAAAAACAGGGGATTTCTCATATCTTCTTTTCTTATACAAACTACGAACCCTAGCTCTCTCATACTCCAAAATTTTTACTTTATCTCTCATTATCTCTCAAATTGTTCCATCTTTAAGTTTATATCATTCAAATTCATCTTGTTTTCATGGCATCCCGTTAATTCACCGGACGAAATCCTCAAAAGAGAAGAAGGAAGCAAATGAGAGAATCTTCTTCTAACCCCCAACAAGATGATATTCCACAAAGAGATAATCGAAACCAGCTTACGGAAGTAGGGATTGTTGAATTGAGAGCCGAAATTTCAAAATCGAATATTCATTGGGATTTGAGTAAGTTGTCACTTCTTTCCGAGCCTCCCTCTAGAGCTAATAGATTTCGATTTTTGAATAAACTTGCGGAAGAACACTATGAAAATATTGGATTGAATGACAAGAAAATTGCTTGTACTCGTATGGTTCGATTTTTGGCATTTCATGATGAATATCCGGAAATAAGGCTTTACTTTGAAATTCAAGGTTGGGTATCATTATGGGATAATCCGTGTTTGCATTATGATGATGAGCTTATAAAACCTTTTTATGCAAATATGTGGATTGTTGATGCTACGGAGGATAATCCTTTAGAATTTCATACCTTCGTTAATGTTAGGCATTTTTCTTGGACATTTGCCGATATTTGTGAGCATTTCAATGTGCCTAATGATGGAGTTGTTAATATGGATTGCACTCATTGGAATGATGATCTTTTTGGTGTTTCACTAGATGAAGTGAAAATATTTTTGGGAGTGTTTCCGGAAGTAACCTTCTCGGCAATGCCGCCGAATTATCGAATTGTATCTATTATATGCTCATATTGTGTATGTGGTAAAGAAGTAAAACTTCCGAGTAATCTCGAGTTTTTTCTTACCTATAAGATCATCCGGGGCGAAAGGGTAAATTATGCGGCTATATTTGTGTATTGTTTGACCGAATCAAGAAGGCTTACTAAGAAGAAATATACATTGGGGAACTTGATTTGTCGACTTCTATACCTATCGGGCTACCCGGAGAATGAGACGAATACTGAAATTCTTCATAATGATTATGATAATGACAACATTCTACAAATGGTAAGAATGCAACGAACTTTACCACGGGTTCCCACTAAAGCCGCTAGGGGATGTGTTCGAAATCCACAACAACCTCGGGATGACTTCTTTAATGACAATGAGGTTGAAAATATTGGAAGAGGTAATGTCGAAGGGGAACAAGAAGATGGGGAAGAAGAGAATGTGAGAAATGAAGAAGAGGACTATAATGAAGGAGCCGATGGAGAAGATGAAAATGAGCAGGATGTTGAGGATTTAAGTCTCAAAGAGAGAATGGAAAAAGTGGAAAGAGAAACATTTAGAGATGTTGCATCTCTTAGAAATGAGCTCCGGGAAGTAAAGGAAGAAAACGCAAAATTAAGGAGCAAAATGGGGAAATTTAAGAAATTCATCAAAGAGCTTCTCCCTGCGGCTTGCTTCTCTTCGGATAAGGATTGATGTCCCTACCCCGTGTTTATCATATTATCTTTGCATATTTTATCTTGTCCTTGATGTAATGCATGTGTATGAACTATTTTGTGTAATTCTATTACACTAATGATATTTGCTTGTTTTTTTCCTTAAGGGGATGAACTAGCAAGAATGCTAGTAGCTTTTGATTTCTTGTGGTAATAGATTTGATGGAGTATTTGATGGTAAAAATACTCTTATTTTTGCTAAATGGCATTGTTTGATATCTTGGATGAAAGGTTGAAGTACTTGATGGTAAAAGTGCTTCTTTCAATTCTTGTTTGTTGGCATTTGTAATGCCTTGATCATTTACCTAGTTGGTTAAATTTATCTCAATTGGGTTGAACCCTTGAGAATATGTTGGATAATATTGGTTGTATGATATGTTGTGCAAATTGGTGATGATATATTGGCTTGACAAATTTTTCAAAGGGCTACATATCTTCTTTATTACTTGACGCCTGCCAAATGTTCGATAAAATGTTTCCAAGGAAAATTCATCACTTACATGATTCTCTCACTTTTAAATGTGTTATATATTTATAGAGATTATGTTTTGCAAACTCAAATGAGCTTTCACAAGTTTTTATAAGTCTTTTGATCAATTCTTCCCTTTGCCTTTGGAATTCTAAGCCTAATGTTCACGAGCTGGATAAATCGATTAAATTGCGCACTTTGATATGGATATATGATGTTTCTATCGTGCTAACATTCTTTTTGATGATTCCAAAGGGGGAGAAACAAGTTATAAGCTCATTAGCTCATAAAAGCTAATATAAGCTCGTGAAAGAAGCTATAAACTATGACTCCTTAAAGCCAAAAGCCGTGAAGTATACTTAGTCCATTTGTTGCATTATGGACTTACTTACATGTCTTATGATGTTTTGTTGACAGCGGGAGCTTATAAGCTCTTGATTCTTAATCTCTATTTGTAAAAGCGGAGCTTTTAGCTTTTTGATTGATTGCATCTATCTTATTCTTGATGTCCTTAAAGCCAAAAGCCGTGAAGTATACTTAGTCCATTTGTTGCATTATGGACTTACACATGTCTTATGATGTTTTGTTGACAGGAGGAGCTTATAAGCTCTTGATTCTTAAGCTCTATTTGTAAAAGCGGAGCTTTTAGCTTTTTGATTGATTGCATCTATCTTATTCTTGATGTGCTTGTTGATAGGGGGGCTTGTGCTAATATTTGGAAAATACTTACTCCCTTATTTGGTTGCTATTTTATTTTTGGTATTTTGGTCGCTTCTAAACAGTTAGATGTTTTTTACCGGAAAATCGTGTTTATCGGAACATCGCTTTTTGTTTTTAAAATTCGACCTCTCAATATTTCTTAAAAATTATTTTGGTTTGTAATCATCAATAAGGGGGAGATTGTTTGATATATGTTTTTATCATGATATTGATGATTTTGTTTTTACACCAAAACAATGTTTTTAAATGTTGTCCAAATACTCCTAAAAGATTTAAAATGTTTTCACTATTTATTCGGAGTATTTCTTCAAAGTTATTTTTGATAAAAATTGGACAACACTTTTGATGATTTTGAGTTAATGCATTTTTACATCAAAACTATATTTCAAATGTTGTCCAAATACTCCCGATTGTTTTAAAATGGTTTTACTAATTTTTTGGAGTATTTCTTGAAGTTTATTTTCGATTAAAATTGGACAACACTTCCGTTTCGCGTTGGACCGGTCGCCCTATAGGGCAACCCATGCCTGGAGTTGTTTTTAAAATAGAAAAACGCAACGGGAGCAAAACAAGTAGGTCCACCGGTCGACCAGGGCGTCGACCGGTGGCGTCGACCAGTCGCCCCTGCGTCAACCGGTACCTGGGCTTGCTTGCTTGAAACAGAACACTCTGTCTTGTTTTCTTGAGGTTGGTCGACCGACTAGGCACAGGATTGACCGGTCGGACCCCCTGTCGACCGGTCGCCCTGTGTAAAGTTATGTTTTTATTTTCAAACGTCTATTTATGCGTGACCGGTCGCCCTAAGGTTTTGACAGCAAATTCTGACTGTTGTGCAGCAGACCAACTTTCCTTAATTTGTGGGATTGATTTCTAACAGCTATATTCTTGATTTTAATTGTATTTTTCTGTAGTTTTTCAATCTCCAAGAGGAGCCTATACATGGTCAATCATCTCCTATAAATAGAGGAAGTTTTGGAGCAACCAACAACAATTGAATTACAACACAACACGATACATTCAAGAAAACACATTAGCTCTTCATTGTTATTATTCTTGTTGTAATTTGCCTAGCTTATCACTTTCACATCTTGAGGTCTAGGCTTTATTTCGTGATTATACTTGCACTCAAATTTGTATCATTCATTATCGAGTTGTAATCTTGAATTTTTGGGTTATCATTCAACACAAGATATCCTTGTGAGTGTTCTTGTGGTAAGAACACACTTGGATGATCTAGGTGATAGGTGCAAGAAGATTGTGGTGATCTTCTTATTCAAGAGTGTGGTGCTCTTGAGGTGTTGAAGAATTTGGTGTTCTTCAAGGTTGAAGATTGTGGTAATCTTCACAAGGTGCCGTTGGAGATTGTGGTGATCTTCAAGAGAGATTGTGGTAATCTCAAAGGTGGTGTTGTAGAAGAGTGTGGTGCTATTCAAGGTGATGTTGTAAGGTGTTGTATTAATTTTGGTTATTAATAAAATCTTTTTTTTCTTTTTGAAATCCATCCCGGAGATACTGGGGTGGTAGAGGATTAGGCCCTAGGTGGGTTGAACCTCTATAAATCGACGCGTGTTGTTTACTTCCCGCATCTTTACTATTGTCTTGGCTTGTTTGATTCGAAAAAGAGGGCATAATCGAAAAGATGGAGATAATCTATTCACCCCCTCTAGATTATCGTAGCCGCTTGGACTTATATAATCTTCGTGAGTGATTGGTTTCCATATTGTAATTTCTTCTTTATTTTGTGTTTGAAATTCATAACCTTTTGTTGATTAATTAATTATTTAATGTAATGTTTATCCATTTAATTAAGTTCTTGATTAATAGATGAGGATGGTTGAGATTAAGCCACACTGTCTCACTGCAGACAATGGTCTCATTAGATCCAACCCAACAATATATGGATTGGATCAAATGAGACAACCCTCTTACCATGAGACCATAAGGACTAGTCACAACCGCTAACATCAAATAATTAACAAATAAGATTATAATTAATATTAATTCATTAAATAATTATTATGACATAAAGAGGGTAACAAAGTAAAATAACAATATGGTGTAACCAACTTCCCACCAAATCCGCTGACTAAAAATGGAAGAGATCTCCTTCATATCAATCAAGTTCTGTACATATATCAATACCATAAAAACTACTATCAATCCCACAATCAACTCTCTCTCTCTCTCTCTCTCTCTCTCTCACACACACACACACAAAAATATAATTATTTTGACTTTACTGCATATTTATAATAAGTATACCACATAGATAGTTAATAGGCACTACATAGTTAGTTGTTACTTAATGCATACATAGTTATAAGATACTATATAGTCATAATTTATTTGGTGCATAAATTGTAATGAGGGTAATGCGAAGTTAATTGGTATTTGATGCATACATAGTTATGATAAATGCTAGTTAGTTGTTACTGATGCACAATTATTTGGTGTTTGATGTATATATAACTGTAACGCAATGCATAGTTAGTTACTGTTTGATGCATATATAACTGTAACACAATGTATTACTAGTTATTATATGATGGTCGGTATAATGCATACATGGTTAATTTGAATCAAATGCATATTTGGCACATATATATAATACTTATATTGTAATACCCCGAATCTCAAACTATTCGTTTAACCTATAATATATAATTAGCATATATACAAATCTTTAACTAATAAAATATAGTTATATAATTATGTATATATATATGAAAGATTGATTACTTACGATATACCTTATATATATAAAAAAGAGTTTAGCTAATATATTATATTATATATATAACTAAACACACTACAAGAAATCGCACATTTTATGACGAAATTTTTCTCGACGCATAACTATTCGTCATCATTTGTTAATTAAAAGTGACAACTTTTATTTTTGTCAATGTAAAGTACACTATTACGATACCATTTAATTTCGTCATTATTGGTATTCGATGTCGTCACTAAATTACCTATTTCATGACGATTAGTTGAAACTCGTTACTGTATTTCATAGAAGGTGGAATTTGACACCAAAATTTTGGCGGAAAATATTCAATGACGAATTGGTGATAATTGGTGATAAAATTTAGTGTCACAAATTATTTCTTTTAATGACAACATCATAATTTGTCATTTTTCACTCCAACAAAATAGTGACACTCTTGTTTCATCAACAAAGACATATAATATGACGATTTTTTTGGCACACATAATGATTTGTCATTATTTGTTAATTAATAATGACGAAAGTTATTTGTGTCATTTCAAAATACTATTTTATGACATCATTAAATTCTGTCACTATCAATATAATTATATAATTTCACTGCTGCAGAAACATGTTTTTGTGACGACAAATTATTGTCGCAAAAAGAATCGCAAATAAAGTTTTTGTGACGACAAGTTGCCACAAAAACATTGCCACTAATACCCTGTCGCAAAAGACACTTTTGCGACAACATGGTTGCCACAATTGTATTAGTGACAACATATTGTCGCAAATAAGTTGTCGCTGAAGTTCTATCCGGAATTGACGTGCGACCTTATTTGCGACGACATGTTGTCGCTAA
Organism: Rehmannia glutinosa; assembly: GCA_016081115.2. Taxonomy (NCBI): domain Eukaryota; kingdom Viridiplantae; phylum Streptophyta; class Magnoliopsida; order Lamiales; family Orobanchaceae; genus Rehmannia; species Rehmannia glutinosa. The sequence continues at coordinate 32,055,798 of CM071936.1, forward strand.
TACTGCAAAGTATTTGCCGTGACAATTGTCATCACAAAAAACCTATGCTATTAAAAACTATTAGTGACAACTCTTGTCAGCACTAAAGCTCCCCTTTTCAAATATTTTTTATTTATTTATCATCCGTTTTTGAAACCTGTATTTACCAAACAAAAATATCAAGTTTTACCCACAACATCATCACGACAACACCACAATGTTGAGTATTCAACCAACGAGATCACCCAAACGACAAATATAATAATAAATATCAAGGTAACCATATATACACACAAATGTGATCAAAACATACAAGTATATAAATGGAAATATAGTTTCAACTAAGCTTAATCGCCTAAATTCTCAACTTGATTATTCTCGTCTGATTGATTTGCACTCAACAATGACGGAGAAACAAAAGCAGTGGGTGGCAGAGGCGGGGAAAAGTGACAGGAAAAGTGACCGAGGTATGTCCGGATGCAATTGTGTGAACATCTCCCTCATAGTATTGGTAGCAAGCCAACTCAGTTTACCTACACATATAAATGAAAATTGAAGTCAATAGCAATAGGGGCATCATGAAACCAAAGCCAAAGAGACAAAATTACAAAATTTCACAAAAACAAAACAAATTTGCTGATGATGCAGAAGCCTTCCATTTTTTTTCCTTTTTTTTTATTCAATTCTTTTTCTTTTTTTAATGTATGAGTTAATGAAAGTTGGAAAGCAACACATTTCACCAACTTATTCCAGATTTGAAGCAGAAGCCGTGACCTTGGTTAATTCAAATTCATTATTCAAACAATATCAGTAGAAATTAGCTAGAAATCTTAGTTGACAATAAGAACTGAAACCAAGCAGCATTTATGGTGCCAATGGAACTAAAACCTACCAGTATTTTGGGTTTCCAATATCTGATTTCTTTTGTTGAGTCCTTTCAATGAAATTAAGTACTCAAAGGTGTATAGTTTTTCTTTCTTTGAGCTTTTGTCCCAATCAACAAGCAAACTTACTTGAGAATGTCCATATTAGCAGGGTTTCACCAGAAATGTGAACAAGTCGATTTTTCTGGAAAATTTTCCGATTTTTGGCGATCCAAGAAGTGAAATCAAGATTTTATTTGAAAATAACAAGGCTTTTTGCAAATCGTAATTTCTACAGACTAAAATTACAATTGAGCATACTTACTTAGCAATCAAGATTTATGTATTAGTTGAAACTGTACGTAGCTTAGATATCCTGGAGGGAGAAATGATCTCAAAACTTGAAAGCTTTTGTTTAGCTTTTTTTGTCATCTTCTTTCCGATATCCTGGAGGGAGAAATAAAGTTTCCTAGTCAGATTTGAGCAGCCAAAACAGAAGGGATATGCTGTAATAGTCCAAACAATACAGCCTAATATTGAAGCTCAAGTAAAAAGATTTATTCTTTTCTTTTTAATCTCCCTATTTGAGTTTAAATAGTGATGTTTTTTGTCATGTAGTTTTCATCTTCCAGAAGGTACAACAAGCTGTCAAACAGTGTTTTGCACTTGAATTGCATACCTTCATACGCAGCAACAATATGCTATGCATATATCAATATAGGAATAATGGACAAATTACATACCAAAACAAGCACAACAAGAGACAAAGTAAAAACGAAGTGCTTATATCGTTCAGAGTGCTCCATGAGAACAAAACTTTCTAAATTCTTACCTCTTGAATAAGGTAAAAGAAGAAAAGCAATTTCATACCAAGAAACACCTAGAATTAAAAAATAATTTAAGAATATTATTGAGTCAAAAAGACACTGTAATTTGTTAACACGAGTCAATGATACACAACATAGTAAAACAATGACCATAAGGAAAACTTGACAACTGTACAGATAATATGGTGTCCAGCATTTATGGGTACCTTCAAAGCAGCTTTGCAACAAAGCAGACACTGAAGTTGGATGAACCTGTTTCCTCCTGGAGTTGAGTGTGAATTGTGTAATGAAATTGTTTTGGTCAAGGTATATGTGCAAGGGTGGCCATCAAATTCTTAAACTAATAAATAAACATGAGCACCTAAACAAAAAACCTCTGTTTACCAGGAAAACAGTTAAGTTGACACTTTGGAAAGATACATCCCTTCAAAGCTGAAAACAGGGCCCGTATTCCCTATCCAAAGTGAAACATCCAATAGTGTTTAGACTTTCCAATTTCAACACAATAAAAACAATTTCAAGGAGAATCAAACTTAGTAAAAGCCACCTTGAAAATACCATTACAATTTCCTCACAAGGTAAAGTTATTCTGATAGACAAACATACATATCCACGGCAACGTCTATTTCATTCAGGCAAAGGAATTTCCTCTAGAACTTCAAACACTATTGGGCAGACTGCTTGATCATATAAATCCTTTTGCTGGGATGATGGACCAAAAACCTAAACACGAGAGCTCAAAGAATTATCTATTTTTTAACATATCACAATTAATTTGAGAAAAAAAAAATTCAGAACTTTAATGGAATTAATCAACTATTTGGTGCTCCTATTTTATAACTACAAGCTAATTCCAAACAATGGGAGCTTTCTTATGATGAATAATCAGACATCCTGAACTTATGATATGGGATTCAATACCCATTTTCACTTTGTCTCTATTTGGACTTTATCAGTTCCTCCCCGAATTTATTTCCACAACCAAAATAATTTTCAAGAAATATATTGGCAGGCAAAAAATAGCAAACCTTGTCAAAGAGTAAAGTCCTATCAATCTGCTTATTAGCAATATTCTGAACAACACAAACTTCTCTTCTGTTGTCATTGCAAGAAATCACCACAGGAGTATGCAATCTCACCTCATCCTCACTCAATGGCCTATAAACAAAAGATGCACACAAATAGAACCCCATAATATTATATTTTTTTTTAAAATAAAAATAAGAATCAACCAAACAAAGTTAATGAATTTACCTACACCGCACAATGACCAGGTTTCAGCTTATCCATATTTAACACCTCCTAGTACCACTCAAATGATTTACTTGGGAATTTTAACGCATAGTACCACACAAAATTGTGCTAAACATTATCACAAACACTTGGTTTACACAAGAATGGCAATAGATGGGATTCATACTGCATCCATTTTATACTTCAACAGAATCAAATATAATTCGTGGGATATCATAAAACTTGTCTCAAACAGTTTAGCAAAACCAAGCAGAATACAATTCACAAAACCAAAATAATTTTACCTCTGAAATTGTAACTGTGATGCGAGTTGAGGTGGTCGTCGACGATTAAATAGGAAGCTGTGCTCATATGGTATTAAGAGATGTCGCAAATTTCACGGGAAGGCTGTCGTCGTCTAAGGAGATTGAAAAATTTCATGTCAAATCTAAATGGGAAGGCTGAACCTGAAAGGGTAGGGAGAATCTTCGTTCTACTTCTTCCGACTTGGAGAACCAATTAGGGGTGTTTCTTATATATGTTAGAATAGTTATAATTTGAAACATTCATGACTGAAAACAAAAAACCAAATCAAGTTGGCATAGTGGGTATTGTTTCATTCTTGTCTTTGAAGGTTGTAACATCAATTCTTGGCAGAAGCAAAGGTCAATTTTCTTTTTTTTACTTTGTATCTTCCTCTTTTTTTGTCCTTTTGCAAAACCACAAAATTTATGATAATTTAAAGTAGAGTTGTGCATGGTATTTGGAGATTACCGAAACTGAACCGATATCCAAACTGAAAGTTATCCGAATCGAAAATATCCATTGACTTTTTGACTTTCTCCGAACCGTACTGTAGCGAAAATATTTATGGTATGGTTCTGGAGATTTTTCAAATATCTACCGAATCAGACTAGAACCACTCCGAACCGAGGACCCAAGCTAGAACCGATTTTAAAGATTTTATATAAATACATATACATTATTTATATGTTGTTTTTATTTTGATATTGAATTAACTACAAACTATTTAAAATTAAATTGAATATAAAGTATATTTTTGAAAAATTAATAATACTGCAACTATTATGAATTTTAAAAAACTTTGATATTAATAATAGAGTAAATAATTTAAAATTAAAATTAGCTAAATGATTAGTAAATTGCACTTAAAAGAGAAACAAATAATAGTATCATATTACAACAATATAAAAAAAATTATATTCTAAATTTTTTTACCACATCACATAAATTATAAATATAATTTTACTGATTATACTAAGTTGTTAATTATGAGACATTGAGATTATAAATTTATACAAGTTTTTATTTTATTTTAATTTATAAAAACTATTAGTTAATTATATATGTTCTATGTCAATAGAAGGACAATTGCCCAAATAATATTCTATTATTGTATTATAGTGGTTATTAGGTTTAGAATTTTGGATTGTGTTACCTATTATAGTTAGTTTTTATTTTGAGACTACGCTAAAAAGATACTAGAACTCTAGAAGTATATCCGTTTGGTGATTTTTATTTTAATTTTCTTTTTTCTTTTTTTTTTTCCAAATTTGTATGCTTTATTTATGGCTAATCTCCGAATTTCCGTCCCAAACCGGATCGTACCATCCCGTCCCATTAGAACTGAATATCCATCCCGAACCGTCCCGAACTTTCGGTACGGTTCGGGACGGAGATTGTTTTCTATGGTTCGGTTGTGGAGATTTATTTTCAGAATCTCCGAACTTCGGGACGGTTCTGGAGATTTCCAAATCTCTGAACCGTCCCGTACCGTACACATCCCTAATTAGAAGGTCAATTTTTCATAGTTATTAGTAATTCTTTTTTTATATGGTCTTTTCTTTATGATAAATTATATTAAAAGATTTTTTTTGTAATTTATTTTAATAAGAACGAAATGTTTAAGTTGGATTATAATATTTTTGTTATTACATATATATCTTTTTATGCATATTATTCTGGTAACATATTAAATTTACTCATGTGTTATTTGTCAGAAGAACAAATTTTCATGTGATATGTGTATTGATAAAATTGTTGAAGATAAATTTCTTAAGAATAGTAAGAAGACATTAAAAAAAGTGATAATTATGCGAAAAATTGAAAAATTAATCAAACTCAAAATATTTTTCATTATTTTTGTGAAAATATGACAATATATTATGATAGTCTGATACATGTGCAAAAAGAAAAGAATATAAGAAATTACATAAAAAAATAAAAGAATAGATAATTTGGGTTGGGGTTGGTTCCGAAAAAATAATAATTTTATTATTAAAACGCATTCTAAATAAAATAATGAGCATATATTGGATTCGAAATTATTGCCATGTTTAAGTTAAATAAAAACTATATTTCACCATATAAAGTAAACAAATTTTGCCTTTGAATCTTAACTAACTCAAAATCGTATAAATAATTATTCTAAAAAAAATCATATAAACAAACCTTTGTCTATCTAATTATACAAAATCGTGTAAGCAATTATTCTAAAAAATCATATAAAATTGCATCTGAATTTACTATTTATTTTAAGGAAAAAATAGTTTAACTATGGGGAAACAATTTTGGGCTAGAGGTACTCAGGTGGCTGGCTACGCCTCTCTCGTTTATGAATTCATCAAGTTTGATCTCCATTAAAGCATAAAACTCACAAAATTTTCTAATTGTGCACTAGTCATTCTAATTTGTGTGAAAAAAAATTGACAAGAAACAATAAAAATAAAACTATTATAAATAATGGGTGTGGTTCCATACACCATTGGTTATGGGTATGGGTTGAAATCTGGTCGAACTTAAATTACCAACCAATTAAACAAGTAAGGTGTGAATCAACCTGTTATAACCCATTTAATTCGTCTAACCTATTTATGAATTTAAAAAAATTATGTAAATATTTAATTTAATGAAAAAACACAAAACAATACATGTCCTTAAATGTTAAAACCTCCGTAATATGAACTAAATGAGATGCCCTACAATGCACGAATTGTATACTCTGATGTCTCTATTTAGATATATTTAGATCCTTAATAAGTGTAAAGATTAGTGTCATACTTTTTTCAAGGTTGTTACATATATACAAATTTTTGTATTTTTTTTCTATTGAAAAAATGGGACAAAAAAAAATTAGGGTACGTAGGGGGGCGGGAAGGCCCCCTCTTGACTATGTCCCTGGATAAACACGATACTTGTTGGCTTTACAATAAAATTTGATTCATCATGTTTGTTGTATTAAAAATCAACTTATTTTGCAGCAAAAAAGAAGAACTTATTTTGTACTCAATTATTTTCAAAATAATTATAAATTTAATGTCAAAATAAATAGTTTAAGAGTAATAAATTATTTTACAATTTTTTTCTTAAATAATTTGCATTACAAAATTATAGATACATTATAACAAAATTTATAAACTTCTTTTCTCTCACAAAAACACGTACTCAAAATAATAATAAAATAAAAAACTCTTAACACCTCAGCATTCAACACTTCAACTTTTGGGCCTATTCACAACCTAGAACCTTCTACATTTCTAAAGCAAAAGTGAAGATAGTCTGAATATCTCAAAAACCAAATTGAACAAATTAGGAAATAAAATTCTCGAAATGTTCCAAATTCCCATCACGCCCACTCGCACCGCCGTCCAATTCGCCGACCAGCACCGTCTTATTGCAACCTCAAAAATATCCCGTCACTCCCGGCAATCTCATGTTCTGCAGCCCCGCCGAAAGGAAAGCAAGCAAAGAAAATAATGGAAATATCTTAACATACCGATGCCAGTGAAAAAAAGGCTCACTTTGGACTTGATAGTGAAATTATCAGGCTCAATTATGAAGAATACAGGTTTTTTGTCTAAATTTATTTTATTGGATTTCTACTTACTGGTTTGAATTAAAAAATATAAATTTAGTTTTGGATAATGGTTAATGTTAATCTCCTAATACTTTTACTTGATGTTAACATTAATAAATAGTAAAAATTAAGTATATTTGATGTTAACATTAATAAATAGTAAATAATTTGATGAACAAATAAGTAAGAAAAAAATTTGACAGCCAACAAAATATTTGGCGGATATCTTTTTCATTTTGGCGCTTGATTTGTTAATCTAATTAAGGTATATACTTATCTATTTAAGGTAGAGAACACAAGGACTTATAGTATCGTAAATCTCTCAATCTCTCCCCTTTTATTCACAGTAATATATATCGATAATTAGGTTAACAATATAGCAAATATATCAGTGCCTTTCACTTTTCATGTGTTCTGCAGTCTCTAATTAGTACAGGTAATGTCTCCTCTCTTCACCTAAAGCTAAAATATATTGGGTTTTTGATTGTTATGGATACTTGATTAAGTGTAACATATAGGTTCTTGATTGAGAATGTTGTGTTATGTGTTGCTTTAGATTGAATAAGTATTTCACTTTTTTTTGCGTTTTTCAGTAATTATATAACTATCTCGATTTTTCTACTATGAATCTTCTTTCTATATCTGTCTCTCCGTGTGTGTGATCTTCTGTTTGTGTAATGAAAATTTGTCAGTGATATGGTGCATTTTTATTTGAATTAAGGGGTGACTGTCACTGGATTTACAATTGGGTTTTCTGTGGAAAAATATTTGCTCTGTCTTTGATATTAAACTTTTATCTCAATTTTTAGGCCTTTGTTGGCAGGGTGACTGAGAATTTAGTGAATAACGAGTGAATTCTCTGTTTCAAAGAGTATCTGGTTTCTGTATGAATTATAATTATAAAGAATTATTATGTCCTTGTGCGTAAAGAGTTCAATTGTGATCTAACATATTAAATGTTACTTAGGTATATTTTCTCTTTCACTTTGCAAAGATTATTATTTGCATCTGAATTTTCTTTTCTGATTTGACTAGACTTTGTCGGCCTAACCTATGGAATTATTTGCTAATCAATGTTTCGAAAAGGTTATTACTATTATTTTTCCATCATTCATGAGTTGTAAAATGCTATTAGCCTGTTTTTATGTAATCAGCATTCCCACTCATATATGATAAAAGTTTTTGATAATTAAAGGTTATTGACATCCCACGACTTTTTTTAAAAAAGGAATCTTTCACTGGGAATAATGAACACTGAATAAGTGGACATAGAATTGGAAAAATTGTGATAAAGTCTTTGCCACGATGTTTAAGGAAAGGGACTGACATCTTATTTTTCCTGTTCAATGAAGTTACATTAACATACTCATTAAAAAAAAGGGTACGACGTAGCAAAAGATTTGTATATCTTTCTTTTCCTCTAGCAATGAATTATGTGTTGAAAAATAAATTGGAAGATACGAACACAAATGATTCCAAGGCATGAAAATTATTATCTTTTAAGAGATTAGATACTGAAAGTTTAATAGTTTCTTTTTCTTTATTTGCCTGAGCATAATTGTTTGTTTTACATCATAGATGTACAGCTAGGGAAATCAGGAAATGTAGATGAATATCGATGTATGTCATTCTTGATGTAGGATATTGGTTGTAGTTTAATTCAGCCGGCAGATTATTGTTGAACAATTCTGCCATTTGATTATATAACTGCATATCTAATTTTTGAAATTTAGATGTTATCAAAATAGTGTAATAATGTTTTATCAAGATTGTTCTTGCGACAACACGTTTTCTATCCCAATTACCATTTTGAAGAGCTTAGTTAACAATTTGATTAATTGTTTTCATGTAGATTCATAGAAATGGCTCCGGGAGCTCGCAAACTGAAACTGAAAATAATCCCCAACAAGTCTGAACAAAGTGTCAAAGATCATACTACCAGGATGCTTCATCTAATTCGACACCTCGTAGAAGTATCATACAACTTTTTGATAGAACAAATGTGGCTGCGAATGAGGCAATGGTAAGAACTGAAATGCAAAATGGATCCTCCAAAAAGGGTAAGACCACTACAACAAATCACACCAATGAAGGTGACAACATGCCACAAAATATCAGAATCATAAGTGAGTGGGCTTAAGTCACAAGTGGGTGATTTGAAAGACCAGCGACTGCGAGTGGGAATAATCTCTAAGCCGATAGAAATAATCTAAGTACTCTTTTCTTTTGGTTTAGATATTTAATGTTTTTTTTCCGACATTGTTCAATTAGTTTATTGTCCACTTGAAATATGAATATTTTATCATTTTTGATCTTATATTGATAAATAATTGTATTCTACTTAATCAAACATGATTGATTTTGATTTTGATTTTTATTTTTATTTTTCATGTCTAACTGCATTTGAACTTTCACTTTGTAGTATTAATAATGTATTGATTGAATATTTTACAAATTAATATTTAAATCATTATATATGTACAAAAAAAATGTGCCAATTACATTGCCTTGAATACTTATTTTCATGACAATTATGTTGTCATGTAAAAAAGCTATCGATGGGTGATAATGAATTATTTCGTAACTAAAACACTCATTTATTACAATAAATTTAGTCGTCACCAAAAAAATCTATTCTTTGACGTTAGACAAGTTGTCATTAAAAATACATTATAATGATGACTTGTATCGTCACAAATATCTTCAAAACTTGTCACTGTATAAATTTATTATGTGACAATACATTTTGTCACCACATATTCAATTTTATGATGGACGATTTTATCATTATTTCGGCGTAATTAGCGACGCCGATAAGTTTTGTCATATATTGCGATTATTTCCATGACGAACAAAATCATCACGTTATATATTCTTTTGGCGACAACACATCTCGTCGTTGAATCGTAATTATTGGTGACACATTATTTTGTCATTATAAGTACACATTAAGTGACACGCAATATTTCGTAACGTTAAGTCACCTCTTTCATGACAAGCTGTGTAATATATGATGAAATTATAAATACAATCGCGACACCAAAATTCGTCATTAGAATTTGATAAATTTGGCAATGCGGTTATTTCGTCACTAAAATTTAATGCTATAATGACAAAACATATTTTCGTCATTAAAATGATATTTTTTTGTGACAAAGAAACAATATAGATGACAAAAAATTTATCGTTGATGTGACGATGTAGGCGTCACAATAAATGATACAAATCGTGACAATGGTTATTAGCGTGACCAAAGGTTAATTTTGTAGTGACAAATTGCAAAAATCGTCATGTATACCTTTTATGACGGGGCTACAGTGACGATCTTTATGACGCTCAATTTTCGTCACCAAATACATATAATGACGAAAAAACAAGTTTATATGACGATATTTTTCGTCATGTTATCTCATATTTCTTGTAGTGACATCTGCTGTAATTTTATATATAATAATATATTTATAGGTTTTATCAAGTAATTAGAATGTAGTTATCCATTAATAAACAATCTGAAGTCTACAAATTTAATAATGAAGTTACGTGGTATATAGTATAATGATATATATCAACTAATGCATGGATATGGATGCATGCAGATAAGGTATGTGGAAGGATTCACAAATATACACGTAATACACTAGCTAATATTTTATAACAAAACGTGTAATAAGATAGATATGTATAAGAGTATAGTCATATAAAGGATGAGATATGCAAAGTCGCCAATTCAGCACCGCCTTAAGACAAAGCTCGTCTATAAATATGCATTTCTTTAACGGAGAATCAGACGCACACATACACTAAGAGAGACAAAATGAGGGTACGGTTTGCAATAACGAGGCCGTAAGGGAAATAAAAAGAAAGAGAAAGGAAAAGGAAATGAGAAGGTTTTGCCCTGCGTAGTTGATCCATAAGGAGTTACGACATCATCAACATTCATATTTTTAGTAAACTGCATAAAGGTGGGGTAACTCTTGATCCGTAAGTGTGTCGTACTGTTATAATCACTGTTGTTCCATGTATCGTTTATTTGAACAAATGAATGGACTCTCCTTCAGGAAGTCAAAGAATGAATGAATGGGATTTGCCTTCGGGTAATCCAAATGAATCCTTCGGGATTAATGCTAGCTAATGGACCGTCTCACAGAGTGGGTCTGGTCAACAATGAATAAATGGTTTTTATAAACTGTATGCGTGTGACAATTGGTTATAACTGCTTGCGGTGTTCCCCACTGAGTTTTTATACTCATGCCGCATATATTATATTTTTATTACAGGCCAAGGGATATGAAGCTGGACTGACGACAACGAGCAATGTGTCTTCTCCCTTTTTATTAAAGTGTGGGTTTGTAATATTATATATCTTGGGTTGTTTCAAAAACGATATTTTACCTGACTTTTAATGTTACATTAAGTTTTTCATTTAAGCTTCCGCTGTCAATTTTGTTTTTTTAAATATAGAAAAGTAAGTTTTAGTGTCGTTCTTGGGCCTAGCGGGTTTGGGGCGTCACAGATGGTATCAGAGCAGGTCTATTTTTCTTTAGACTTGTGAATAAAAAAAAGATATTGTCAAGGGAAGAGAGACTCGTACTTGTGTCTGAAGTCCTGCGCCTATTCTGAAGGTAATGCATGATTTAAAAGATTTTCTACTTATGAAGCATGAGTTATGTTATGACTGGTTTAAAATGTTTTGATCGCATCAGCATGACAAGTTTTTAGGAATGAGTTTTGATACAAAGGTATTGATGCGATTCAAATATGATTTATGCATTTAACATTATTTTGAAAGAATTTTCATGAGAACTTACCTTGCGATATTTTTTAAAAAAATTCATGAACTTTCATGAGCAGAATTTTCACGATGGTTTATAACCATGTAATCGAGATTTGACTACAACCTTAGAAGCTTTTAGAAATTATTTTTGCTTATGGTTTAGATTTCCTATTAGACGTACACAAGTAGGTAAACATTTGAGGGCAGAGAATTAGTGTTGAATGATGGTAAGCAATATATATGGAAAATTTACAGTCTATGGACCCGAATTTCCACATTTATACTATAGTAATAGGATAGAAAACAACAAGAATAGAAAACAAAGCAAGAGAATAGCTAAAGGCCATAGTATTTAGTAAGCTGAAAAGGTACTGTTTCATTGATTATGAAAAGGAATACATCAGTACTATATATAGAATGACACTACATTTGGATAAGGACGAAAGGGTACTGACAAATGATGAATCCGTTGCAAAATACCACTCCAACAATATTGTACTATCTTACTCTAAGATGATGACACTTGTTGCAATTTTATGGAAAAGAATCAGATATGCACAGTCCTCACAAATAAGCACAGCTTCTTATCATTTCAATTGTGCTGATGACTGAGTTATGGTATCATGCCCCCTCAATTCGAGCGAGGCTAGATTCACCACTCCAAGTTTTTGTCGAAGCCGAGCAAAGAATTGTAGACTCAACGGCTTGGTTAGTATATCAACAATCTGATCATTAGAAGGAATATGATGCACAGTGATAGCTTTAGCTGCAACCTTTTCTCTCAAAAAATGGATATCCAATTCAATATGTTTTGTTCTAGCATGCAAAACAGGATTGGAGGCCAAAGCTATGGTACTCATGTTGTCTACCCAAACCACTGGAGGTTTATTTGATGAGATTCCTAATTCACCTAACAAGGACTTTAGCCACATGATTTCAGCAGTTGCATGTGCCAAACTTCTATATTCAGCTTCAGTACTCGACCTTGAAACTGAACCTTGCTTCTTTGAACTCCATGAGACAATATTGTTCCCAAGATAAACACAATACACTGTTATTGATCTTCGATCATCAATATCACTTGCCCAATCTGAATCTGAGAAGCCAATTAAATTCAAATGTGCAGATTTTGTGAGATGCAACCAAAAGTTTGAAGTCCCAGCCAAGTATCTGAGAATTCGCTTCAATGCCTTCCAATGTGTGTCCAAAGGGCATGACATAAACTGACTGACTCTGTTAACACAAAAAGATATCTCTGGTCTTGTGATTGTAACATATTGTAGAGCCCCAACTATACTTCTATAGGCTGTGGCATCAACATTGGGTACTCCATCATCCTTTGACAGTCTACAAGAGGATACCATAGAAATAGGACAACCTTTGGCTTCTTTCATCTGTGCTCTCTGCAATAAATCCTGAACATATTTATTTTGACACAAATGAATCCCTTGAGATGTTTTGGTGACCTCAATTCCCAGAAAGTGATGTAGATTACCCAGTTCCTTCAGAGAAAAATAAGTGCTGAGACTTTTGATGACTGTTTTGATGGCCTCAGGACAATTGCTTGTAATTAATATATCATAAACATAGATTAAAAGGAAGACATGAATGCCTTTATTAGTCTGATAGAACAGGGATGTGTCCGCCTTGGAACCTTTGAAACCCAAATTTGATAACACTGATTTTACCTTGAAGAACCATGCTCTAGAAGCTTGTTTTAATCCATAAATAGCCTTAGTAAGTCTGCAAACTTGAGTACTTTGCCCCCCTGAAACAATCTCAAAACCAGGAGGTTGTTTCATATAGATCACTTCCTCCAAATCACCATGAAGGAATGCATTATTCACGTCTAATTGCTGAATAGACCAACCGGAGGTAACAACAATACTGAGGATAACTCGAATAGTTGTAGGCTTGACAACCGGACTAAAAGTCTCATGAAAATCAAAGCCAGGTGTTTGAGAGTAACCTTGAGCCACCAATCGAGCCTTGTATCGAGAAATAGTCCCATCAGCATTTTTCTTGAGCTTAAACACCCAACGACAGCCTACCAGATTCTGCCCAGGTGGTAAGGAAGTGAGAGTCCAAGTGTTATTGTGCATAAGGGCCTGATACTCAGAATGCATAGCTGACCTCCAATTATCATCCTGTAGGGCCTCAGTAACAGAAAGAGGCTCCCTGATGGACAAGTCAGCTAACAAAACCTTGGGCTTGTAAATGCCAGATCTAGACCTGGTGATCATGGGGTGCTGCTGATGTGTAACTGCAGAATCAAGGTTAGCAACAGGAGCAATTAAAGGAGAATTATCAGTGTTTTGTGATGTGTCAGTGCTCATATTAGGTAACTCAACTACAAGAGGAACAGTGGAGAAAGAATGATCAGGAGAGATGGGAACAGGAGAGGAATGAGATGAAGAAGAAGAACTAGAGGAATGAGACTTTGAAGCTGAGAGAGGAGGGAGTGGAGGAGAAGAGATAATATGAGGGGGTGGAGAGGAGACAGCAGGAGAAAGAATGGCATGAGGACAGAGTTTGTAGAATCTGGTAGAGGGGGAGAAGTAGGGGACTTATTTTTAGCAAAAGGGAACACATGTTCATCAAAAATGACATCCCTGCTCACAATAACTTTGCCTGTAGAGAGGAGAACCTTGTAGCCTTTATGAGCTGTACTGTATCCTAAGAAAGTACCTGGTTCAGACCTATATTGAAGTTTATGTTGATTGTAGGGTCGAAGAAAAGGGAAGCAAAGACATCCAAACACCCTAAGAGCAGAGTAGTCAGGTGAGTGACCATAGAGAGTTTGAAGAGGATTTTTATAAGATAGTGATTTGGTGGGAGTACGGTTTATAGTGTAACAAGCAGTCACAAAAGCATCATCCCAAAAAGTCATAGGCATGGAGGATTGAGCAAGCAAACTGAGGCCCATTTCAACAATATGTCTGTGTTTTCTCTCTGCCACCCCATTTTGTTGGGGTGTATATGGACATGAGACCCTATGAACAATGCCATGTTGCTGAAAGAAGGAAGAAAGAGATCTAAATTCACCGCCCCAATCTGTTTGAATGATTTTAACAGATTTGTTCAATTGTTTTTCAGCAAGAGTTTTAAAATGAACAAAGGTATTATATGTCTCAGATTTGTGTTTTAACAGATAAAGCCAACTGAATTTGCTATAGTGATCAATGAATGTGACATAATAAAGATAACCATTTCTAGATTTGACAGGTGAAGGCCCCCATAAATTTGAATGAATTAATTCAAGGGGTGTGTGAATTTCTGTAGTGGACAAAGTGAATGGAAGTCTGTGATGTTTTGCAAGAATACAAGAAGAACATAAACCACTGCTTTTATTAATTTGATAAGGTAGATTACAATGATTCAGGACCTTGAGAACAACATCCTGAGCACAATGACCTAACCTTCTATGCCATAGATCTATATCTTGGCTTTTTCCTAATGAAACAGCATGTAAGCTGTGATTCTTCTTGGAAAGAAAATCAGAATGTGTGACTGGAGTGGACTTGATACTGATAGGTGAGAGAGAGCTGAGATTGAACTGGTATAGACCATCTTTAAGGATCCCTTGGAGCAGCACCTCCTGAGTAGCTAGATCCTTAACAAGACAAGAAAAAGGATGAAATTCAAAATACACATGATTATCAAGAGCAAACTGAGAAACACTCAAAATGTTTTTAGAAATATTAGGAACATGTAAAAGTTTATTTAGAAAGAAAATTCTGGGATGAGAATGAGATTTGAGCTGAGTTTTACCAATATGAGCAATAGACTCACCAACACCATTCCCCATGTGCAGTTTGTTGCTTCCTTGATACTCAGATGCAATGCTCAAGTTGCTAAGATCATTTGAAACATGATTAGATGCCCCAGAATCAGGGTACCAATAGCCATCATATCCATTTTCTGAAGCAGATCCATTAACAAGGGGAGTCTGCACCATATGAGTCTGTACCATATTTGCAGCTGGATTTCTAGAAAACTGATTCTGAGTGAAAGCAGGGGTTGGCTAATTTTGATTCTGAGTAGCAACAAAGTTAGCATCATACTTGTGCCAACATTTATCTACTGTGTGTCCTGGAATGAAACAGACTTGACAAATAGATCTTCCAGGTGCATATCTTCCCCTGCCTCTGAAACCTCCTCTAGAGGTCCTACCTCTACCTCTTTGATTATTGTAACCTCTTCCTCTTCCATTTCCAAATGATCTGTTAGGATTGTGAGTCACAACATTGAGTGATGGTTGAGAGCCATCACTATTGACAGGAGAAACAGAGACTGATTCAAGTCTTGACTCATAGCTAAGCAAAAGAGCTTGAACATCCATGACAGTCCAAGAGTCTATCTTAGAAGTCACAGTTACCAAAACAGGATTATACTCACTATCAAGACCAGACAAAATATGAAGGACTTATTCACTTGGAGGTGTAACTTTACCAGCAGAGGCTAACATATCAAAACATGTTTTAAGCTTGTTTAAATACTCCCTCATAGTCAGGTTTCCTTTCTTCATGGTTTGCAATTGCAGCTTGTAACTGATTAGCAAAATTAGTCTCTAGAGCTCTCCAGATTTCTAGTGATGTGTTAAAACCGACCATCATAACAAGTATACCTTCACTGAAAGATGACAGCAGCCATGATGCTAGAATTTGATCTTGCCTCTGCCAGTTAACAAAATCCGGATTTAACACAGCTTCCTTTGATCTTTTTTCCTAAATAAACTTGGCTGGAGTTTCTTTTTCTCCATTGATGAAATTTTCTAGGCCGTAGCCTTTGATAGCAGTAAGAGCTTGATGCTTCCAAATGAGGAAGTATGAATCATCCAGTTTAATGGATATCAACTGACTCTGAGGATAAAAAACTTGTTTAAGAGAGGAGCCTGATGATTGGCTTTCTCCTGAATCATCCAGAGTACTCATTTTTTTTATATATATTATATATATTAAAAAGGGAAATGAAGGGAAGAGGTACCAGAGGCAGGATTATCCTGCTCTGATACCATGATAGAAAACAACAAGAATAGAAAACAAAACGAGAGAATAGCTAAAGGCCATAGTATTTAGTAAGCTGAAAAGGTACTGTTTCATTGATTATGAAAAGGAATACATCAGTACTATATATAGAATGACACTACATTTGGATAAGGACGAAAGGGTACTGACAAATGATGAATCCGTGCAAAATACCACTCCAACAATATTGTACTATCCTACTCTAAGATGATGATACTTGTTGCAATCTTATGGAAAAGAATCTGATATGCACAGTCCTCACAAATAAGCACAGCTTCTTGTCATTTCAATTGTGCTGATGACTGAGTTATGCTATCAGATACCAAGTGTCTGAGCAATTATTGGGCCCATAACCCACGGTTCCCTTAATTAGCTTCGCTGAGGTTGCATGAATAGATAAGGATAAACATAAGCTATAAGGTCAATTGTTGTAAGGCTAAAGATCAAATGAGATATTTAGCAAATGATCTGATATAAGCTAGGAATGAGACATGTTTGGTTTAAAAATGATGTCGAGATAGAGGTGGCAGAAAGAGATTTATAAGCACAAAGTGATATATCAACCATGTAGATATGTGATTTCCAAAATTGGTATTTTCATTAGGTTTGTGTCACTGTCGCTAGAAAATTTAGAGATACTTAGGCTCTTATGGCCAACTAGACTATTTTTAGCTTAACACATACAATATAAAAACTAGTGTTATTAGAAGATAATATTTTATAAGACCAAGATTCATATCAGCTTTATGGAATGAGATAGTTGTCGAATTAAGAATTATTAATGTTAATCTAATTAATTTGTAAGTATATGGAACAAGGATAATAACAAATTATATGAGGATACTTAAATAGATGTTTGATAAATTTCTTGAAGATTGAAATTAATATAAGTTGCAAGAAATTGCCTGACTATATTTAGGGTGATGATCATATTGATCTTCTTATTTGTGTTTATGTAAGGTTTGAATCTATGGCAATCTCAAAGAAAGTTATGAGTATCTAGTGTTGAAAGGGATTGTATAGATATAGCTTAAGAATATATGGATATTGATGAATTTGTTTTATTATCCACATTGATGGATTTGGAGGAATATGTATATATCTATATGTGGAATAGATATATTATAGGCTGCAATTTATAAATTGTTATAGAGACCCAAAGATTTTATCACTTGTTTAGAAGAACTTACAATTAACATTGGGAATTACAATTATTTTCTACTAGCGAATATTATCTCGAGCCCATGAACAAATAGAAAGAACGACCTAGACCCGAGGATACATTGGAGTTTTGTATTAAAAAGTTAAATAGGTTGAATTATCGCATTTGGCGGATTTCCGTAGGATAGAAGCTATGAACCTATTATTGGGTTAATTATCTCAATGGTTTTATAAAGTAGAAAGTATAAGTTATGATTTTATAAGAATGATACTCAAAAACTTTAGATGAGATAGGATTAAAAAGTATATAGGTGTAGTCCATATGTAACACACCAAAGGTTAGCGATAGGGTTACAAAGTTTGAAGGATAGTGTTTCTTTTCGCAGTATTGGAATGAAATAAGAGATATAAGTATGTGGAACTTATTAGATGACCAAATTTCGAGGACGAAATTTTTTTTAAGGAGGGAAGAATGTAATACCCCGAATCTCAAACTACTCGTTTAACCAATAATATATAATTAGCATATATACAAATCTTTAACTAATAAAATATAGTTATATAATTATGTATATATATATATATATATGAAAGATTGATTACTTACGATATACCTTATATATATAAAAAAGAATTTAGCTAATATATTATATTATATATATAACTAAACATCTGCTGTAATTTTATATATAATAATATATTTATAGGTTTTATCAAGTAATTAGAATGTAGTTATCCATTATTAAACAATCTGAAGTCTACAAATTTAATAATGAAGTTACGTGGTATATAGTATAATGATATATATCAACTAATGCATGGATATGGATGCATGCAGATAAGGTATGTGGAAGGATTCACAAATATACACGTAATACACTAGCTAATATTTTATAACAAAACGTGTAATAACATAGATATGTATAAGAGTATAGTCATATAAAGGATGAGATATGCAAAGTCGCCAATTCAGCACTGCCTTAAGACAAAGCTCGTCTATAAATATGCATTTCTTTAACGGAGAATCAGACGCGCACATACACTAAGAGAGACAAAATGAGAGTACGGTTTGCAATAACGAGGCCGTAAGGGAAATAAAAAGAAAGAGAAAGGAAAAGGAAACGAGAAGGTTTTGCCCCGCGTAGTTGATCCATAAGGCGTTACGACATCATCAACATTCATATTTTTAGTAAACTACATAAAGGTGGGGTAACTCTTGATCCGTAAGTGTGTCGTACTGTTATAATCACTGTTGTTCCATGTATCGTTTATTTGAACAAATGAATGGACTCTCCTTCAGGAAGCCAAAGAATGAATGAATGAGATTTGCCTTCAGGTAATCCAAATGAATCCTTCGGGATTAATGCTAGCTAATGGACCGTCTCACAGAGTGGGTCTGGTCAACAATGAATAAATGGTTCTTATAAACTGTATGCGTGTGACAATTGGTTATAACTGCTTGCGGTGTTCCCCACTGATCAATTTTTATACTCATGCCGCATATATTATATTTTTATTACAGGCCAAGGGATAGGAAGCTGGACTGACGACAACGAGCAATGTGTCTTCTCCCTTTTTATTAAAGTGTGGGTTTGTAATATTATATATCTTGGGTTGTTTCAAAAACGATATTTTACCTGACTTTTAATGTTACATTAAGTTTTTCATTTAAGCTTCCGCTGTCAATTATTTTAATTATATGAAAACTAAGTTTTAGTGTCGTTTCTGAGCCTAGCGGGTTCGGGGCGTCACATATATAGTGGACACTTACTCCACAATTATGTTAATTTTGGTGCATACGTAGGTAGAGCATATCACATATTTAGAATCATTGTGATACATATTTTGAAAATGAAAAATAACCTTAATCGTGGGAGTTTTCATGTCAGATATACAATCCCTTAAATCATGATCTATGAATAGTCACGTTCCTAAAAATAAAATTCAATAGTAAAAGTTCTAGAATGCCCTTAATGAAACGAAATAAATAAATAATTAATTAAAAATGAAAAACATGATCCATTTATTTTCCTAAATAAATGGTAATTGTGACTAATTAGTCCTTACGATCTCACGGTACAGGGGCTGTCTCATTTGATCATATTCCTATATATATATATATATATGTGTGTGTGTGTGTGCGCGTGCGCGCGTGCGCGTGCATGGTTTAATAATAAATTGCTTTCCATCAATATGGGAATATGTCCTTAACTAAAATCGTACTAATTAACTTTGCAATGAAAATGATCCTATTTTTTGCTGCTCAAAGGAGCTAGAATTGAACACTACAAGAAAATTCCAGTTTATCGACAGAATTTACAGACAGAAATAATTTTCTCATTAAATTTTATAATTAGCTACAGAATACCTACATAATAAAAACTATCATTTTTCCCCAAATTATATATACCGATAAATTACCAACAAATTATCGATAGTTTCTCAATTACCGACAGATTTTCTGTAGGTATTTACCAACAGTTTTAGATTATGTAAGTAAATATTTTACCTACACTTTACAATTTTTTTAATACTTACCTACAGTTTTTTCTGTAGATAAACTGATTTTTTCTTGTAATGGAATCAGAAATATGGCGCATGCAATTACTAGATTAATAATTAAACCAAAATTACTAGTTAATATTTTACCACATTGCTTTCTTTTAAGCGTAAATAAAATGTATGTCATTATAAGAAAACAACCATAAGAAAACAACCAAATTTCAATAGAATAATTCCAACAAAATAAAAGATCATTGGAATTTTTAAAATTCCAATGGAAGTTCTAGTACTACGACATAGCGTTGGAAAATTACAACATAAATTCCAACTCAAAACCAAATTATTGGTATAAACTGTTGAAATTTTCTTTTAATTGAAATTGTAACACCACAACAAACCGTTGAAAATTCCAACAATATTTCCAACGGTAAACAAAATTATTGGAAACACTGTTGGAATTATAAAAATTCCAATGAAAATTACACCATTAAAGCACACAATTGGAAGATTCCAATAGAAATTCCAATGATAAACAAATCGTTGGAATTTTTGTTGAAATTTTGTCATTCCAACTACCATTTCCAATAGCACATTTCCACTAGAATCGATAATTCCAACAGAACTGGGTCAATTCCTAATATTATTTTTCATTGGAATTTTCTTGTTTTTTTATAGTGCAATAGCACATTGTGTATTGGTGATAACTAATTAATAAGCATATTATTTTATGGTTTAACCACTAATTTTTTTAACTATATTTTATGGGATAGTGAAAAAAAATATTGATATATAATTATTTTGACTTCGTCTTATATATGAACTTTTGATGACATCCATACACATTGTCATTATTAATATAATTACAAATTTTATTTATCAATGGCACTAAGGTTAATCCTCTTGCATCAATGTAATGTTACTAACAATTTTTGTCACATATCAAATAATTAGGAGCCCCAAGAAAGGGAAAAAAAGAGAAAAAAAGTCACTTCGAGAAAATTGCATACTCAGTCCTACAGGATTAGGCATATTACAATCTTAGTCCCGTACTTTGCAAAAGTCATCCCACTGTTTCTAGATTTTGCACTTTCAATCTCACAGTTTTAGAAATGTACATAAATATATAGTCCCGCAAATTTTAAATATTGCATTGATAGTCCTAAATTACCATATTATTCAATGTATCACATGTTGTGAAAGCTTTCATTTTTTGTTACCTATTTTGTTCGTGGCATTGTTACTCATACTTAGAATTTATTATAAGAAAACTAAGAGAAATGTTCGATATCTTCAGCTTCCTTCAACTCTCGTTATTTATAACTTGAATCCGGACTTGAAACGCGGACTCCAAATCTTGTTAAAGTATATGACGTCACTGCTTATGTCATATTTCTGAATTATCGCCAGTTGTTTCCTTTTTCTTCCGCGTGACTCAGCCCATGTGATGGTTATCAGGGAATCTTTAAAAATTTAGTTTGCATGGTCCCCGAGGATAACGCGTCTCGTGAGCTGGTCTAGCTGTGTGGTTTTGTCGGTCGGGTTTGGGTCAGAATTCTTTTCCAAACTCGGGCTCTTTCTGTTCAGGGCATATATGACAGATTTGATCGATCCCACAACCAACATGTGCCACGTTACATGATTTCTGGTAAGTTTCTTTATTGGTCGAAATCTTGTTTTTCCAGAGAATTATTGTCTCTGTCTCGAAAAGTTTCTCTGCAAATCCTGTTGTTGATCCTGTCATTGAATTCTGAAGGAAAGATCCATTTGCTGAATTCTAGAAAAACTTGAATGGATACTTGACTTCATCCATTTCAGTTAGACAAACCCAAAGTCCCCATGCTCGCCTTGTAGAAGCTTCATTTTCTGAGATTGCTCCTACTAGTAATGGTGCTTCTTCCAGTGAAGCTGCCTTAATGTATTTCAAAGCATTTACATTCGGTCTTCTAATCTTGATGAGATGAAAAGCTTTATTGAAACCTTCTTTTGCTGGTTCTAGAGCTGCATTGATAAAATACAGTTCCAAAATGTCTCCTCTGGCCAAATGTGGATTGTTGGCCCAAGTATCGTAAACTGCATCCCTAATCCATTTTGGTAACTTGGAAATTTCTGGGAATCTTGGTGATATAAAGATATATTGAAGCTAAAGCTCCAAAAGTATACCATTCTTGTACTTCATTTGGATGACTTCCTTGTTTCATCCAAACTCTTGGGTATTTGCCGGAGATATCAACCATTGTCTTTTTGGGTTAATGCCTTTTCTTGTAATCAATTTATCCCATTGTCGTTGATAAACCTGCATTGGAGAAATCTTAATCTTATCAGTTTGAACCTTAGATTTTCCTGTTTGTTGCCTAAGATTCAACTCTCTCTCTCTTTAACCTTAGAGGTGCTGGGTTGACTTGAAGACTCGGGTTGTGACACCAGAGCTTCAATATTCATTACAGTTTGTACACCCTCAGAGGATGCATCACTGATAAGCGTGAATTTTGCAGGTGTTTTGTGGCGTATTTGAGCTATAATGATAAGTAAACATGCATATACTGCGTAAACGTTACATATTCACTCCTTGTGGAAAAGATATTACACTTTGCTTATTTTGTAGAAATTTCATGATATTTGAAGCTAATTGAATAAGAATATGAGGAAAGCAAAGTAGAAACGCGGAGAATGAGTGGATATACTAAACGTGAAGCCTAAAAGAGCGAAAGTTGAGCGTTCACGGAAGAGACAGGGGCACACGGGTTGGGCGTGCCTCAAGACACCACCCGTGCACCCTCGTATTAGGTTGATTGAAGTCGCAAAGATGGCGCACGGGTTGCCCATGCATGGGCGCACCACCCGTGCGCCTACAGAGAGTTAGAGTATCTCACCAGTGGCGCACGGGTAGGCCGTGCTCCGACGCACCACCCGTGCGCCCTACAGAGAGTTGGGGTATTCCAAGAGGTGGCGCACGGTAACCGTGCGTGGGCGCACCACCCGTGCGTCGCGCTGAATCCCATAACTCGCATCATTAAGCCCTAAACATGATGGGAGGTATAAAAAGGCTTTTGGGGGCGCACACAGGAGATTCTCGGCATTTTTGGGATCTACAACACAAGACAAGAGTCAACTCTTGGAAGGAGACATCAAGGAGATAATCGGGTTGCATCGGAGCTTGAAGAACGGAGATATATCGAGAGATTGTCGACGTTCCTAAGTTTTCTTGCTTCTCTTTTACTTTCACTCTTTTAGTTTCATTTGTAATGACTTTGAACACTTTGTGTGTAAGTTGTTTAATCATGTGTAGCTAAACTCTTTGTGATTTCCGGGTTTTGGAAGTAGATTAATGAACTCTTGTTGGATGTTTTAATCTTGGTTGAAGTTATTATCTTGAAGCCTATTTGAGTACTTTGAGCTTATTCTTGTTTTATCACTTGGCCAATGATTTAACATGTTTTATATATTGATTCATAATTCGAGAAATGAGTTTCAATATTAGATCTTAAGTACTTGACACGAATATTTGCATGAATCGAGAGGTTTGTGAATATTGTGAGGACATTTGATCTATTGTGCATTTGGGAGTTGTGTATCTTATGTTGAGTAGAGATGCTAGCATAGATATTTCAATCTACATTTTATATGCATCTCGAGAGGGAGGATAAAATAGCTTTGTGATCGTCTTATAAGAATATTGATAATAACCTTGGCTTTGATTAAATCAGACAACAAGAGGATTGTTAATCGAAACCTTAACTCGGAAATCCATTTCATCATCTTGATACTTCTTTCATTTGTGTTATTGTATTCTTGTGTTTTAGTGATTGAAATTGTCTTAATCTCAAAACAACAACCATCAAATATTGATCGTCTAAATAAAAGTAAAACTATCTGGGTTCAATACTTAGCCTATTGATTTATTAGTCTCCGTGGATACGACCTGTTAGATAAATGTTTTTATCATGATTTTGATGATTTTATTAAAATGAGTTTTTATACCAAAACAATGTCCCTAAATGTTGTCCCAATACTTCCGATCGATCTAAAATGTTTTTACTATTTTTCGGAGTATTTCTTGAAGTTAATATTCGATTTAAAATTGACAACACTTTTGTTTCAAAGCTCGACCTGTCGCCGCCCATAGGGCAACCCACTGAGTTGAGTTTTGAAACAGAAAATGGGACGTAAGAAAAAAAAGCGTGGCGGCAGAGTCGGCCGACTGTGTGGGCGACCGGTGTGGTCGGCCGATCGGCCGACCGGCGAATTGCACCGCAAGTTGGATTTTTGTTCCGACTTCTCTTTCGAAAAACGCGTCGGCAACCGGTCACGGTGGGGCTTACGGCCGCACCCTCGACCGGTCCCCCGTGTAAAAATTCGCAGAATTCAATTTCAATCTTATCTCTGTGCTGACGGTCGAACCCCATGTTTGACAAAGAAACTATCCGCTATGCGTTTTGCATGCCTTTTCCTATTTTGTGGGATTGATTTCTAACAATTTATATTGATGATTTTAAATGGTTTCTTTTGCAAAGAAATCACTCCCCAAGGAGGAGCCAATGTCCGGAAATCAAAGCCAAGACCTCTCCTATAAATAGAGGCTTCATTCAAGCAACAAGATACAACACTCCATACAAGCAAAGAGCAAACAAAGCAAACACTTTCATATATCTTGTTGTATTAGCCTTAGCACTTTCACTTGCACAAATTTGAGGTATAGGCTTTCAATTCTTGATTACACTTGTACTCATATTGTATCAATCATTATTGAGTTGTAATCTTGATTTTGGTCATCATTCAACACAAGACATCCTTGTGAGTATTCTTGTGGTAAGAATACACTTGGGTGATCTAGGTGATAGGTGTTTGAAGGTTGTGGTAATCTTCAAAGGTGTTGTAAAAGGATTGTGGTAATCCTCAAGGTGGTGTAAGAGGGTTGTGGTAATCCTCAAGTTGAATTTGTATTAATTTTGGTAATTAATAAAATTCTTTTTCTTTTCGAAATCCATCCCGGATATACTGGGGTGGTAGAGGATTAGGCCCTAGGTGGGTTGAACCTCTTTAAATCGACGCAGTGTTGTTTTATTTCCGCATTTACATTCTCGTCTTTGGTTGATTATTCGTGAAAAAGAGGGCAAAATCTGAAAAACCGAGATAATCTATTCACCCCCTCTAGATTATCGTAGCCACTGACTAACAAGTGGTATCAAAGCCAAACTCTTTGGCTAGCTCGTCCGAGTAAAGAGGAAAGATCCATGGCTACGAATGACGCTTATCTCACCACCGCGCTCCACCAACAAGCCACCATTGTTCGACGCCAACAACTACGCATTTTGGAAAGACCGTATGGAGTGCTTTCTACAAGGGTGCGGATTTGACATATGGAATGTGGTTATTGAAGGAGTTGATCAACCAACGAAAAAATTGGAGGATGGCACCTCGACTCCTAAACCTTTCAAGGAGTTCGATGAAAATGATAAGAAGGCTTTCTCTCTAAACGGTAAGGCCTTAAATATTTTGCATTGCTCACTTACCGCCACCGAGTACAATCGCATACGAGGCATAAGGTCGGCACATGAGGTTTGGGAAAAATTGGAGACTATATATGAAGGAACAAAGAAGGTCAAGCAAGCTAGAAAGACCATGCTTGTTAAAGACTTTGAAAACTTTAACATGTATGATGGTGAAAACATCTCCAAGATGGTGGAAAGGCTTGACAACATTGTCAATCCTCTTGTGGCCCTCGGTAAAGTCATCTCCGAAGAAGACAAAGTGACTAAGGTATTGAATGCTCTTCGGCTCATGGTCCGAAAAAGGTGACGGCAATCACGGAAGCACAAAATCTTGAGACACTCAAGTTTGTGAGCTCATCGGGAACCTCCTCATCTATGAAGTCTATCTCAAGGAGAGGAAAAATACCAAACCAACCATCAATCAATCGGGTATGCAAAATATTCCTAAAGGTCTTGCTTCCTCTTCTAATAATGCATACTATGGTAATGATGATGATGAGGAGACGGCCGCACTTGTTCGAAAATTTGCAAAATTTGTGAATAAAAACAAAGCAAGAAAACCAAGAGATAATGCTTGCTTTAAGTGCGGAAAGCCCGGGCACTTCATAGCCGATTGCCCAAAACTCAATGAGGAGGAACAAAAGAAAAAGAAGCTTTTTCCGAAAAAGAAGGCTCTAAATGCGGATGTCAAAACTTGGGATGAGCTACTCGAGACATCCGACGAGGAAGGTGAAACCGAACATGGTCTTATGGCTATGGACGATGAAAATAATGAGGTACGCTCTAACTCCTCTACCTCCTCCTTAGTTGATGAATTGCAATGTGATTTTGATGAGTTGCAAAATGAATTTCATAAATTAATTGTTAAATACAAGAGTTTAAAGAAGGAGCATAAAGAGCTTAAAATAGAAAAGGATAAATTATTTACATCTTATGAGACTCTTGATCATGTTCATGCTATTACCCTTACTCAAATTCAAACTCTTGAAACCGAGAAACAAATGCTCACTAATGATATTGATAATTTGAAAAAGGATGTGCATCGTTTCAATTTAAGCACGGATAAGGTTACTAAAATTTTAGATGCACAAAGAGGTGAGCATTCAAAACAAGGACTTGGTTACAAACCATTTCAAAAAATCTTTAAGAAAAATAACCAAGGTCCTACTTTCATACGTGCTAGTAGCTCTCATACTCCTACTTGTTTTTATTGTGGCAAAATTGGACATTATGCTAATAATTGCAAATTGAGAAATAGCTCTAGTTATATTTGGAGACCCAAAGGTCTCAAAACTAACCCCATGGACCCCAAAATTATAGGGTACCTAAAAGAAATGATTTTGTAGGTAATAGGGGCTATAACAACCATGGAGGATTCGAAATGGCTCGTGGACAGCGGATGTTCACGCCATATGACCGGGAGAGAGAGCTTTTTACCAACATCAAGCTCCAAGAAGAGGGTATGGTCATGTTCGGCAATGGCAAAGGAAAAATTCTTGGAAATGGAGAAATTGGTAACTCTTCTTTCTCTCTTTGTAATGTTCTTTTTTTAGGGCTTAAGTTTAATTTGATAAGTGTTAGCCAACTTTGTGATTCTAATTATGATGTTTCTTTTAATAAAAAAAAAAAATGCCTTATTCTTAAAAATGGTAATATTATTTGTGAAGCAAATAGAAAAGGCAATCTTTACAAAATTTGTACTAGTGATTTGGTTAGTCAAAATGTTTCTTGTCTTGTCGCCAATAATGATTTAACGAGTTTATGGCATAGGCGACTCGGACATGTTGGATACAAGAATTTGAAAAATATTTACAAAAACCAACATGTAAAAGGACTACCCAAATTGAATTTTGAAAATCTTGGCTTATGTGACACTTGTCAAAAGAACAAATTAGTTAAGAGTAGTTTTAAGCCCAAAAATGAAATTTCCACTACCAAACCCCTACAATTGCTTCACCTTGATTTGTATGGGGATATTAGTGCCTAGTCTAAGTGGAAAACATTACACTTTCGTTATTGTCGATGATTTTTCTAGATACACTTGGGTTCTTTTTCTTGCAAATAAAAGCGATGCCGTTAATGAGTTTGTTAAGTTGTGTAGACGCATTGAGAATGAAAAGGAAGATACCATTAAAACTATTCGAAGTGATCGAGGCGGAGAATTTGACGGTGAGTTTAGAATCTTTTGTGAAACCAAGGGATATACGCACAATTTTTCGGCTCCAAGGACACCTCAACAAAATGGTGTAGCCGAAAGGAAGAATCGGACGCTACAAGAAATGAGTCGGTCCATGCTCAATGAATTTTCTCTTCCAAAATATTTTTGGGCCGGCCGTAAGTACCGCTTGCTATGTCACTAATCGAGTTTATATTCGTCCTAAAATGAATAAAACTCCATATGAGCTTTGGAAAGGAAGAACTCCAAATATTAGTTATTTCAAAATATTTGGATGTAAGTGCTTTATTTTGAATACTAAGGATCAATTGGACAAACTTGATCCTAAGGCCGATGAAGGAATATTTATGGGGTATTCAACCAAGAGCAAAGCATATCGGGTTTACAACAAGACTAGCATGGTTGTTGAAGAATCTATTCATGTCAAATTTAATGAAGCCTCGGGTGTTGAAAGAATACCCAATGACGATAGTGATGAAGAGGATATTGTTGAACCTATTGTTCAAAGTAATGCTCAAAATGATGATCCTTCTACTTCAAATGATCAACCTTCAAGTTCAAATGTTCCTCAAGAAGATAGGGGTGATACTTCGAATCTTCCCGTAGCATTAAAATTTAAGGGAGATCACCCAAAAGATCTTATTATTGGTGATCCCCTTGATAAAGTAATGACTCGAAGGAATTTTGCCGAGAAAGCTCTTATATCTCAAAAAGAGCCTAAAAATGCTAAGGAAGCTATTGAGGATGAAGATTGGTTTTTGGAAATGCAAGAGGAGTTGAATCAATTTGAAAGAAATGATGTATGGGAATTAGTACCTTGTCCTCCATCTCAAACAATTATTGGTACAAAATGGGTATTCCGGAACAAACTTGATGATCAAGGCAACATTGTTCGAAATAAGGCAAGGTTAGTAGCTCAAGGGTATTGTCAAGAAGAAGGTATTGACTATGATGAAACTTTTGCACCCGTAGCACGTTTAGAAGCTATTCGTATCTTACTTGCCTATTCTTGTTTCAAAAATTTCAAACTTTACCAAATGGATGTTAAATCCGCTTTCTTAAATGGTATTATTCAAGAAGAAGTCTATGTAAAACAACCTCCGGGGTTTGAAAATTTTTCTAGGCCTAATGATGTTTATAAACTTAAAAAGGCTTTGTATGGTTTAAAACAAGCACCGTGCATGGTATGATAGACTTAGCTCTTTTCTTTTGCAAAATGGTTTTACAAGAGGTAAAGTTGATACTACACTCTTTGTTTTTGAAAAAGGGCAAGATTGTTTACTTGTGCAAATTTATGTTGATGATATTATCTTTGGTGCTACTAATGAATCTTTGTGCAAGAAATTCTCCAAGTTAATGCAAGGTGAATTCGAGATGAGTATGATGGGGAGCTAAACTTCTTCCTTGGACTTCAAATTAAGCAATGCCAAGAAGGTATTTATATCTCGTAATCAAAGTATACAAAAGAACTTTTGAAGAAGTTCGGCATTGAAGAAGGAAGAACCGTCTGACTTATGGCAACCAATGTCAAAATTGACAAAGATGAAAAAGGCAAGTCGGTTGATGAATCCAAGTATCGAGGTATGATTGGTAGTTTACTTTATTTAACCGCTAGTAGACCGGACATTCTTCATGCCGTATGCCTATGTGCTCGTTTTCAAAGCAATCCCAAAGAATCTCATATGAGTGCCGTTAAAAGGATTTTTCGATATTTGAAAGGCACCATTCAATATGGTTTATTTTATCCAAAGAATGAAAATTTTTCTCTTAAAGGTTATAGTGATTGGACTATGCGGGAAATATTGATGATCGGAAAAGACTTCTTAGGATCATGTCAATTTTTAGGCGATTGCCTAGTTTCTTGGTTCTCAAAGAAACAAAATTGCGTTTCACTTTCAACGGCGAAGCCGAATATATTTCCGCCGCCTTTTGTTGTACTCAACTTTGGATGAAACAAACCTTAGCGGATTACAAATGTTCTTTTGAAAATGTTCCTATATTTTGTGATAATATATCCGCTATAAATATTGCTCAAAACCCGGTTCATCACAACCGTACTAAACATATTGAGATTCGACATCATTTTCTAAGGGATTGTGTCTCAAAACGAAAAATTGAGATATCTTTTGTACCATCTCAAGATCAATTAGCGGATATTTTCACAAAACCGCTAACTTCCGAGACTTTTGCGTCGATACGAGCTCGGTTAGGCATAATGCATATTGAATGATATTTACGTTTGTATTTTGCACGTTTTTAAAACTTAGGGGCAAAAATCGGATTTTTGGTTGAAAATTGATTTTGGAAAATTTGCAAAAAACAAGGTGAAGAGGTTGAGGCAACCTGCGTCCTCAACGCCGACCGGCCGCCCTCAACCACGCACCGGCCGCCTAAGCCATTTTTTGGTTTAAAATTGTTCTGTCTTCAAAGATTAGTCATTTTCACTCTTTTTGGCCATTTTTCGTCCCCTTTGCCAAATTCACACAAATTTCACTCAAAATTTGTTTTCATGAATTCAATTCATATCATACACCTTATATGACTTGTTTATCATCATCATCGCTCATCTTTACCGATCGAATGGTAAGAATTTATTCCTTTTGCTCAAATGGGTTGAACCTCGAGTTTATGGCTTTCTTGTATATTACTTGATGAAATTATTTTGTGATCATGATGAGCTTAGTTATTATGCTGTATTGTATGATGTTTGGTATGATTTGGTGATGAAATTTTTGGCTTGAATCTCTTACAAGGGCTTTATACAATCTCTTTTATATTTTACACCCACAAGGTGTTCGATGAATTGTCGCAATGAATTGTTCGACTTTTACATGACTCTTATGCTTTCATATGTCTTATATACTTATTGAGATCATGTCTTGACACTTAAAACGTGCTTATGGATATCAAATGATACTTTTCTCCCATTTTTTTGGATTATAAGTTTATCTTCTCGAATGGTTGATAAATCGTCTCTTTGGCACACTTTGATATACTTGTATGATGTTTTTATTGTCCTAACATTCTTTTGATGATTCCAAAGGGGAGAAACAGAAAATGGCTCGTTAGCTCAAAGAAGCTAATAAAAGCTCGATATAGAAGCCTATAAGCTACGGCTTGTTTAGGCCATAAGTTGTGAAGAAAACTTAGTCCAATGGTTGTTTTATGGACTTGTTTGCATGGATATTAAGTATTTGTGACAGTGGGGAGCTTTAGCTTGTGCTTCTAGCTTATACAATACTTCTTATTGATATGCTTATTGATAGGGGAGCTTTTTGTAAAATATTATTAAACGGATAGTTTACTCTAAAACCGAAAATTGTTTTGTTTTCAAAATCGTCCTCTTGTAAATTGTTTTGGTTTGTAATCATCAAAAAGGGGAGTTTGTTAGATAAATGTTTTTATCATGATTTTGATGATTTTATTAAAATGAGTTTTTATACCAAAACAATGTCCCTAAATGTTGTCCCAATACTTCCGATCGATCTAAAATGTTTTTACTATTTTTCTGAGTATTTCTTGAAGTTAATATTCGATTTAAAATTGGACAACACTTTTGTTTCAGCTCGACCGGTCGCCCTATAGGGCAACCCGCACTGAGTTGAGTTTTGAAACAGAAAATGGGACGTAAGAAAAAAAAGCGGGCGGCATGTCGCCGACTGTGGGCGACGGTGTGGTCGACCGGTCGACCGGGCGGGGCGACTGCACTGCAAGTTGGATTTTTGTTCCGCACTTCTGCTTCGCAAAAACGTCAAGGGCGGCGGGTCAGTCACGGTGAGGGCGACGGTCGCACCCCGACCGGCCCCCTGTGTAAAAATTCGAATTCAATTTCAATCTTATCTCTGCACGACCTGGTCGAACCCATGTTTGACAAAGAAACTATCCGCTATGCTGCATGACTTTTCCCTATTTTGTGGGATTGATTTCTAACACTATATTGATGATTTTAAATGGTTTCTTTTGCAGCAAATCACTCCCCAAGGAGGAGCCAATGTCCTGAAATCAAAGCCAAGACCTCTCCTATAAATAGAGGCTTCATTCAAGCAACAAGATACAACACTCCATACAAGCAAAGAGCAAACAAAGCAAACACTTTCATATATCTTGTTGTATTAGCCTTAGCACTTTCACTTGCACAAATTTGAGGTCTAGGCTTTCAATTCTTGATTACACTTGTACTCATATCATTGTATCAATCATTATTGAGTTGTAATCTTGATTTTGGTCATCATTCAACACAAGACATCCTTGTGAGTATTCTGTGGTAAGAATACACTTGGGTGATCTAGGTGATAGGTGTTTGAAGGTTGTGGTAATCTTCAAAGGTGTTGTAAAAGGATTGTGGTAATCCTCAAGGTGGTGTAAGAGGGTTGTGGTAATCCTCAAGTTGAATTTGTATTAATTTTGGTAATTAATAAAATTCTTTTTCTTTTCGAAATCCATCCCGGATATACTGGGGTGGTAGAGGATTAGGCCCTAGGTGGGTTGAACCTCTTTAAATCGACGAGTGTTGTTTTATTTCCGCATTTACATTCTCGTCTTTGGTTGATTATTCGTAAAAGAGGGCAAAATCTGAAAAACCGAGATAATCTATTCACCCCCCCTCTAGATTATCGTAGCCACTTGGACTAACACGACCTTGCTACCCTATTCGATAACGAACACCGTACACTTGCGGTGGAGCTAAAAATATAGGCGAACAAGTTTTTGGCGCCGTTGCCAGGGACTAATACGATTTATAGTGCTAATATTGCAATAGATAGAATTATTCTTAAATTAGACATTTTTTTTATTTATTTTGTTTTAGTGTGACTTGAATTCCACATTATTTGACTTGTTTCTTCTAGTTTGGTCCAGGTAGTGTATGAACACGCTCTAAGCGGGGACTTAATACCACTCATACCTGGGAAGTTGAGGCTTTCGCGAGGAGAATCAGTCTTACCACTAGACGAGCCAGTGAAAGACAACACAATCCGATAATGGGGGATTTGAATGAGTTACCAATACCACCAAACAATGGTGGAAACGAAGTTACCGATACGGTTCAACAACAAGCCATTCGTGATTACTTTCACCACAAACGAATCGTAATTACGGTGGTATTGCCCATATTCCCATCAATGCCAACAACTTCGAGCTCAAATCGGCACTAATCAATATGGTGCAACAGAATCGCTTTGGGGGTTTGCAAATCAAGATCCTAACTCTCACCTTGCGCATTTTATCCAAATATGCAATACGATCAAAATGAACGGAGTCTCGATGACGCCATAAGATTGCGCCTATTCCCATTCTCTTTACGGGATAAGGCGAAATTGGTTGGGTACTTTAACGCAAGGAAGTGTGAGCACATGGGATGATTTGAGCCAAAAGTTTTTGTTTAAATTCTTTCCACCAAGCAAAACTTTGCAGCTCAAAAGTGAGATCACTCAATTCCGACAATTTGATTCCGAGCCTTTGTACGAGGCTTGGGAAAGATTTAGGGATTTGTTAAGAAGATGTCCACAACACGGCTTTCCGGAGGATCATGATTATGTTTCTTTTACAATGGTTTAATGGGGCAAACGAGGGCCTTTGTTGATGCCGCGGAGAGGAGCATTGTTGGCAAGGTTTCCACAAGATGCCTTAAATCTTCTTGGGAAATGGCCATGAACGATTACCAATGGCCATCCGAAAGATCCAATGTACAACGAGTAGCGAAATCTCGATTCAGACCTTATCAAAACATCGGCACAAGTAGCGGCTTTGACAACTCAATTGAATGTATTTGAAGGGGCGGAAGCAGGTACGAGCACGGGTAGTGAAGCTCTTCTATATCCGATGGAAGAGGTAAATTATGTGAATAACCGGAATTTCAAAGAATTTTAGGAATAATTTAAACCCAACGCACTACCATCCAGGGTTGAGAAATCATGAAAATTTTTCCTATGCAAATACAAAGAATGTGTTACAACCCCATCGGGATTCAATGCCGAGTGGAGCGGTAATGGAGGAGGCAAATCGTCGTTGGAAGATATACTCACCTCTTTCATAAATCAATCTAGTGCTTTCATGAATGAGACGAGGAGCGCCGATAAGCAAGACCTTAGGATGGATAAGTTAGAACAACAAGTGGCAAGCTCAATAAAGAACTGAAACTCAAATAGGTCAATTGGCCGCAATTGTGGGGAGTCAACATCAAAAGGGTCAATTTCAAGCAACACGGAGGTCAACCCGGGGAACATTGCAATGCTATCCATGTGTGGGGTGGAAAAGAAAATGAAGAGTCCAAAACGCCGATATTGATGTGATGTCGAATCACGCACGTCTCGTGTATCAATGCACGACCAAATCGTGTGTGTTGTCGAAGCCTACCATCCAAATTCAGGAAAATGACAGAAATGACGCTCAAGGCAATATGAAAGTTAAAGGAGGAATCGAGCAACAATTAGATAAGCAAAAAAGAGCCAAGAAACGTGAATCGTATCCTAACTCTAATTTCTTTGAAATATAATGTCCTCTTCCTTTCCCGATTGTTTCACAAGACTAATCAATAATCAATTTGCTAAATTTGTGGGCATGTTTAAAAATTGCACATTAATGTTCCTTTTGCGAAAGCAATGAAACATATGCCAAATTATGCAAAGTTTTTAGGGAAGCGATGTCCAACAAGAACAAATGGGCAGAGAATGGGATTGTCAACTGACGGAAGAATGTAGCGCACTCATACAAAGGAAAATACCGCAAAAGATGAAAGATCAGGGGAGTTTCACTATTCCTTGTACGATAGGCGATATTTCCTTTGACAATGTACTTTGTGATCTAGATCTGTCTCAATTTGATGCCGCTGTCCGTTCTCAGAAAGCTTGGACTCGTAGAAGTGAAACCATCCACTGTCACCCTACAACTCGCGGATAGATCACTCGTACATCCAACGGGGATATTAGAAGATGTGCTCATAAAAGTCGATAGATTCATATTCCCGTGGATTTTCTAGTGTTGGATATGAATGAGGATTGTGACACTCCTCTTATACTTGGGCGTCCATTTTTGGCAACCGCGGAAGCACTAATAGATGTTAAGAAAGGGGAGCTTACATTACAAGTTGATGATGAGCGTATTTCATTTTCCGTTTTCCGGAATGTGAAAGGACATGATGATCTTAATGGTTGTAAAACAAAAACAATTGCTAATTCGTACTCAAGCTAATAGCTTGAATAATTGTGTGCATTCTAAAGATAATATGCAGGATTATCAATGAAGAAGAAGGAAAGGCACAAAAAGCCTGAAGTTGAACCAAGAGCGTGCACGTACCATTCGCACGATGAAGAGGAGAACACATGGATAGTTGACGAACATGAAAAACCTCCTTTAGTAATGATCAAGGGAGGTGTAAATCCAAATGAGCGGGATTGGCATGGAAAAGCGCACGATGAGGTGACAAGCCTCATTTCGCAAAGATCATAATCGGAATCAAAAGGCGTCAAGCTAACGACGTTAAATATAGCGCTTGTTGGGAGGCAACCCAACGGTTTTTCGTGTGTGTTTAGTTTCAAAAATTTGTGTGATTTGAGTGCTTTGATATGCGAGTTTTTATTAATAAGTGTGATTAGTGTGTTTTTGTTGAATTTTTGTGTGTTTTTATATAATAAAAAAAAAAAGAGAGAAATTTGTTGTACAAGTGCGCACGGGTAGCCCGTGCGTTGGCACACCACCCGTGCGCCCTACAGAGAGGTGAGGAATTTGCCGGGGTGGCGCACGGGTAACCCGTGCTTCGACGCACCACCCGTGCGCCCTGTAGAAGAGGCTTAAATATGACAGTTTTTAAAGCTGTTCTTCTTCAAAAATCCCCCAAATCGCGCGCCACTACCCCCAAACTTCATTGCCATCGATACTTCTTGCAAATTCTACTTAAATTCTTCCTTTTAATCCCTCTCCCATCACAATTGAACGTCACTTTACATTGAATTCAAACTTACTTGAAGAATTGTGAGAACAAGCACCTAGGGTTCAAATCTTCCACTTCGAGTTTAACTTAGAGAATTCCGGTAAGAACACCGTTTCTCCTTGTCAATTCGTTGTTAATTATGTATTAGGGAGCATGGTAGGTGTTTATTTTGATATTTTTTCTATGAATTATGTGAATTATTCCTTGAGGCAAATTATCAAACACCTTGTGAGCTTGTGTAATTGAGGAGATTTAGGATGAATTGTTGGTGAGTAGGGTATGGCCTATGATAGTTTAAGCTAATATTTGTCTAGAATGGCCATAATTTTTGTTTGTTTGGGGTAGTTGATCGATCAAAGTGACGTGGGCATGTGAATTTACATCACCCAATATGTTAGCTTTACTCCCCTATTTTGTTGTTGCCATTGATGATATTGAGAGGCTAATGAAATGCGTTTCAGGTACAAACACTTCATGGCCGAGCGAAGAAACCCCGGGTGGAAGGAGCGTGCACGCGGGACGGCACAAATGTAAGTAGCACCGCCGGAGGTCGATCAAAACGATCTGAAGCATATGGGGTCAACTTAACAAATGCCGATGATCTTGAGCGATGGAATCGCTTGATCGGTCGCCAAATAGCTCCATCTCGCTACGCCGACGATGATTGTACCCAAACTTTGGGGATCCATGAGGACGTGTGGCGTCTTTTCGCCAAGGTAGGATGGACGAACTTCATGAGCCGAAAGTGGCCGACATTTAAAAAGTATACATTGGAGTTCTTAAGTACCGTGGAAGTACTCAAACAAGGCGGGACTTTTGAACCGTATATGATAAAAAGGGGTTGGGAATGTCCGTAGACAACTGTCTATGACTCAATTGAATACCATTTTCGAGAGTCCCAACAAACGCTCGTACTCGCCCGATGCCTCATTATGATCAATACGACTTCTGGAGAATGCTTGTGGAAACACCACAAACGGGGCCGATGTTGTATGCCGCGCGGACCGCCAAAGCCTCGTGGATCCGAATCCCGTTTTCCGGTATATTCAACGCGTGTTCGCATCCTCCGTGTTCGCCGAGAAAACATTGGAGGTATGACGACTAAGAACTTTATCTCCTTTGGTGTATGGTTACAAACACCCTACAACACCGCTGTCAATTTTGCCGAACAAATCGAACAGATTAGCTAGGCGGGAAGGGGGTACGATTTCTATAGGGGCCTCATTACCCCTATGCGGCATTTCAATGTTGATTTCCGAGGCTTGGAGCCTATCCCGGCAGCACTCGGATTAATTTGGCATCGTTGCACCATATGAAGTTCATAGCGAATGAAGACAATGATTTGTGCTTCTACAAAAGAAAGGTGCTTCATTTCCGTTGCCTAACCCACCATACACCACGGTCGAGACATTGACGGACACCACCAACTTCCTCATGAACTCCGACGCACACAACCGAATTCGAGGCTATAGAGGCAAGAAAGCGTCGCAGAGTCGAAGGTTTCTTGGATGAGGAGGATATGGTGGCGGAGGAGGAGGATGCGTTTCATGGTCGAGACATGGGGATGGAACCTCATCACCCCCAAATTGGGTATGATATACCCGAGTCCTCACACGGAGCGATTACCCCGACATTCTCAAAGCGGGATCGCCCGGTCCGTCTCTGATGGAGGACCCCATCGCGACGCCAATTTTCAAGACATGTTTTATGCGTTTGGGGAGAACTTGAGGCGGCAAGAAGAAGAGTTGAGCGCGCAAGGAGAGGATTTGAGGCAACATAGGGCTGATTTTCTCGCGTTCGCCGAGCGATCGGAGCAGCGTTCGAGGAGACGTGGCAAGTGCTCCAACAGCCTACAAATGTGGCATATTTCTCAAGGCCACTTCCCACCACCACCGCCATGATGATTCAGTATATCCCCACTTTTTGTTATTAAAATTCTATTTTTCCCCTTAGGACACTATAATTTCATTCAAGTTTGGGGGAGAGATAGCATTTTAATAAATGAAAAGTGTGGATACATACATACATAAAAAAAAAAATACATTTTCATGCATTTGTTTGTTATCATATAGTTGCATTAGAGCATTTTAGGTTGCATTTGCATTAGAGCACGTTTATAGCTTTTGCACGTTTATTGTTTTAGTAGTGGTTAGAGAGTGTGTTTTTGGAGCATGGTACAACTTGTTGTTTGTGTGTTGATGGAAAATTCATATTGTTGGGATTAGATGCTGTTTATGCGTTGATTGAGCCTCGAATAGATAACTTTGAGCATGTTGATATGGAAAACTTGGTGTGATGCTTTGAATTACATTTTGACAAGCCTGTGAGCTTTGAGCCTTTCCGCTTATATCTTATGCGGTCTTGTTGTAATTTGAGTGTATCATTCATGTTGGTTAAAATTCTAGAACTTGCTTGGGTATCTCTGTCAAGGCCACATGTGTATGTGAATTGTGAATGTGATTAAAGGCCATCTTTTCTAGCCTTTCATGCCTTTTGCCTACCTAAAAATGTGAAAACTCCTAGTTAGCCAAGTTGAGCCTATAGCCTATTTCTTTGATAACCACAAATTTAGCCCTTGATCTTACTATATTTCCATCACCTTAAACTCGAATGTATAACATTGAGTAAAAGGGGAATGAACGAAGTTGAATGGGTGGGAATTGAAAAATAGGATAATTGGGCATACTTGGTTAAATGGAATAAAAAGAGGAAGGAAAGATGTTGAAAATGCACAAATGAAAAAAACAAAAATTAGATTGAAAAGTGGATAAACTTGGGGGGCGAAGGATTGTGAATGGAGGTGAT
Source organism: Rehmannia glutinosa (assembly GCA_016081115.2). Classification (NCBI taxonomy): domain Eukaryota; kingdom Viridiplantae; phylum Streptophyta; class Magnoliopsida; order Lamiales; family Orobanchaceae; genus Rehmannia; species Rehmannia glutinosa. The sequence goes on from CM071936.1 coordinate 32,094,438, forward strand.
TCTCAAAAGAAAAGACGGAAATGGAGATAAATGAAGTTGATAAAAATGAGGGATGATTGGAGTAGCATATGGGATTGGAATGAAAATGATTGATATGCTCATCGGTCTATACACTCGAGTTTGAGTCACTTTATCCAAAAATCTCCTACCTAAACCAAAGAGCCTTCATTACAACCAAATGAGAAAGTCCTTTATGATTCACAAATTGCATACACTCTCGTGGCGGAGATATGAGACAAATTGCAAGCCTATGGTAATTTTGCGACATCGAATTGATTTAAGCGTAAACACGTCCTATAACCTCGTGAGATGAGAGTATACACTTAACTTTGAGAGTTGGATTGAGCATTTCACTTTGTTTTATTTGAGGCGTGTTCTTTGATTAGATATTTGAGGCTTGATTGAGTTGTACTCGGCATTCATGACGAACAATTTGGATTTTCTTGTAGACTCTTGGTGTGTGTCATTGTTATCTTTATCTCCCTGTTATGCTTTATCGTGTTATAAATATTGTTGATCGACGGTCAACAGTTTAAGTTTGGGTGATTTTGATAAGCGTGAATTTTGCATGTGTTTTGATGCGTATTTCGAGCTATAATGATAAGTAAACATACATATACTCGCGTTAAACGTTACATATTCACTCCTTGTGGAAAAGATATTACACTTTGCTTATTTTGTAGAAATTTCATGATATTTGAAGCTAATTGAATAAGAATATGAGGAAAGCAAATTAGAAACGCGGAGAATTGAGTGGATATACGAAACGTGAAGCCTAAAAGAGCGAAAGTTGAGTGTTCACGGAAGAGACAGGGGGCACACGGGTTGGGCGTGCCTCAAGATACCGCCCGTGCACCCCTGTATAAGGTTGATTGAAGCTGCAACATGGCGCACGGGTAGCCCATGCATGGGCGCACCACCCGTGCGCCCTACAGAGAGTTAGAGTATCTCACCGGAGTGGCGCACGGGTAGGCCGTGCTCCGACGCACCACCCGTGCGCCCTACAGAGAGTTGGGGTATTCCAGCAGGGTGGCGCACGTGGGTAACCGTGCGTGGCGCACCACCCGTGCGTCATTGGCTGAATCCCATGTCTGCAAAGATTAAGCCCTAAACATGATGGGAGGTATAAAAAGGCTTTTTGGGGGGGCGCACACAGGGAGATTCTGGCATTTTTGGGATCTACAACACAAGACAAGAGTCAACTCTTGGAAGGAGACATCAAGGAGATAATCGGGTTGCATCGGAGCTTGAAGAACGGAGATATATCGAGAGATTGTCGACGTTCCTAAGTTTTCTTGCTTCTCTTTTACTTTCACTCTTTTAGTTTCATTTGTAATGACTTTGAACACTTTGTGTGTAAGTTGTTTAATCATGTGTAGCTAAACTCTTTGTGATTTCCGGGTTTTGGAAGTAGATTAATGAACTCTTGTTGGATGTTTTAATCTTGGTTGAAGTTATTATCTTGAAGCCTATTTGAGTACTTTGAGCTTATTCTTGTTTTATCACTTGGCCAATGATTTAACATGTTTGATATATTGATTCATAATTCGAGAGATGAGTTTCAATATTAGATCTTAAGTACTTGACAAGAATATTTGCATGAATCGAGAGGTTTGTGAATATTGTGAGGACATTTGATCTATTGTGCATTTGGGAGTTGTGTATCTTATGTTGAGTAGAGATGCTAGCATAGATATTTCAATCTACATTTTATATGCATCTCGAGAGGGAGGATAAAATAGCTTTGTGATCGTCTTATAAGAATATTGATAATAACCTTAGCTTTGATTAAATCGGACAACAAGAGGATTGTTAATCGAAACCTTAACTCGGAAATCCATTTCATCATCTTGATACTTCTTTCATTTGTGTTATTGTATTCTTGTGTTTTAGTGATTGAAATTGTCTTAATCTCAAAACAACAACCATCAAATATTGATCGTCTAAATAAAAGTAAAACTATCTGGGTTCAATACTTAGCCTATTGATTTATTAGTCTCCGTGGATACGACCTTGCTACCCTATTCGATAACGAACACCGTACACTTGCGGTGAAGCTAAAAATATAGGCGAACAATCACATGCAACACTTGTGATTATTGTATCTGAATCCATAACCTCCGGGTTAGAGCCCTGTTCTCTAATAGCCTCTTTCTGCATCGTAGGAGATGCGACTTGGTGGAGAGGCCCTTGCAGTGCTAAGAACAATCATCCTTGAGTAAACTGACTTGCTTGTATTTGACTAGAAATGGATTTTTTGTCAGCGTGTTAAAGTCGTCCAACAACTTTTGCATTAAGACATAATGTTCCAAAATCTCGTTCTAGACTCTCCAGGTTTTCCTAGAGTTGTCTTACTCATTTAAGGATCTTGTCAGCAATGCATCCTTCCATCTCGTGTCAAGAAATCCGCAAGAACATTTTCATGAGATTTTATAATGACAATATCATAATCATAATATTGACATTCGGCTTGCCATCTAAGTAATCGAGCCTTTTCGAGTTTAGATTCAATTTTGTTTTTCAAAAAAGCCTTGACACTTGAATTGTCAATGTTTAAAGTAAACTTTTTAGCCAACAAAAATAAGGCCATATTTTGAAATCCTTTCTGACTGCAAAGAATTCTTTCTCATTCACATGCCATCGATTTACTTCACTGTCTGTAGATAGAACACTGCAATATCTGTATGACACTTTTTTGTTTGGTGTGGCTTTCGCAAGGACTGTTGCCCACCAATAATCACTGGCATCTGTATATAGAACCAGTTCATCCTCATCTTGTGGAATTGCAAGTTTCGGAAGCGTTTTACAAACTTTCTTGAGTTGCTTTATCCCTTCTTGATGTTCATCCCCCCATTTGAATATAACATCTTTTTTTAGTAATAGACTGATCACCTTCATGTAATGTGCCAGATTGTTTATGAACATTCCAGCAAAATTAACAACTCCGAGAAAACTTTGAAGTTGCTTCTTGTCTTTGAGTGTATCTGGAAATCCATATTTCTTTTCCACAATGTGGCTTTGTAGGATGGTTCCAGATTTGTCTATTTCAATTTTGAGGAATTCAATCTGTCTCGTAGCAATCACCGCCTTCTTCTCTGAATGCACTAATCCTTTCTTGTGACAAACATCTGAAAATATTTTCAAATGTTTAAGATGCTCCTTCATGTTCTTTGATGAGATAAGAATATCGTTGATATATATGAACATTAAACTGAAATAATCCTTGAAGAGACTATCCATCTTCCTTTGATGTATCTGGGGGTTGCGTTGGCCAATCCCATAGGCATCACATTCCAAATATAATGTCACTGTGGTGTGAAGAAAGCTGTGAACTTTTTACTTTCTTCCTCAATCTTAATCTGATAAAATCCAGATTTGAAATTGAACTTTGAGAATATCTTGGCACATTTGATGTTGTTAACTAGATGTTCTCAACTAGAGATGTAATATCCGTCGAACTCCAAAATATTATTAATCCCTTTGTAATTAATAACAAGTCCTAGTTCTCCTCTTTTGATTTCTCCATGATTCCTGATTAAGAATCCCAGACTACTGTATGGAGAAACTCCTGGTGAAATTAACTTAAGGTCAATATGTTCCTTAAGTATCTTTTGCATATCCTCACGATCCTCTTGGTTCATAAGGATCGGTTTGAACCTCACAAACTTGTATTCCCTCCCTGGCTTGACTTTTAAGGACGCTTTGAGCTTGTTCTTATCCCACTATGCCAAAGGATTTTCATTGTAGTTCATTTGGATCTTCTTCTTGACATCCTCGAGTGATATTTGTTCCTCTATGGTAACATCACTCTATGTTTTCTCCATTAGGCTCATCATCAATTCTGCAAAAGCCTATGGAGTTACTCGTTATTCTCCTTGTATTCTGAATGAATACAACTTATTATCCCACTTCTTTGTATCTTTTTGCTCTGAACCATATTGTCGAAAGGATAATAATGCCTCACCAAATCTTATTTTATCCGCCATTTTTGGATTTTAAAGTTTGGCTTCATCACCATGCTTGCTGCGAAAATTAATTGCAATTTTTTGATAAAATGCTTCTCGCAGTCTCTGGATAATTATCTTATGATCTCATAGTGTTGTGAAAATAAGCCTTCTTATATCATTTTTCTGTGTAAATTTCTTGAATGTTTGTATAAAATTGTTTCTCAACAAAACATCTGCTCTTGTATCATGAAAATAGATTAATGTCGTCTTCACTTTCTACCACGGGGTACCGCTCGCACCTCCGATCATAATTTCTGCTTGTTTAATTCCTCGAATCGGGATTAAAATTCCTTTTAGAGAAATCCCTTCCTGCAATAACTGGTAAATCTTCTTCAATTTTTTTAGGAAAAATATTTGGCTTTGCAGTACATGTTTTGGCACCTGAATCAATTTAGACAACGAAATACTTGGTCATATATTCAACATATAACATTCTGATAGAAATGTATGGAGAATGGGCTAATGGTCATCTGATTATGTATCTTTTATCAGCCACTGTGGACTTCATTCCATCTTGTAATCTTTCCCAAGGTTTATGACCCTCAAGAAATTTAATACCCAATATTAATTGCTCTGGGATTTTTCCTATTGTTCCTGTGATAGTCAGCTAAATTTCACTCATTTTTAGGCTTCCTTGATACGTTCCAACTATAGGTTATTGGAGATAATATAGACCATCACAAGGAAAAATGTTATCCTTATGGGTGATGTCAAATATTACTTCAACTTCTCTCCATCCTTCTGGACATTTTAGCTCTCCTTGTGTTTTGGAAACATCTGGGATTCGCTGAACTTTGCTCAATCTTTTTTCTTCCCAACGGCTACTGCTTATCATTCTGTCTTGTTGGAAAGATATCCTCATTGACTCAACTTTGAGACTTCGACTTTTGTTGAAGACTGGTTGATCTTGAATTTTCTTATCTATTTTCTTTATAGTTGGAGACTCAATGAATTCTTGTTGAACCACCGTGGCAAAGTCATCAAAAATTTGTGGGACTTCAATAAATTCCTTTCTCAAGAATACTTCTGAATGATATGTATTCGATAGAGCATAGGATCTTGCATGTGATCGAGTAAGGTCTATTTCCTTTTTTCATCAAATCAATTCTTTTGAAATCTCGATGAAGGGTTAAGGCTCTGTTGAAATCTCGATCTCCCAAATTGTATGCAATTCTAGGATAGACATTAAATGCCAATTTTCCTACATACAAATTTCCTGTGACCGCTCCAAGACATGAATCCTTGAGATTTGAGATTTGCTTATCAAAGATAGATAGATTGAGTGGCGAATCAATTCCTTCCTTGAATGGTGCTTTAATAATAACGCTTATGGCTCCTATGTGAATCCATGATAGTGTGTTTGAAACTTCTCTCTTGACTCTGTTTTTGATCTCCTGAACTTCTCAGTAAGGGACCAACTGCATCCCCATTGGGTTACCAGTAAACTCCATCGGGATGGCAAATTCTCCGGTAGCTACTCTGTGGATAATTTTGCTTTCTGTTACAAAACCTAATCTTATCCAAAGCCTTTTCCATATCCCCAATTGTAAAACACTTGTATATCTGAAGATTTGGATCTTCTTTCATAATCCTCATTAGAGTCTTATGAGAAACCGTTGTATGGGAGAGGAATCCTGACATATCCTCCCTGTCCGTTTGCTTAAGAATTTCTTCTTCACTCTGATTTTGAACTAGATTCACTTCCATCGTCAGAATAGATCTCTTCTTCATAGATGCTTTCATCTGAGGGCAGATCCTCAAAATTATACACATGCATCAGATCTTGATAGTAGACAACTTATTCAAATTCTGGTGTAGCTTCCAACTGTCTAATTCCTTGCTTTTGATTTTCTGGGCAATCAGTTGAGATATGCCCTCTTGCTCTACATGTCCAACAATTACAATCTTTGAAACTTTTACTAGCCCTAGTGTGAGCTCGTTTGAAAGTTCTTCTTCCCGGGGTCCTGCTGGTACTCCATTGGTTAGAACCTAATGAAGCGGCTCTACTTCTGCTTGGTGTTGGTCTTTGCCCAGATTTGTAGTCGAGCTTTTTGTTTTGACCAAAACCTTCTAGGTCTCCGTGAAGACCTACTCCTATTACTACTACTTCTACGGTTGTATGGATGGCTTATGTGTTTCTTTTTCTTATGACTCTGTGGTTGACCTCCCACAACTGTTGGAATGTCATCATATTCACAACATAGATGAGCCATTTTATTAATTCCTCGTAGTCTCTTATAGTTCCTGTAATGTGCTGCCTGGTGGCACCATTCAGATAGCTTGACTTTCAGGAAATATATTCTTCTGGCCACTGTATCCAAATCAGTTGCACTCTTGTATTCCCTGATGAGCATTTCTCTCCAGGGACTTGGTATCTTCGCAAAGAATAGTTGCGAAGCTTCTTTATCTTCCACCTTGGACTTCCATCGGTACTCGGTGAATAACTTGATATATTCGTCAATATGACAAATATCATGTAATCTCAAGGCAGTAGAGGGCCTGTTTATATTTTTTTCTTTTTTTATTCCTCCAGTCCCTTAAAATTGTCTGTGCAAATAAAAATGGATTTTGATTAATTTTGCCATATTATCGATAATTTCTTTCAATGACACTCAAGTTGTGACGCTGCTTTTCATTTCTGATTCCGTCATATCCCATGCAATCTTTACAAATCCTTCAAGACTCATTTCAAGGAGTAAGATGAGTCCGTCATTTGTAAGATCAAGGGTACCTACTTCAATCCTCATAGCCGATGCCCAATCATATATAAGGACTTATCGATTTTTAAAATATGGAATATCCAAAATTAATATCAATCCATGTGAATGTATAAGATCGAGTTGCGATCTTCCATAAGGCGTAATATAAAGATTTGGCCTTTTGGAACATTGTCGAGTTCCTAAAACAATAGGATCTCCTCTTGTAGTAAAATCACCAGCGTGCGACATTGGTTCATCTCCATGTTCTGCAACGTTGGGATCAACTGGTGGTGGTGGAGGTGGTCTTTGATGTTGGTCACGAGTAACCAAAGCTATTTCATTTCTCGCGTTCATCTCTAAATCTACAATTCCTTCGCCTGAGAAGGATTCTGCAAGATCATGTAGATCTTTACGATTAATCTTCCCCATATCCATCACTTTTTAGTTTATGACGGATTTTTCTTTGATGATAGGAAGAAGATTTTCATCGTCTGTCATGCATCATATAACTTCGGTTGGTTTTCTATTTTGGTGTAAATAGGGTACTATTCCGAAATCAATACATTTCTTCTCTCCGGATGAACTTGGTCTGTCCTCCAGAATTTTAACTCGTTTCTGAATATCATGAAGGATTTCAAGAGTCACCTTCTGATATTTCACCATCTTCTCCATCTGGTTTTGGATCTGATGTATTTGTGTTGGTATATGATTCTGGTTGTTGCCATAATTTTGCACCTACTTCTGGACTTCTCTAAGATCTTTTGGGAACTTAGAGGTGTCTGGAAGTATCCCGTTCCATTCTAGTATCCCATCAGGACTCATGATTTTGATGGGTTGCTTCCTGACGATTCATCATATCGACATATAATATCTGATTTACCGTAAGGAAACTCAGATAATAAGTTGCTTATTTATCGCATTGTATCAAGGTTTCCCTATCGGCGTTCCTTCTCAACATATTGATTATTCCAATATGTTATCTTGTCCTGGTGTTATTGTGCATACATCGTCAAAATTTGATGATATCTCTTATAAGGTATACATCTTGGACATTCGTCCAGATCCATTTTCTTGGAGAAAATTCTCCTCACCAAATATTAATTACATAATATAACTTAAAGTTCTTAATAAACGTAGGCTCTGATACTATTTACGGTCAACAATCTAAGATGAATTGAGTATAATTTAAAAATGAAAACTCTGGGACCAAAAGTGCAAATATTGAGAATTATGAGACCAAATATGCAAAATTTAGGATTTTGGAACTCTTTTTGCAACAATATGAATCCTATGGGACTATTGAGCAACCTAGGGACTGAAATTATAATGAAGAAAGTCCAGTAATACCAATGATGCAGTTAACTCAGGTCACTTCAATAAAACCATGGTCAAGTCAAGTTTGAAAAGTGAACAATTTGAGATTAAAAATCACTTGAAATGATAGCATTAGGTAACCAAATATATACTCACACTCATATATATATATATATATATATATATATAGAGCAAATGGTGGGAATTACCCCTTTGGGATATGAGAGAGACTTTTTTGACATGTAAGATAAAAAACTATGTTTTCTACCCACTTTTAGGGTTCTTTTACCATAATACCCTTGAGGCTTTAAATGCAAGTCTTAAAATAAGTAAAGTTGATATTTCTCTCTCATATTAAATATATACATACATACTTTTCCCTCCAACTTTTTATTTTTTTTCTCTCTTCTCCTTCTTCACAAAATTTCGAATATACTTGCACGATATGTGAAATTTCTGAATTTAAAAATAAGATTGTACTTTGTACGATATGTACTCGAAATTGCACGATATGCACAATTCGTGCCATTATATTGTGCATTGTAAGTTTAATAGAGGCACGATATCGTGCCAAAATTTAATGAGGCACGATATATCGTGCCCAATATTGTGCACGAAATCGTGCCATAATTTAATGAGCGCGATACCGTGCACGATATATCGTGCCTCATTAATTTTTTGGCGCGATATGTCGTGCCCAATATTTGTGCACGATATATATTTTTGCAAACATGATATGGGTTATGATATTTTTTGTATGCACGATATTATATGTAGGCACGATATTAATATTAATTTGCATGCATCATATGCATATTATGCAAGTTGGCACGATATTAATTAATGTTAATTTGCATATAGGCACGACATATTCATATTGCATAACACGATATGTTGATATTAATTTGCATGCATATATTTGCATGCATCATAGTAGGCACGACATTAATGCTAGAGGCACGATATTAATTCTAATTTGCATGTAGGCACGATATATACATATTGCATGGCACGATATTAATGTCAATTTGCATGTAGGCACGATATATGCATATTGCATGGCACGATATTGATGTTAATTTGCATATAGGCACGATATGCATACAACATGCACAATATTGATTTTTGCATGCACGATATGGATACAATATATATGGTGTGCGTGTGTATTTGGGGGGAGTGTACACGGTTTTCAAGGAAAACAATAATTACATCAGTTTTAAAATTCAAAATACTCAAATTAAAGGAGGGGCAGTTTGGTCAAATTGGGTAAAAAAGAGTTTTTTTAAGTTGGTAGGTAGAAAAGAATATCCACTATCCATAGTGGGTAGTTAAAAAATTCCCCCATATATATATATATATATATATATATATATATATATAACAATTCCACTCCTTAATGACCCCTTTGATAATGCGTTGGATAAATGTCATTTATTCTTCTCTTCCTTTCTTTTCCTGTGAAAAAGCAAGTTGAAAATCACATGAAAGTACATTTTCTCTTCTTGTCTAAGTCCACTCCAAACACAGTACCATATGTGTTCAGTAAATAATTAATTCCATGACAAGGGTTACAAAAAATAAAAATAAAAATTTAATTATTTCTTGGTATAAATTTCACTATATATATATCACTAAAAATATTATATTTCATTTTTTCTCCTTCATGTCCAAAGGGGATCCCATGAAACTCCTAAATTGGCTTGATCATCAAAGGAGAAGGCTGAATTGTCATTATAATTATATGGCAGCTGTGATGATTGAGCCATCAAGTAATTTTCTTCAACAATATTATTTTGCGTGGCCAATATCTGTGATTTGCAACTCAGTTGTTCACATAAATTGGCATTCTGGCATTGCATGTTCAATATTTCAGCCTGTGCCTTGGCTAGTTCAGCTTGGAGATCAGAGATCTGCTTCTGGAGATGACAAATGGCGCCGGTACAGCCGTAGATTGGATCCCTCAACCTGGCATGTGCTTCATAAACCATGCTGTTCATAGCATCTGCTCTTTGATCCTCAGGAAGTTCCTGATCATGGAAGATTAATATATATTGCAAGGATTTTTTTATAAAATAGGTCGAATAATATATAACAAAATGAAAAGGGGCGTTGTTCACAAAGCCGAACAGCTAGTGCAAAACTATATTACAATGCAAAGAGTTAATAATATTTAGTCTAAATAACATTGTAATTTTGGTCCTATAACTATAGGATGGTAGCGAATTAAATTGATTCTGTAAAAGTTACATTTTGTTATTTAAAAATAAATCATGCAGTTACAAGAAACTCGCTAATTGAGACATTGTTTTCACTTAAAATTGAAATTTTGCTAGAAAATATCGTCATGTGACCAAAATGTGAAAGCCTAATTTTCCTGTCGATTTTGTGATTTTCGGCGCAAAAAAGACTTAATTCGTAAGTTTTTGTTTTAATAATTACGGCGTAGTTATATAAATTTCACGGTGTCACATGCACTAGAATGCAAGGTATTTAAGTTTAGAATCAAAAGTGGAAAATATTGTGAAGAAATTAAATGTTAACATAAAAATTCCAAATTAAACAAAGTTAATAGATAGATAGTATGGTAGAAAGAGACAATGATATATATTTTCATTGTTTGAAATTTAAATATTTGTCACCCACGAAAAATTTATATGGATGGAAAATCTTATCTCTAAAGTCCCATTTCTAGAAGTAGTACAGTTTTCATGAATAATTAATGCCTTGTTGTACCTAATATTTATTCCCCCCCCCCCCTCAATTTTTCTATTTATGAAGTGAGGAGTTGAATTTTGTTAGTTAATACTGTTTAGTTGTGAACTTGTACAGAAAAATATTTTTTGAGTCATTTTAATTAGGTGCCTACTCCCGTTGACCATTACTCATATCCCTTTCAAAATTAAAGGGCTGATACATACACTATATTAAAGTAATTGTATATATTTACAAAATATAATAATTAAAAACACAAGATGAGACGAGATCCGGGTTCGAGTATACCTGCAATGATATGGCCGAACTTTGAATTCAAAAAAAATAATGGCATTATATAATTGTTAAATTCAACTGGCAATTTTTTTTTATGGATTTTGAGAAAACCTCCCAATTATGAGATAGAAGTTTGCTTCTAAATATGAACCCAACATCTTTGGAAAATTCTAACTTGGACAACTTTTGCCTAATATTGCAAGTTAAGCACACGACAATTGAATTATTGTTATCGTGTACGTGATTACTGATTAGGTGCAAAAAAAATTCCGTTTGCATCGGCAAATAGTTCTTTAATTCTTTTGTAAAGTGACAACGTGCCCACACACACACATATGCAAGTGCGTTAATATACATACACAATAGATCATATAAATTAATGGGATAATTAAAAAAAAAAAACGAGGTTCGGGATAATTACAAAAAATCTAGAAATTTTTGAAATTTTGCAAAAAAACTCATTAAGATTTAATTAAGTCTTACATTTACTATAACCGATTTAGGTGTCTTCCGAAATTTACAATTTTGCCACCCGACTTTTTTTTACATTATATTAGTTATTAAGCAGTCGATGTAAAATCCACTTTTTGTATTAGTGTCATATGCAAAACAATCTTTCAAAATCTCCCTGATATTTATAGAAATATTACAATTATTCCCTTAAATTTAAGAAAAAATCAAATCTGAGTAGGCTTTTTAAAATTTTGAAGCATGTCTGGACATTTTTTTTTAATCAGCGCACCATTTTTTTTTTTTTTTTTATAAATGATGGCTTTTGCAAAGAAAATAAACATGACAAAGATATAATTTGTCATAAAAAAACTGGAACCCTTTTGCATTTATAACAAAAAAAAAAAAAAAGATTGGGAAAGTACTAGAATGAATGAATGAATTACCTGCAACAATTTGATAATGTTGCTGGCTCCGAAAACCCTATGAGCAATGGTGAATTTGAGTGGCTCTGTCGGCGGGAAATAAGGCGCTAATATGCATTTCTCGACGCACCGCCGCCGGAGGATCTTGCAAGCCGCACACGGGCTGAGAATCACCGTCGGATGAGAGGACGATCGATCGGATGAACCTGATGATGTTGGAGTGACGGAGGTGGTATAACCCTCCATGTTTCCGGCGGCGGCGGCGGCGGTGGTGGTGTTTTTGCCGAAAGCCATTATTTTGGAAGGTGGGCGGAGGTGGTGTGGTGTGGTGGTGGTTAATTTTGTGCTGTGGTTGGACAAGAAAATGTATTTATAGAGAGGTGGGGGTGATATATGACTGATGACTCATGAGCTAGCTACTACGCTGTGTGTGTTTTAAATACCATATTTGTGATCAAACCGGTCACTGTCACTGGTAAATGGTTTAAATGGCAGAACCAATTCAACCGCCGATTTTAATAAAAAATAATTATATTTAATATTATATTATATAAAATATGAATGTAATTCATTACTATAAAATGAAAAAATTGTATATATATAGTTAAAAGAAAAATATCTATATATTCAGCTCAAAATTCAAATAACGACATAAATATATTAAATATAAGTTTATGAATTCTATTTTTATAAAAAAAAAAAAATTAAAAACACACAAAATAAAAAATAGCAAAAAAGGGTTAAACCGCTATTTAGCCATTTTTTCGCCGGTATTGTCCGACTTGACATATATTGGCCGGTTTAACCGCAAAAATGACCTTTAGGACCTTATCATACTGGACCGACCACCGGTATGATATAACCTGTTGAACCGGCTGGTGCGGTTCGGTATTTAAAACAATGATGCTACATATGTCCATATTACGTCATTACCAAAAATATTTAATGTTTTTTTTAATAAGTTGGGAGTAGAGATTGGAGAGAGGGAATAAATTTCAAGAAATTGAAAGATACTGGGCCCGAACCCCGGTCAACATCCTTACAAAGATGAGGAATACCACTTAAGCTACAAACTAGTGGAAAAAAAAATTAATGTTCTTAAAATATATATTTTTTAAAAATAAATTTGTTATAACTTAAAATAATGGAATTGGGATTTCCGATTAATTCTCAACTGATTTTTGTCTTGTGTTTTAATACAACAAGTGAAAGCCACATGCATAAAATAATGTCATTACTCTATGTGTGACTTTCATATGTACAATAGGGAATGTAAGGCGTATCCACTGGCGGAGGGAGGGGGGCCAACCTGGCCCCCCCTCCATTTAAAAAAAAAACATTTCCAGGGTAACTTTTTTTTAAAAAAATTTTTTAGTTAAAATTTATATGATTTTTCTATTAGTTTTTTTATTTGGCCTACCCCAATTCCGTATATCGGCCCACCCCGTAAAATTTTCTGGCTACGCGATTGGGCGTATCATCTAGTTTACTGAAACATAAGATGAAATACGTAAATAAGGTTTTGTAGGATTTTGTAGATGTTACACATGGAGCACTACACTTGGTATAATATCTAATGTTCATATATATCTATCTTATTTTTTAGAAAGTGGGCCATTTATATATTGCATCCACCCGCTAAACATGACATGTGAATGATAATGCTGCAACAAGTGTAAATAAGTAAATAGGACTGCACTAGCTATAACATTAATTTAGGAGCCAAAATGTAAAATATAAATAAAATTGTAAAGTTTCAAAACGCCCCTTTAATTGTATGTTGAATTACATAAAATTAAAAAAAATGAGTATATTTGAAAAACATCATAAGCAAAACTTGATTTATTATGTTTCATGTCTCTTATATATATATTTGTTGTTAACTTCAATTTTCCTATTTTTTTTTTTTTGACAGCATGTGATACTTCAGTGCACTACATCAATGTCATTTGTATAATATTAGTGATCTGCCCTTGTATATATGGTATTCATACAATTTATTGAAATATATAAATTGTCCATCTAGACATTTTCTTGGATTGTGGTTCGGACCTTCTATACTAATTACTGAATATATGAAATAACGAATGGAGCAGAAAATCTCGTCTAATAATTAAACTTGTACGAGAATTACACATACTGTATTTTTTTGTTGTCGTTGGAAAAATTAATTTTTTTTTCCAAAAGTAATCACCATATCAGTATTACATGAATATGAATCAGCTGAAATTAATATTTAGGCTGCAACTGGATATAGAAAATTTTCATTTTCGTTCTGCTAGAGAAATATTTTTAACCCAATATGTGATTGTTTATAAAATTTTCCAGAAAATACATTGTTCACTCATTTTCACTTTTTCTCTTATCAGTCACATCGACACACTTTTTCAAAATAACTAATCATTATTACATATTTTCCCACAAATTTTACTATTCACTCACTTACACATTCTTAACTACCAATCATATCCAATTATTATTTTATTTTTTTTCATATTCATCATTACTTTTTCATCTTATATTCAGTCAGACTCTCAAAATTCATCTTTTTTCTTTTAAAATTTCTTTTACAACTATTCTCTAGCAAAAAAAAAATTTTCAAAACGGAAATATATCCAATTGCACCTTACCATTTTATATTATTACACTCAAAACGCTTAAGAATTTTGTTATATTTTCGTCCAAATAACAAGTAAAGCCAAACTATTCATTCTTTTAGTGAATTTGAGTATACATTTTTTTTTTGGAGAAATGTATACATTGATTAGCTTAACTCAAATTGATACGGTCATATATATATATATATATATATATATATATATCATTAGCTTTAATATAATTGAAGGAAAAAAAATTAAATTAAACTTTTAATTGACACTAAATCTAGTTTAATTCAGATATAAGTCGAGCAAGAGATTGGACAGTCGAAAAGGTGGACTAGAGTCATGCTTAGGGAGTGCTTGCTTTTGAAATATTTTTCACTCCTTCCACTTTTTGGATAAAATTTTGCATGAATATGTAATTGTTTGTGAAAATTTTCAAAAAGTACAATATTCACTTTTCTCATTTTTCAAATCATCAATCACGTCCAATTATAATTTAAACAAAAAATTATCACATCAACTATCATTATTATACAATCATATCACATATACACTATTCACACTCTCCTATTTTTCAAGTCACCAATCAAATCTAATCACTATTATACTAAAAAAAACTATCACACCAACTATCATCATCATCACATTTTCATCTTACATCCAATCACACTCTCAAAATTCATTCTCATTTTTTAAAATAATTTTTTCACACTATTCTTTCTAAAAGTAAAAATGGGCGAAACGAAAGGTCAAGCAATCACTCCTTTAGTATCGTAATAGATTAGTGAGTCTAGCTTTGATTGTGCTGAGGTCTTGAATTGGAGTTGTCAATTTCCCATTTGGTTATTAGTCGGTTGGCTATGTTGTAATTGTCACTTTTGATTGAAGTTCCATCTATAAAATTTTATTGTTCGAAGAAAAAAAAAAGGTGGACTAGATATTGTCAATACCCAATAAATTGTGTTTTTTTTTATTTTATATTTTGCTACTACAACTAACTTTTTTTATTGGAATGTAAATCTGAACCTTTACAATGGAAGGGAGGTAGAGCTGGCAAAATGCAGTCCGGCTCATGGGCTGGTCGATTTAACCCAAAGTTTGAATTGGATTGTGCCATGGTTTTTAGCCTAAAAAACATTCGGGTCTATTTGGCTCGGTCCAATCGACCCATTATTTTTAGACCAATTCGATAGTTTTTCGTACAAAATATACATGTAGGTTGAGCTGGGCCATGCATTTTTGCGGCACGAGCAAAATTGACCCGGCCCAATTTTTTTTCTAAAGCTCAATGTGCAGGTGCTCGGGCCGAGCCAATTCAGCCCGACCAGGGTAAGGCGGTCAAGCTACCTGGGCCTGTCTGGTCCGAATTCCGAAGTCGAAAAATGGCCTGAAAATTCTATTAAGCTATTATGGAATTGATTAACAATATTGCCAAAGCTCATGGGGGTGTATCCGGTGGTTTGCACCCAACTCTAAACAGAGGGGATGTATGATATGGTTGCCTGTGAAAAATTTTTCACCTCTTCCACTTTTTGGACAAAATTTTGAATTAACATGTGATTGTTTGTGAATTTTTTTTTAAAAAATACACTATTCACTTTTCTCATTTTTTAAATCATCAATCACATCCACTTATAATTTAAACAAAAAAATATCACATCAACTATCATTATTATACAATCATATTCCAAATACATTATTCACTCTCTCTTATTTTTCAAATCATCAATCACATCTAATCACTATTATACTAAAAAAATTATCACATCAACTATCATCATCAAAATTTCATCTTATATCCAATCACACTCTCAAAATATATTCTTATTTTTTTAAAATAAAATTTTCACCGTATTCTCTTTAAAAGTAAAAATAAGCAGAACAAAAGGTCAAACAATCACTCCATTAAACTCTGACCTCACCTGAGGTTAAATACCACTTCTCCTAGTGAGAGATGGTCTACAGTCTATTGCAACTACAATTGATTATTTTCTTTTCACTCCTTTTAATTTTAATTTAATCTTAATTTTGAAATTTCCTGAGATTTTGAATGATGTTGAACTCGTTTTAAGAGTCTGCTAGGTGTAGATGCCTTAATTTTAATATTTTAATTAACGAGAGACATTTGTTACGTAATTGGATATGACGCAATAATAATATATCTTTTTATAAAAAATAAGTAGGCGAACAATGATTTGGAGAAATTGATTATTTTTCGGTCAAATGTTTTATAATTGACTAAAAAATAAACAAAGTGTTCGTGTCTCACGTTCGACCCAATAATCCCTTTGTCAAGCATGGCCATGAATCTTGTACATTTGGCATCATGTAGATTTACTTTTCCACGTGATATATTTCAAGAATTTGTAATTTAGAGTTGAGTTGGAGAAGAATTTTTGTGTATTTGGTGTAATAGTGTGTGTTATAGAATTGGTTTGAAAATCCCCTAAAACAATAAATTCTTCTAACTGGTAAACGATCTGCAATACAAATAAACAATGAGAAGAGTCTAGGAAAAGCTCATCTGTCGACAAAAGCTTTTATTAGAATCCAAAAGGACTTGAGCAAGAAGTAATTAGCAAATATTATTGTATCTTTTAAATGAGAGAGGAGGCAACCAGGTGGCTTAGCCCACCTGGCCACCACAAACAATTGTGGGGTGGAGATCAGGGGTTCAAATCCCTGCTCCATCAAATTGTTTGTGGGGTGGAGGTCAGGGGTTCCTATCCCTACTCCATCAAATTGCTCCCCGGGGCATATGCGGTAGTGAAGATTTGGTGGGAACTCATCTTGAATAGCATCCGTGTGGGTTCGATTCGGGGGAGAGATCGTTATTAGTAGATTGGGGTCGAACATAAATTGTTCTCTTTACAGGAGGATCTGGTTGTACGTCGCTTGAGACCCGTCGAACACGGCAGTGCGTGCACATCCGCGATTTTTACCATGGGCGGCAAAGAATGAGGAGCGGATTTTTGTTGTCCTCGGGCGTAGTCGGCGTAAGCGCGGAAGTGATTATAAAAAAAAAAAAAAAAATTAAATGAGAGAGGAGGCGATATATATATAGTCTGGACATTAGGCCTAATAGGCCTTGCTAGTTGCTTAATGAGGGCATCGTGGGGCAATAATTTAATAATAATTGAAAATCACCCATTAAATAATAATTTATGGCTAAAATAATAAATTCTTAAATTAAATAATTACAGATAATTGAAACACAATCTTCCACCACAAGAAAACAATCAAATTCCAACAAAATAGAATGTTGGAATTTTTGAAATTCCAACAGAAATTCCAATGCTACATTATACCATTGGAAAATTCCAACGATAAACAAAACTGTTGGTATAAACTGTTGGAATACCCGTTGGAATTTAAAATTTCAAGGAAAATTCTAACACCACAATAAACCATTGCAAAATTCCAACAGTAATTCCAACAATAATAAAATCGTTGGAATAAACCATTGTAAATACTATTAGAATTTTAAAAATTCCATCGCTAAAACATACCATTGGAAAGTTCCAACAAAAAATTCCAACAATAAACAAAATGTTGGAATTAATCGTTCAAATTTCCGTTGGAGTTTTTAAAAGTCCAACGGGAATTCCAATGGTACAACAGGTTGTTGGAAAATTTCAACAGGGCTTAAAAGATTTGATAATATTATCCATATCGATAAAATATAACTTCTCTTCTGGAGTCAATCATATTGAAACTACAAGTTAAACATGCTTGACTTGGGTCAAATTTATGATGTGTGACCTATTGAGAAGTTAAACATATTAGATAATGAGATAAAATAATTGTATATTAATGGATATATATCATTGAACTACATTCTAATGGTATAACTCCATTGGAATAACCATTGGAGTTTTTTCCAACGATTATATATATTCAAATGGTATAACTCTGTTGGAATTAGTGTTGGAAAAAAAATATTGAGTTTTTTCCAATGGTTGTATATTCCAATGGATAAATAGTTAAATACTGTTGGAAGTACCGTTGGAATATTTTTTCATTGGAATTTTGCCATTCCAACGGCCATTTTACCAACGATATAATTTTTTTTTGTGGTCATCAACTTCCCGAACTCCCAAACTGTTTTTGATCGGTTGCACCGTATTCCCATATGTATTCCTGCTCACCGGCATTTTGGATTTTTCCAGGTTAACCGTCTATCCAAATGCTTGTTCGTACAAATGAATGATCTTCATGAGTTTATCTCCATCCGGTATTGAGGCTTGAAAGAATAGTATGCTATTATTGGCGAAGAATAAATGTGAAATTTTCGGAGCCCCTCGAGCTACCTGAAAATCGTAAATCTCACCATGAATCTCCGCTCTTGTAAGTTGTTGATTATTTTAAATTCATTATTTTCCATATTTGTCCAACAAAACCTTGAAAATTGCTAGATTAGATAACAAAAAGACGGTAGTTACTAGTACTTATAATCCTCGTGGGAATGCACTCGGTACTCAATAATCTACACTATAAAATGATAGATGCACTTGCCTGAGGTTTTTAAAGTAGCTTTTGAGCCATCAAGTTTTTTGGCGCCGTTGTTGGGGATTGTAATATTAGGAACACTTTATTTTTATTAATCTAATCATTTTTTTACTTTACCATTGTTTTTCCTCTTATCTATCTTTGTGAGTCTTGATTAACACTTCCTATCTTTATTTACCGCATTGCATGCCTACTCGTCGTCGAGGCGGGAAAGGCGAGACCGCCGGTAGTAACATGGAAGGAAGCATTAATATAGACTATGAGGAGGATATAGACGAAAGCAAAGATTTTGCCATGGCGGATGAACCACAAAAAACTATGTACGTTTACGCCAAGCCATCCTGGATGGCAATACGTTAAGCATTGTAAGGCCCTCTCTTACCACCAACAATTTTGAAATTAAACCCAATGGTATATATTCAAATGGTGCAATAGCTTGTTCAATTCGACGATCTACCAGATGAAGATCCCAATAATCACATCATAAATTTTCTTGAAATTTGTGATACCTTCAAAATCAACGGGGTCTCCGATGATGCCATCCGCCTACGCTTGTTCCCATTCTCTCTTCGGGGATGAGCAAAACAGTGGTTAAATACTTTGCCAGAAGGAACAGTTACAACATGGAATGTTATGGCAGAAAAATTCCTTTTGAAGTATTTTCCACCAGCAAAAACCACAAGATTGAGGAATGAAATCTCTTCATTTACTCAAGCGGATGCTTAAACCTTATACGATACTTGTGATAGATTTAATGAATTGTTGCGTAAATGCCCACACCATGGCCTACCTATTTGGATGCAAGTCCAAACATTCTACAATGGGCTACTTTCTTCAACAAGACAAATGATTGATGCAGCGGCCGGGGGAACTCTGAATAACAAAATGCCAAAAGCCGCCCAAGATTTGATCGAAGGAATGGCCATGAATGGCTACCAATGCCAATCCATACGAGGTAAGACTAACAGGTCAGTGGGTGTGTAAAATGCAGATGCGGTGGTTACGCTAGTCGCATAAGTCAAAGCTCTAACCCAAAAGATTGACGGGTTGGCGACTCCAAAACCACCAATACAAGTCTTATCATGCGAAACTTGTGGAGGATCACACAATCACCAAGAATGCCCCCACGCAATACCGCCACATGAGCATGTGGATTATCTAGGTAACCAATCTCGACCATTCCAACATAATCCTTTCAGTAATACATACAATCCAGGGTGGCGACAACATCCTAATTTCAGTTGGGGTAATCAAGGCCAACTACGGCCTAATCCCAATCTAAATCCGGACACGCCTCTCGGATTCTAGCTGACCCAATGAAAGTCTAACTTGGAAGAACTCATGACAAAATTTGTGCAAACAATAGATGCCTAATTCCAGGTAGTCGAAACATCCTTAAGAAATCAAGAGGCATCTATTCACAATTCGGAAAGTCAAATAGGCCAGATTGCGAAAATGATTTCTAAAAGGCCGCAAGAAAGTTTGTCGGGTAACACTGAAAAAAACCAAGGGGAGCACGTAAAGGCAATCACCATCAGTGTTCCACATGAGCATAATTATCCCAATACCCCCATGCAGAAATATGCAGAGGATGGCATACCCAGAGAAAAGCCCATGAAAAAGGTGGTTGCATAATACAAGCGCAAGATCCCTTACTGGAGTTTAATTGAAGAAGATAGAAGGGAGGACAAATTTGGTAAGTACCTTGAGTCATTCAAGCAATTACATACTAATATTCTATTTGTTCAACCTCCTTCAAATCATGCAAGGGATTTAAATGACATCATTTCTAATGAAAATAAGCTTAACGAATTATCAAATGTGCAATTGAAGGATGAATGTTCTTCCAATGAACTACCATAAAAATTTAATGATCCAGGAAGTTTTATTATCCCTTGTACAATTGATGGTTTACCTGTTGATAGGGCTCTAGCTGACTTAGGAGCTAGTATCAATGTGATGTCTTATGAAACATTCAAGGATATGGGATTAGGTGAACTTAAACCTACTAGGATGGACATTCAATTAGTCGACAAATCGATTAAACATCCTAGAGGTATTATTAATGATGTGTTAGTTAAGATTGATAAATTCATATTCCCAGTTGATTTTGTTATTCTTGACATGCATGATGATATTGAGGTTCCTCTAATTCTTGGGCTTGACTACGGCAAAATCAATCATTGATGTGCATGATGGAAAATCAACTTTGAGAGTGGGGGATGAAGAAGTAATCTTTAAAATTCATGTTGCTATTGAAATGATACTATTTGTTCTTTTGTTGACTCAATTCCTTTGAATGATGTAAAATCTAAAAATCTTTTGGAGAAAAGTGTTGTTCAAGGTACATGTAGGAAACTTATGCCCAAAAAGGGGACCCGAAAGGTCAAAAAACACATTTTGAAGCTTGAAGTTGGAGGCAGTTCTACTAAATGGCAAAGGGATTTTCATAAGTTTGAGGCTTCGCCTGATTAATCTTCACATTTAGGTGAATTAGTCCAGTTATACGACTTTAAAGAAGCACTACCCGGGAGGCAACCCGATGTTGTGTGCATTTTTTTTATTTTATTTTCTTTCAAAATAATCACAAATCTTTAGAGTCATTTTCAAATCACATTTTGATTGTTATGGGTCATTTTTTTGTAATAAAAAAAACACGGGCTGACCGTGTTACTAAACAAGACCGTGTTCGACAGTCCATTAGCGAACATGGCCTGGCCGCGTTCGAAAATCAGACTACGGTCGAAAATGCATACGAAACACACCCAGGTCATGTTAAATAACACGGTCGTGATTTCATAAAAAAAAATATATTTTGGACAGGGGAAATTCGTACCAAACACGCCCTGGCCGTGTTACTCAACACGACCTTTTTTTTTTAAAAAAAAAACATCTTTCTTTGTTATCTTAATTGGGAATATTTGAGATTTCACGGTATTCGAGTTGTGTGTTGCTTATCCTTGATTAGTTATGAAGATGTCGATGATGGTCTCGTACTAAACAACCCAATGGTCGCTCAACACCGATTTCACTCTTGTTGTAAGATCGTATTTTTCTTTTTCCACCTCTTTTGTTTTCTTCTAAGTTTCTTTGCTTTTTGAGTGTTTTGTGTGTGTATGTCCATCTCTTTCTTTCACATTGAGGACAATGTGAACCTTTAAGTTGGAGGTGGATGCAATTTCATTCTTGGAATGCTTGTGTGCTTGTTTTTATTTTGAGTCTAAGATATGATTTTTTTTAAAACAAATTGAGTGTTTGCTAGTCAATAACTTGGCCCAATTACACCTATATTAACTTTTTAATTTGTGTTTTCAATGCGAAGCAATTGATTGTCTAGGATAGATTGACGTGGATGTGGGCTAAATATTGAAGAGATTTCTAACACCATAATATTTGATGTGTTAAGGCATATACGACGATACTTAGCGCTATGAACGTCCGAGAACTCATGATTTAGTGATGGTCAGCTAGTTGTTAAACCAAGCTTGTGGAAGAAAAAAAAAGAAAAAAAAAGAAAAAAAAAAGAAAAAAAATGGACCAATCGAGGTTATACTCCTCTATTTGTTGTTACTTAGTATCTAGGAGCATCTATGAGCCCCATGTTTGTCTTTTTACGTAAACCACCATAGGAGTGTTTGAACGGAAATTCAAAATATAAACCTAGTGGAAGAATGCCTCGAAAGGTCTTAAAAAATAAAAATAAAATACAATAAAAATAAAAAGGGAGAATGTATATTCCTTGAATTCTCATTCCAATAAAGTTCAAGAAGCTTGGTTATATGACTAGTAGGCTAACTACAAAGATCTATTGAGTTCTTATATTTTCGTGGCGTTATTGAATTGAAGTTGTTCATAACTATAAGTATTTGTGGAGTGATGATTTCAAGTCTAAATAATGCCTATTGATATGAATGTCTTTACTTGTCAATCGATCGCTTTGCAAAACTATGTTTTTACTGAATAGTTAATTCGGGTTCAAAAGGCTAAGAACTTGACTGTTTGTATTCAATGTGTTGAGAAAAAGATCTTCCTTGTGTATTGTAATTTATTGAATCCCTCATTATAATTTTATGTTTTGCTTGAGGACAAACAAAGTTCTAAGTTGGAGATGGTTTGATAAGTGTCTTTTTATGCATGTTTTATGTGTTCATTTGAGTAGAATTCATGTTATTGTATTGTTAGTTTCGTAGATGTTTGATTTTACATAGTTCATATTATTTCGAGGTGTTTTTATTGGTGTAGATTGATGGTTTAGAGCTATTTTTGGTGAATTTCGGGCCATGGTTTCATGTCAAAACATACCCCGGGATTTGTGGATGCAAAAACATTCAAAATCCCAAGTTAAACGCATTATTTCGAGGCCTTTCGAGACTAACACGACTCAAGTATGCGTTTTTACACGACCATGCTTTTAATCAGCCAAAAAAGAGCAAAAATATGGCCATGACGTACCAAACACAGCTAGGCCGTGCTTTTTAAGCACGACCATGTTCGGCAAAATCCGCGAATACGGCTTAGCCGTGCTTTCCTCCCCTGCTGAGACACTTCTTTGGCGGAAATTATGGAAGCCTTCCCTTTTTGCATTTTGACAACTTTTGTACAACTTTTACATCTCATTTTGCTGCACTAAGCTCTATTATTCTCTCAATTATCACATGAAAACAAGGATTCAACAACCCAACTATGGAAATGGAGCAATTATTTGTCAAAAGATGACATTGTTAAATGTGTTCTTTCATAAAAATAATGCCTATAAAAGCCAAGAGTTTGGGGTTGGAGGAAGGCATTCATTCACTCTAAGTTTCATCCCTAGTTAGAAAGCGAAATACATTGAGAGGATAAAAGAGAGTTAGAGTTGGAGATTGAAGAGCATTGTAGAAGAAAGCTTGGAGCTCAACATCATTGAAATCAACTAAGGAGAAAATCTTGTTTGGTCTTGAATAAAAGTTAAGTACACCATGTCTATTTCATTCAAATCTTCTTGTGTAGCTTATTCTTTTGTCAAAACCATGTGTAGCTAAACTCCTAGTGTTTGAATGTAATGATCTCTTGAATGAATTTGTGATTAAGGTTTGTATGTTTTTAATAAAATCTTCATGTTTTGTGTGTGATCGTAAAATTCTTACCGCAAGCGTACGGTATCAAGTTTTAGTATAGTTTTGAAAGTAGGGTTATCGTTTTCCACAAGGATTGTTATCAAATTTTATACTAAGTACTATAATTAAAATAGCTTAATTCTATCTAGAAATCAAAAAGAGAAGAGTGTTTATTAAACTAAAAAAAAAAACTAAAATTAAACTAACAAATTGGTTCAGATAATTAATCAAACACATAAGATATGAATTCTAGAGGATTGATTTCACCTAGTTATCCACTATGTTCTCAATCCAGTTTATTATTCACAAGTTATTAATCTATAAGCCAATATTCCTACCGTATATCACTTCCTCTCTCGAGTGTTTAGTGATTCTAGGTTCCAATTTTGATTTCGATGTCTCTATAAAAATCATAAATTAAACCCTAATATGCTCGATGAATAATCTATCACAGGCTTCAAAAGATTCATAAACCTCTCGGTTCTATATATGAAAGCCTAGGTTGTGCTATTCTATGGCCATGCGTTCAATTACCTCTCTCGAGTGTCAAATCAAACATGCCGAACAATCTAAACTATTGATCAGATAATTTAGATGCAATCAAGTCAAATAGCACAATAGATTAATTAACATGCGAATTTCACAAACTGGAAATCAAAACATTGGTTCAAACGTAAGTTACATCAATTCCCTAGAAAACAAAATGAAATAAGTATACATCTCAAGAATTGACAAAGAGAACAAAAGAAAGAATTGAGAAGAGAAAAGAAGAAATTCTCTCTGTGTCCAGACGAGAAGTGCCTTCAATTGTCGTCCCGAACCCTAGCTATGTGTCTCTTGCCTTGCGTTGTGCTCAAAATAATCTCTGACCCTTGTTACGTATGCCCCCTTTATGTATTTATAGGCCAAAACTCTCAAAATCACGTCAAAAAGCCCATAAAAATATTCAACCCGCGTTTTAGCCGGATGCCGCGCGCTGCGGCCCTTGAAATCACGCACTGGTGCGCGCGCTGACACTTTCTCTGCTGCCACTGGCGCGCTGCAGCGCCTACCTCGGAGTGGTGCATCGCGCTCTGAAGACCCATCCACTGCACATGTCGCGCGTTGCGGCCCCTGACCTGGACGCTGCAGCGCGCGCTGAACGTCGTCCCTGTCGCATGCTTGTTGGCATTGCAGCGCGCACCTGCCCTGTTCCGCCGTACCATTGTCGACCCCCACGCTGCGACGCTCGATCTTGAACATTTTTTTCCGCTTTTCAACTTCTAAAATGCACTTTTCACCTTTTAATCATGTTTTTCATCATTCTTGATCAATTTCGGCTACCAAGACCAGTCCCGACTCTCAAGCGACAACTAATTACATGAATTCGACTCAAACGACACTAAAAATACCCGAAAATAATGCAAAATCCTAGTATAGAATACTCAATACATTGGTATAAAACCAACTTAACAAATACCCCCAAACTTAGACGTTTGCTTGTCCTCAAGCAATTATAGACTCTATAAGAAACAAAAGACACACAAAAAGAACGACAATGGACTCAAACAGACTAACTGCAAAACTTCATAACCAAACTCATTCGTCAAATTTCGTTTCACTATCAATCAAGCATGAGTTTTCACAATGTGATCATGGAGGTGGAATGTTCATACCAACTCCATTTTTATTATCCAGATAGATTCACACAATCAAGTGTTTTCAAGATGATCCACTTTCAGAATATTAAAATGAGATGCTTATCGGACTCCATAGGCTTGTCTTTCACACTAATCTCCACTAATATAGGCTAATGTAACACATGGATCAATAGGACTTTCAAAGCTTGTAATGTGGGCTTAGGGTGAGGTAGGAAAATATAGGATTAAATGGCTCAAATCACCTAAGCACACAATTATCACTTCAAATCACCAATTAGCAACTACCCTTCACTTTTTGTTTGACATCCCCAATGTTCTCACTTTGTGAACCTCAATCCCGTGAAATTTTATTTTATTTTATTTTTTATTTTATTCGGAACCACCAAACTTATTCTTTTGCATGCTTTATACATGGGGATTCATCTTTTCCTTTCTCGGGCAATTCCACATTTTTCTATATATACCCTTCTCATCATACCCTACTCAACCTTCAACATTTTTATATACTTTGTGTGTATGAGTGATGGGTAATTCGGATTTTCCCATTTAGGCTCTGGGTATTAGATTGGTTGCCAAAGAAATGGATTTATAAGGCTCAAAGGGGGACACTAGGGAAAATATAATACAAAAGTAGGCATTATATGCTCTAGCTTGTTCAAAGATGACCTAAATCACTTCTTCAATGTTACTTCGCCTAGGATTTCGCCTCGACTAGTGATCATACAAGTTCTAGAATCCGGTGAGATCATAAAAGAAACACTCAATCGTATAAATCATCCCCAGATAAATCAACAGAGTTAAGCAAATAAATGGAATTAATGGAAAGAAGATTAGATCACAGTTTAAACACATGCTCTTTTGACCGTTCAACGCATATTCAACAAATTAACTAAGTCGTGCAGTTTTACAGACGACCCGACTCAACTCTGGACTCTTTTTTCATTTTTTTTTGACTCAAGACTCGACTCGATTATTAAAAAAAATAGAACAGACTACTACACCCCCCAAACTTAAAATGACATGGTCCCCATGGAGAGGTGAGAAAGGTACTTCTCTGATAGCCAGGGACTAAGACTCCTCATCCGAGTCATGTGGCAAAATGTAGGTGACTGGTCCCGGAGGCGATGGTGTAGGGAAGGGGAACTATGGGTATAACTGTCCAGCAATCTGCGCAAGGACCTGGTCGCGTTCATTCTCACATTCTTGTCCCTGAACGTGCTGGCGCTGCTCTTCCTGAAAAGCCATGGCTAAGCGATGATATGCTTACTGCAACTGTAGGTAGTACTCATGCATTGGGTTGGCCTGAAGTGCAGAAGGGTGGGGCCGCTCGGCAGCCGAAGAAGAAGTACCCACGACATGAGAAGAATGGGATGGTGCGTCAGATGCAACATCTGCGGGAGGAGCGCGATCAGGGTCTATAATGTATCCCTCGCCCCGAGGATCAAGAACACCATCAATAGTCTCACCCCAATCGAGTCCAATCCGAAAAAAGATTCCATCTTTTTTTTTCCAAAAAAAAGCTGTTTTTTTTCCCAAAAAATGCTGGAAACAACTTTTTTCCTCCAAAAACAGTTGTCATAAGATGCAATAGTGGAAGAGTCAATTGGCACCCTAGGGCGCTCCAAGGGCTCATTCTGCCCCAACACAATACCTTTGGCTAAACTAAAGCCGCAAATTAGAGCCGGCATGCACATGCCCCCCGTACTGCGGTGGCGAACAGCCTGATGAATAGAAGCAGCGATAATCATGACAACGTCGAACTGGATGTCGTGTATGATAGCATATAACAACCGGGCGCGAGGCAGCGATACGTCACTGAGATAACTGGTCGGCATCAAGTTATGGCATAGAAAGTAGTACCATGTACGACCATAACGACTCAGTGTCGTGTGAGAAAAAACCAATGCACCCCCACCTTCTCGGGCAGGGTGCCACTCAGTGCCGGGGTGACAGAGGGCCTGGACAATCATATCTAGATCCAGCTCGCCAGCAAGAAAATCTGTGTACGGGCTGTGATCAACCTCTAGTAAGGAATAGTACTCGCGAATCTCCTCAGGGGTGCACGGGATCCATTGGCCACGTAGATATACATTTGTCGAGTCCTCAGCTGGGTTATTAGCATTGGCATAGAATTCCTTGACAAGTATCGGTGCAAATGGTGGGGTGGTGCACACAAATTTTGCCAGTAGCGCTCTCGGATCATGCATTGTAGATAACTATCATGTGGTCCCGGTTGGAAGCCCTGCTCGGCATTGATCCTCTGAGTCATTAGTCTGCCAAAATATTTCTCCTGTGCGGCTTCGCTAACAAAAATGTCTGTGTCGTAGTCTGCCGAGGTAGATGCCTTTTGTTTGCCCTTACCCTTCCTAGTCTTTCCCATGATGATCACCTAGCAAAATAACCACCCAAAACAAAACCCGTGGAAACATGATACTCGGTGAGGGTGAATAATCAACAAGCAAGGTGGTTAGAAGAATGCATCCAAGAATATGAATTAGCTACATGTCGAGACTACAAGTAAAATCATGCAAGATGGCACTTCAACAATGTGAAAATATCAATGGGACATTTTAATAAACACCATGTGTGCGTGAAATTGGGAGAAGATGATGAATTCAATTTTAGTACAAATAAATCCCAAAAATTCACACCCAAACCTAGTTTTAACATGCTCAAGCACAACACAATACAATATTCAACATATATAGCTCAACCCACCATAATGCCTTAGCACAAATAAAAGAATTGGGGATAACCATGGGGTGGGGTTTTGGAAGCAAGAAACGTACCAATTGATGAGTGGTGAGGATAAGGGTGATGTGTGGGGTGCTAGAGTGCTACCTTGTGGAGAGGGGAAGTGATATTTGTGAGTTATGGTGAAAACTATGCTTGACCCGTCGAGTTGGAGGAGAGGAGTGTGTGTGTGAGTTTGTGTTTAAGAATGAGGGCAGGGACGGTTTTTATTTAAAAAATTTGGCCTTGCTGTGCTGCAGCCAGCCTCCCCGAAGTCTTTGCGCGCGCCACGGGTAACATGTCTGATCTTGAAATATGGGGCGCGTTGGTGGCACCCGAGGCAGCCAAGAAGATCGGCCTTTGCGGCTGTGAAGGCCTTAGCCGCCTATTTTTTTCCAGTCAAGCACGTCTCGCACGCACAAATAAAAAGGGGCGGGGTGTGATGCAACTAGCTACTCCCAAAATGCAAAAATCAACTATGAAGCAGTTAAAACGGAAAACCAAAAAACTACTAAACTTAATTAATACTGCGAAAGCAATAAAAAAAAAGGGCTTGAGTTGCCTCCCAAGAAGCGCTAAGTTTACAGTCTTCAGCCAGACAGTGTCAGATAATCACGAATTTGCATCTCCGAGCGGAAGATTGAGGATTTTCCGTGCTTCATCACCAAAATAGTGTTTTAACCTCTGCCCATTAACTTGAAATGTGCTGCCATCCTTACACCGCAACTCAATAGCACCAAACAGTGAAACACGCTCAATGACAAACGATCCAGACCATCTCGATTTCAGTTTTCCCGGGAATAATTTCAACTGAGAATTAAATAATAATACCTGCTGGCCCGGGAGAAATTCTCGCCTAAAGATCATTTTATCGTGCCATTTTTTTGTCTTTTCTTTGTAGATTTTGGCATTCTCATAGGCGTCATTCCGGAATTCCTCCATCTCATCAAGTTGCAATAGCCTATTCTCACTCGCGGCCTTCAAGTCAAAATTCAGTTTCTTCATGGCCCAATAAGCACGATGCTCTAGCTCGACCGGCAAGTGACATGCCTTCCCAAACACCAAGCGATATGGGGACATACCAATAGGCATTTTAAAGGCCGTTCGATATGCCCAAAGCACATCATCCAACTTCTGAGCCCATTCCTTACGATTACAACTCACAGTCTTCTCAAGGATCTGCTTCACCTTGCGATTTGAAATTTCAGCATGTCCATTCGATTGCGGGTGGTAACCTAAAGCAACCTTGTGCCTTACACCATACTTAGAGAGAAGGTTATTAAATAGTTTATTGCAAAAATGAGTGCCTTCATCACTAACAACAACCCTAGGAGTGCCAAAACGAGTGAATATGTGCTTGTGTAAAAATTTCAACACTACCTTGGCATCATTGGTAGGTGTAGCAATTGCCTCCACCCATTTAGAAACATAATCCACCGCAAGAAGGATGTATGCATGTCAAAATGAAGGGGGAAATGGACCCATGAAGTCAATCCCCCAAACATCAAATAATTCTACTTCCATCATATTGGTGAGAGGCAATTCATGGCGTCGGGAAATGTCGCCAACTCGTTGGCAACTGTCACAAGTCTGCACAAAAGTATAGCAATCTTTGAATAAAAAAGGCCAATAAAAACCAGATTGCAATACCTTAGCGGCCGTGCGGGCTGGCCCAAAATGACCACCATAGGGGGCAGAATGGCAATGTTGTAGAATCTCCTCCACCTCTTCTCGAGGCACACAACAGTGAATAACTGAATCCACACACCTCTTAAACAAAAGCGGATCATCCCATAAATATGATTTAACATCATGGATAAATTTCTTCTTCTGATGTGAAGTCAAGTCCGGAGGTAAGACTCCACCAGCCAGATAGTTCACAAAATCTGCATACCATGGGAGATGAGTTTCTACTACCAAAATACGCTCATCCGGGAAATACTCCTGAATCGGAGCTTCAATTAGCTCGTCGGGCTATTCTAACCTTGATAAATGGTTGGCTACTACATTCTCGCTACCCTTCTTATCCCGGATCTTAAAATCAAATTCTTGAAGAAGGAGAATCCATCTAATCAGTCATGGTTTCGCATCTTTCTTCGCAATGAGGTACCGAATAGCAACATGATCAGTGTAGACAATGACCTTGGTACCCACCAAGTAAGCCCATAACTTGACAAACACAAATACAACTGCGAACATCTCTTTTTCCGTGGTGGTGTAATTTTGTTGGGCATCATCTAGTGTCCGGCTTGCATAATAGATGGCCTTGGAAATTTTATCTCGTCTTTGCCACAACACCGCCCCTACTGCATAATCACTAGCATCGCACATGAGCTCAAAGGGCTGTGTCCAATCCGGTACCACCATAATAGGAGTAGAAATAAGTGCGTTCTTAATGTGCTCAAAAGCCTGCAAATAAAGATCATCAAAACAAAAAGGCACATCTTTCTCAAGAAGATTACAGAAGGCTTGGTTATTTTTGAAAAATCTTTAATAAATCGACGATAAAAACCTGCATGCCCTAAAAAACTCCTAATCCCTTTTACATTTCCCGGAGGTGATAATTTTTCAATCGCCACTATTTTAGCCCGATCCACCTCTAATCATGCCGCAGATACCCTATGACCAAGAACAGTGCCTTATTTCACCATGAAGTGACATTTTTCCCAATTAAGCACTAAATTTGTGTCTTGGCACCTTTGTAGAACTAGAGATAAATTATGGAGGCAATGATCAAAAGAATTACCAAACACCGAAAAATCATTCATAAAAACCTCCATAATTTCCTCCACCATACCATGAAAAATAGACATCATACATTTCTAAAATGTGGCTGGTGCATTACACAACCCAAAAGCCATCCTTCGGAATGCAAAGGTAATATAAGGACATGTGAATGTGGTTTTCTCCTAATCCTCTGGGGCAATCGCAATCTGATTGTAGCCCGAATATCCATCTAGAAAGCAATAGTAGGCATATCCAGCCAGCCTATCCAACATCCGATCAATAAAAGGTAGGGGAAAGTGGTCTTTTCGAGTGGATTTGTTTAGTTTCCTATAATCCATGCACACTCGCCACACAGTCACCGAACGTGTAGATAGTAACTCATTATTGGAATTTTTCACCACAGCCATCCCCCTTTTTTCTGAACTACTTGCAGTGGACTTACCCATGAGCTATCAGATATGACA
This sequence comes from Rehmannia glutinosa, assembly GCA_016081115.2. Classification (NCBI taxonomy): domain Eukaryota; kingdom Viridiplantae; phylum Streptophyta; class Magnoliopsida; order Lamiales; family Orobanchaceae; genus Rehmannia; species Rehmannia glutinosa. The sequence goes on from CM071936.1 coordinate 32,126,096, forward strand.
AAAATGATGTCAGCCTTAAGCCACTTAAGAACCTCAGCTTTGACTACTTCTTTCATTGACGGATTAAACCGTCTCTGGTGCTCAATAGAGGGCTTGTAAGAGTCCTCTATGAGAATTTTATGCATCACTATAGAAGGGCTGATTCCCTTCAAATCGGCTATCGACCACCCCAGTGCAGACTTATGTTTTCTCAAAATGCACAACAACTTATCTAACTCCGAATGGGATAGAGAGGCGAAGACTATTACCGGATGTGTATCGTTCTCACCCAAAAATGCATGTCGGAGATGTGCATGAAGTTCCTTCAACTCCCGAGTGACCTTCGGGATTTCCTCAATGACTACATCTCCCAAACTCTCCTTCAAACCATTGCTTGTGTCAACCTGTGTGGCATCAAGAGACAACACGTAATCCAATAAATTAATTTCATCAAAATCATAATCCATACCTTGCAGGGATTGGGTGAGACATCTTTCCAGTGGATCCACAGTAGCATGTTGAGCTACTTAGAAGCGAGCACATTGCTCCACCACATCTATGAAATGGCAAGTGTGTTGCTCTTCTTGGAACTTTATTGCATTATAAATATTGAACATCACTTAATCTTCATTAACTCTCAAAGTCAGTTCACCTTGTTGAACGTCGATTAGTGCACGACCAGTGGCCAAAAATGGTCTCCCCAAAATCAATGGAACCTCTCGATCCTCCTCCATATCCAGTACAACAAATTCTGCCGGAAATATGAACTTGTCCACCTTCACCAAAACATCTTCGATTACGCCTCGTGGATATGTAAGCGATCTGTCCGCCAATTGTAGGGTGATGGTGGATGGCTTCACCTCTCCAAGACCTAGTTTCTTGAAAACAGACAAAGGCATAAGATTAATGCTAGCACCAAGATCGTAAAGGGCTTTATTAAAAATAGAATCACCAATAGTACAAGGAATAGTGAAACTCCTCGGATCTGTCAATTTATATGGTAGTTTCCTTTGCAAACTAGCACTGCATTCTTCTGTAAGCTTTACAGTCTCGAACTCGCCCAACTTTTTCTTTTTCGACATCACATCCTTTATGAATTTAACATAATTAGGCATTTGCTCGAGTGTATCAGCAAACGGGATGTTAATGTGAATTTTCTTAAAAATTTCCAAGAACTTCGAAAATTGAGAATCTAGCTTCTTTTTCTGAAATCTCCAAGGGAAGTGGAGTGAATTAGGCACTAGAATCGCAGAATCAAGAGTGGGAGCAGATTTAGGCTTGCTAGCCTTCATCTGCTTGTTGCTCTGCTTATCTTCTTCTTGTTTCGACTCCTCCTCAATAGGTAGATCAGAATTAGAAGGCTTCTCTTGGTGGCATGAGAGAGAAGCTTAGGACCATCATATGCAGTACCACTCCTCAATTGGATGGCTTTACAATGTTCCCTCGGATTCACCTCAGTATTACTTGGAAAATTTTCTTTCTTCTGTTGAGAGCTTATGGCGGTGGCTAACTGTCCCATTTAGGTCTCCAATGATCTAAGGTGTGTCTCTATAGTAGACATTTTTGTGCCCAAATTATCAATCTGTTCATCACTCCTATTCAGCCGATTCCTGGTCTCTCCAATAAACGTACCGAGTATTTCTTCGAGCGACTAGTTCTTCTCACCTATGGGTGCATTAGAGCTAGACGGATTAGAATAACCCGGAGGTAGATTCAACACATTTCTATTATTGTTGTAGGAGAGATTCTCATGACTGCAAAGTCCCGGATGATAATGAGTCGGTAACTGTGTACCTCTTGTCAAAACCCCGGTTATTCACATAGTTAGCTTGCTCGGCATTGAATGTTGCAACCTCCTGAACGGCCGCTGGTGGTGTTTCGGTCTGTTGCGGTGTTCCACCCGAATTCATGATGGCCAGTTGTTTTGACAACAATGATATCTGAGATGTTAATGCTAAAATATGATCCAGCTCAAGAACATCGACAACTTTCCTTGGTACTAATCTATCAGAAGACCATTGATAGTTGTTTGTGGCCATTTATTCAAGAAGAAGTAATGCCTCAGTCAGAGTTTTAGCCATCAAAATGCCCCCTACTACTGCATCTAGTATTGTCCTCGTTTGCCCGTTCAAACCAATGTAAAAGTACTGGACCCTCTGCCAGTCCGCATAACCATGTTGTGGGCATCTTCTCAACAGATCCTTAAACCGTTCCCAAGCTTCATATAGTGGCTCAAAGTCGATCTGTTGAAATTGAGCTATCTCGCTTTTCAGTTGGAGCGTCTTGCTGGGAGGGAAAAACTTTGTCATAAATTTTTCTGTCAGATCATCCCAGCTAGTGATACTCCCAGTGCGAACGTCAGAACTCGCCATGCGGATTTATCCCGGAGTGAGAACGGGAAAAGCCTCAACCTAGTTGCCTCATCAGACACACCATTCATCTTGATGGTGTCACAAATCTCCAAGAATGTCCCCAGATGTGTATTCGGATCATCCACTGGACTTCCCCCAAACTGATTTAGCTGAACCATGCTTATGAGGCTCGGTTTAAATTCTAACTTATTCGTATTTATGGGTTGGCGCACAATTCCAGAGTAGTTGTGGTTCATAGCCGACTGGAAGTAATCCTGGATTGCCCTTTCTGGTGCCTCAGACTCTGGTGGCACATTCACAACCTGAATTCCGGTGTTTTCATTTTTCTGTCTTCTGCCATTGCTCGATTCTGTGCTCGTTTTGCTGCTCGGATTGCTCGAAGTGTCCTTTCAATCTCTGGATCATAATGAAGCAAATTAATATATTTGGAATCTCACATAAACAGACAATTTAATGAGAAACACAAAATTATTATTCTTAAACTAGTCTAGATTAGGATTAAGACTACTTGGTAACAGTATTAGTTTAAAATAGGATAAAACAATCCCCGGCAACGGCGCCAAAAACTTGATCGTAAAATTTTTACCGCAAGCGTACGGTGTCAAGTTTTAGTATAGTTTTGAAAGTAGGGTTATCGTTCTACATGGATTGTTATCAAATTTTATACTAAGTACTATAATTTAAATAGCTTAATTCTATCTAGAAATCAAAAGGAGAAGAGTGTTTATTAAACTAAAATTAAAGTAACAAATTGGTTCAGACAATTAATCAAACACTTAAGATATGAATTCTAGAGAGTTGATTCCACCTAGTTATCCCCTATGTTCTAAATCCAGTTTATTAGTCACAAATTATTAATCTATAAGCCAATATTCCTACCGTTTTCTCTCTCGAGTGCCAAGTGATTCTAGATTCCAATTCTGATTTCGATATCTCTATAAAAATCATAAATTAAACCCTAATATGCTCGATGAATATTCTATCACAGGCTTCAAAAGATTCATAAACCTCTCAGTTATATTAAACCCTAGGTTGTGCTATTCTATGGCCATGCGTTCAATTACCTCTCTCGAGTGTCAAATCAAACACGCCAAACAATCTAAACTATTGATCAGATAATTCAGATGCAATCAAGTCAAATAGCACAAATAGATTAATTAACATGCGAATTTCATAAACTGGAAATCAAAACATAGGTTCAAACGTAAGTTACATCAATCCCTTAGAAATATGGGTTTAGCTCATAATAGATGTACAAAAAATCATAAAGAAATAAGTATAAATCTCAAGAACTGACAAAGAAAAGCAAAGAAAGAATTAAGAAGAGAAGAGAAGAAATTCTCTCTGTGTCCAGATGAGAAGTGCCTTCAATTGTCATCCCGAGCTCTAGCTCTGTGTCTCTTGCCTTGCGTTGTGATCAAAATAATCTCTGGCCCTTGTTACGTACGCCCCCTTTATGTATTTATAGGTCAAAACCCTCAAAATCACGTCAAAAAGCCATAAAAATATTCAGCCCACATTTTAGCCGGACGCCGCGTGCTGCGGTCCTTGAAGTCGCGCGCTGGTGCGTGCGCTGACACTTTCTCTGCTGCCGCTGGCGTGCTGCAGCGCGCTCTGAAGACCCATCCGCTATACATGTCGCGTGCTTCGGCCCCTGACCTGGGTGCTGCAGCGCATGTTGAACGTCGTCCCTGTCGCATGCTGGCACGCTGCACGCGCACCTGCCATGTGGCGATGTACCATTTTCGGTTTTGGCACTGCGGCGCTCGATCTGGAACATTCTTTTTCCGCTTTTCAACTTCTAAAATGCGTTTTTCATCTTTTAAACACATTTTTCATCGTTCTTGATTAATTTCGACTACCAAGACCAGTCCCAACTCTCAAGTGACAACTAATTACATGAATTTGACTCAAACGACACTAAAAATACTCAAAAACAACGCAAAACCCTAGTCTAGAATACTCAATACGTTGGTATAAAACCAACTTAACAGTGTTAATGTTTCTGGTATATTGATTTGAAATCTATTCCTCATCGGGTAATCGAGAGATTTATGGTAAAAAAACCTTAATAAGTGAAAAGAGTTGCATGCAATTCTAGATATAGGATGACATAAATCTTATGGATTAGGGTCAAACCTAATATGAGAATTCATAAATCGTTATAATGCAATCTTGGGGGTTTTAACTAGAAAGATATTTCAGTTAATCAACTTGAGATTATGAGTTTTTCACCTTGAAAAAGAGTTTAACTTAAATCGGGAATTTCTACGGTCCACGAAACATGAAATTTTATTAAAAGATGATGGTTTTTGCTTAAGGGCTTATGATTATTTTTTATCTTGTTAAATCACAAAAACATTCTAGAGGGCTTTACATTCAAACACGTTTCTAGCTCTTGATTTCTTATTTTACAATCTCCTTTTATTTGATCTATTGTAAGTTGATTATTTTAAATTTTTTATTTTCCCTATTTATCCAACAAAACCTTGAAAATTGCTAGATTAGATAACAAAAAGACGGTAATTACTAGTAATTATAATCCTCGTGGGAATGACACTCGGTACCCAATAATCTACACTATAAAATGATAGGTGCACTTGCCTGAGTTTTTAAAGTAGCTTTTGAGCCATCAGTTTCCAAACTCAAATTTATCCCATTGGCTCATCACTTTGACGCACTGTTTAGTTTTTTCCGGTGAATTAGAATTTATGGAACTGTCCTCCTATCCCATTTTCAACATTTTCTCACAATCCGGATGTTCCAACCACATTCGTCCAAACCTAAAAATACAAGTTTTCTTCTGACGTGCTTTGTTACTGGCGATGGAGGTTGTGTTGAATTTGGTCAACAATGGGTTATCATCTGAGTTAATCCGGATGAGATGAGTATTGCGATGATACACAAAGTTATTGATCTAAGCTTCATTAGCAAAAGAAACGTCTAATCTTTCTTGTATATTATCCGGCTCCTGTTTCATATCCATCCAAGTGAATCAAGGTCCAATGAAACCCAAATCATTTAAGTCGTAGTTGTCGATAATGTGTCTAAAGTCATCAATCGACCGGTCCATTATGAATTTTCCACTTTTTTTCTTGAAAGACCACATAATCTCATTAAAATCACCAATGCATAACCATGGCACATCACGCCCAAGTTCACTTCTTGAATTAATTTCCAAGTTTTCCATTTTTGTCCATTCTCAGGCCAACCGTACATTCCAATATAGATCCAAGACGTATTATTGTTAAAGTATGGTTGCTTGAGTAAGATACTAGATCCACTTGCAATGAATTATTCCACAATCAATTAAGAAACAACCTGAAAAATCCTCTTTTCAAAAATTTATCCGATTAATTTGGCAACCCCTCATCTTCATCTTGTAGGTCCCAAAGGGTGAGTAGTAAGGTTTAGAAGGGGGGGTTTAATAAATCTTACCAAATTTTTGATTTAATCCTTTTAAACATATTCAGAGTTTTTAACACAAATCAGCTTAGTCCTTGAGGGACAGCTAGGTTGGCTAACTCAGCAAAGTTACTCACTCAACAGACTCGACTGAGTTGTTGATAGTATAACTCAGCTGATATCAACTAACACTTAAAATAACAGTTGATTCGCTTCTTTTTTTTCAGCGAAAGACTTTTCACCCTTGTTATTTTAAACTTGTTTTACAACACTTGTTTTAGCAATAGTTATTATCAAATGAGTTCAGCAATTATAACTTAACAGCATATATGAAAGATATGCAACAAATTAAAATGATGTAAGTAAATAAGACACCAACAAATTTTATAGTGGGTCGAGGATGAGGTAATTCCTCTAATCCACTCTTCTCCAACTCCAGGAGGAATCCACCATGTAACAAGATCTTGGTTACAAAGCGGTCAACAGTCCGAGTCAGCTTCAATCACACAACCAGTTGCTCCTGGGACTCAACTTCTTCACAAAACAGCAGTCTTGCTACTTTAGCTCCTTCGAACTCTTGGATTGGATCACACATCCTTCCAACGAGTCCAAAGCCTCTAGTTCATACTTGAACCTTACTACTTCTCCTTCAACCTTGGAGAGTAGACCCCTTTTGTTCTTTAAACAAATTTCCTCTTCAACTGATGAAGTATTCTTTCCTTCAATGAATATGTTGGATTGAGTTGCTTCGAATTTTGGCTTAAGGATATCTTTGAAAACTTGAGAGTATTTGCAGGTTATTGCTTGTTTGCTTGTATGCTTGTAATGAACTCGGTAACCTTCTCTCACTTGCTTCTTCAGCCTTTTATAGTGCAGATTTGAAATTATGTCCGTTGAAGAGATAAACATACATTTCAAATCTCTTTCGTAGGTTGTTGGCTTGTCTTATCTTTGCAGCATTAATGAGGATCGTACCATGAATTCAATGCTCTGCAGCTTTTCCTTAGTCTCTACAGGTTTTCAGGTACATCTCATTGGTTCCTTGCTTTTTGCACTCTTTCAGCAAAACAACTTTATTGCTGGCAGCTTGACACATGCTTATTTCCAGCAAAACCTTGACTTGTGTTGACAACAGATCTCTTTCAACTTTCTTCAAGTCTTGTATGTTGCTTACCCCTTTGACATTCGATTCCATTCATTTCGGAATGACTTAGTTGTTAGTCAGCTGATTGGAACAACCTTTTTGTCACTTCATTGATACTTCTCTTGGCCTCACACATCTGACACACAGCTGGGTCTTCTCTTCAATCTTCAGTCGACTCTTGTAATCTTCAACTTAGTCGACTCAACTCATTTTTTATTCAAATTTCTATCTATTACAAGTTGAATTACATAGCAAATAGGGTACCAACTTTCTAATCTAAGTTTTATATGGTATCATCAAAATCTAAACATAAATTTTCCTAACACATCTCCATTAGCAAGACTATGTCCGGATTTTTAGATTGTAGGAACTTTCTAAATGCATGAATGTTGAAGTTACATGATTAGTTGGTTTAGTTAGAGAGTTGTCATTTTGGATATCACGTTTTATGTTTTCTTATTTATGTTATTTTCCTTCTATAAATACCTGGTAGTCGCTACAATACTGTAAGTTTTGTTGATTCACATTTTACAGATGAATAAAATCCCTCCTTTCTCTCTCTTCAATTTCTGGTATTTTTCTTAGCTCAAATACATGGTTGCTTGGTTTCTTCATGGTATCAAAGCCAAAGGTTCTTCTCAATTGATTCGATCTTGCCGCGATGACACACAACTTGGAATGTTTTAGCTGGTGGAGGTAACGATGAAGGAGATACAAGAAACAAAGATATAATTGATGGATCCGGCAATAATCGAGTTCATCGGAATAATGGCATGTTCACGTTGCACAATTCCAATAATCCTGGTATGGTGTTAGTTACTACACCATTGACAGACACAAATTACCTATCATGGAGGAGAGCTATGATAATAGGTTTGGGCGCGAAAACAAAACTAAAATTTGTGAATGGGAGCTTACCTCAACCTGAGCTTGATTCCCCTGAGTATGAGCAATGGAGGAAAATAGACTACATGATGTACAGTTGGATTTTAAATTCATTGGCAAGGATTTAGTAGAGGCATTTTTGTATGTAGATTCAGCTAAAGCACTATGGGATGAGATCGAACAGAGATATGGCCAGAGTAATGGTCCTATGCTCTATCAGTTGCAGAAGGAGATCGCCACAATGAAGCAAGGTAATAATACTGTTGCAGTCTATTTTACAAAGCTGAAACGTATTTGAGATGAATATGCTAGTTTTGTGATTTTACCTCTTTGTACTTGTGGATCTAGTAGAAAACTAGCTGAAATTGAGACCAACACTAAATTGTTACAATTCATTATGGGATTTAATGATAGCTATGAGAATATATGCAGCCAGATCTTACTCACAGATCCTCTACCTTCAGTTAACAAAGCCTATTATATGATTCAACGTGTAGAGAAACAGATAGTGGTGCAAAACTTATTTCCTGATTCAATGGATGTTGCTGCTATGTTTACTAGAGCACCTAATGGTAGTAGAGGAACAGTTAGTAGAGGAGGTCACACAGGTTGGATAGTTGGCAGAGGAAAGGGACAAGTCAGGTTATCTAAGGAAGACAAGGCTAAGCTCTTTTGTGAGCACTGTCAGATTAATGATCATGCTATACAGAGTTGTTTTAAATTGCATGGTTTTCCGGAGTGGTACGAAGAATTTAAGGAGCAGAGGAGCAAGTTAGGAGCGAGACATTCAGCTAATATGGCAGATACTTATCCAGGAAAGCTGGATTCAATTGTTGACAAAAAAAAGAGACTCCTCTCAGTGATATATCCAACCTTATTCAACAAGAGATAGCCAAATTCATGAGTACTAAGATGCACTCAGGATTTGATGAAGATGGAGCAGTTTCAATGAACCATGCGCACTTTGCTGACAGTGCATGTACATTTATGCAACACATATCTGACTATGCTTTGACTAGTATTGAGTCTATTGATGTAGGGGCCTGGATATTCGACATAGGAGCAAGTAGACATATGTGTGCACATCCCACTCAAGTCATCAACATTATCACTCTACCTGCTCCGCTTTCCATACTTCTTCCTGATGGCACAACTACTTTTGTATCATAGAGTGGTCAAGTTCAAATTATAGATACTTTGTTTCTTTACGATGTTCTTGTTGTTCCCAAGTTTAAATATAATTTGTTATCTGTTGCTTAGCTTATCCAACAGTCCAATCTCACTTGTAGCTTTTTTCCTTCTCATTACCTCCTACAAGGCCAGGTGACTAAACAAGTTTTGGCAACTGGAGAGGTGATTGGGAGACTCTATATCTTGCATCACAACATACTCACTATGTTTCAGCTTCCCTCTCAGCTACTGCAGTCTCTTTTGACACATGGAACTTGAGGCTTGGTCATGTTTCACCTTCTATCTTAGAGAATTTAGATTTTCTCAAACCACTCTGTAACTCTACTCTTAAGCAACAGATCTCTGAATGTACTGTGTGCCATAATGCCAAATAGCCTAGATTGTATTTTTCTCTCAGTCACAGCCATGCTGCAAATTTGTTTGAACTTGTTCATTTGGATGTTTAGGGACCATATAATGCTCTTTCTTTTATGCATACTCCCTTTATGCTGACTATTGTAGATGATTGCAGTAGGGGCACTTGGATATATTTGATGAGTCTTAAAAGTCAGGTACCACATTTCTTGGATATTTTTATCAAAATGGTATCCACACAGTTTGGCACTCTTGTTAAAACTTTTAGAAATGATAATGGGAGTGAGTTCTTAAATCAGTCATGCAAAGATATCTTTCACACACATGGGATCTTACATCAAACCACTTGTACTTACACTCCTCAACAGAATGGGATAGTGGAGAGAAAACATAGACAGTTGTTGAATATTTCTAGGGCTCTCATATTTCAGTCTCAGCTGCCTGCTCATTTTTAGCCTTATTCCCTTATTACTTCAACCTATATCATTAATAGACTACCTATTTCTTCCTTGAACTGGAAAACCCCTCATGAAATTTTGTATGGTAAGACACCTGATTACTCCCTCTTAAAGCCATTTGTAGCCAATACTACCCCACATAAATCTAATTTACTCCCAACACAATCAAGTGTGTTTTCTTGGGGTATGTTACTGGTAAGAATGGATATAGACTCTATGATTTGGATACTTACTCCATCTTGATTTCTAGAGATGTTACTTTCTCTGAAACCACATTTCCCTATTCCTCCTCATCTTCTCATACCACTTCTACTCTTCTGCCCATTGTTCATATTTCTGCCTCTGATTCTTATGCTCACACTCCATTGCATAGTCCTCCTCACTGTAGTGATTCTTCCTCCATCCCAGTTTGTTGGACCTTTAGCGCTACTCGGATTGACGATCGTCCCCACAAACCAACATGAGTCTTTTCTAGCGCTTTGTCCTCACTCACGATCACCCCCGGAAAACTTCCAGGGGGTCACCCATCCCATGTCTACTCCAGGCCAAGCACGCTTAACCTCGGAGTTTCTATGTAATGGGCACGAGAAAAGAAGATGTATGTTGGTATAGGTAGTCCAAATCATATCCTTAAGCTATCATTTAACTATGCAATCCGCTCACGAGTTCGAATCGCGGGCGCGCCGCGCCTCTTTAAAAGCCCATTGCAGGCGGGATCTTGGACCAAATCCCAACAATCCCCCTCCCAAAGACTGCCCAAGATCTCGGCCAGTGCTTGGCAACCTCATTGCTCGCCAAACTTCCTCGGTTCTAACGCCAACTTCTTGATTCAAGCGTCGCGTCATGCAAGCCTCCGATTCCGGCCACCCAAAGAACCTACACCTTCGGTTCGGTCTGTTTACCTCGATTCCGGCCACACTGGCAACTTACCCTTCGATTCGGTCCACCCAACAACCTACACCTTCGGTTCAGTCTATTTTACCTCGATTCAGGACATCCGGCAACCTACCCTTGATTTGGTCCAAAGCAACCTACACCTTCCGGCTCGATCCGTTTTACCTCGATTCGGCCACTGGCAACCTACCCTTCAGATTCTGGTGGTTTACCTCCATTGCGCGCAAACATCTCGGTTCCACCGCTCGGCAACCTCCGCTGCGGCGTCTTCCAAGGGAATTCGAACTCGTGACCTGCTCCGATACTAGTTGTTGGACCTTTAGCGCTACTCGAATTGACGATGTCCCCACAAACCAACATGAGTCTTTTCTAGCGCTTTGTCCTCACTCACTCACGCACTGGAAAACTTCCAGGGGTCACCCATCCCATGTCTACTCCCGGCCAAGCACGCTTAACCTCGAGTTTCTATGTAATGGGCACGAGAGAAAGAAGATGCATCTGTTGGTATAGGTAGTCCAAATCATATCCTTTAAGCTATCCTTTAACTATGCAATCCGGCGCTCACGAGTTCGAATCGCGGGGCGCGCCTCGCGCCTCTTTTAAAGCCCATTGCGGGCAGGATCTTTGGACCAAATCCCAACACGTTCCTTTTGTTCTTCCTCTTAGAAGAAGTACCAGGGTTACTCACAAGCTAGCTTGGCTGTCTGAATTTGTTACTAATAGTGTCTTACTCCCAATGCCTCTCACAGCTGCTACTTGTACTGTTACAGGTTCCCCTCTTTCTTCCTATCCTATTGCTACATTTTTTTTTATTATCTCACTTGTCTACCACATCCCATATGTGTCTTTTTTGTCTAGTGTGTCCAATGTATATGAACCTGCAACTTATACTCAGGCTAGTCAGGACCCTGCTTGGGTGGATGCCATGCAGAAGAAGTTACATGGCCTGGAGGAAAATAAGACTTGGGCCTTGACTTCATTACCCCCTGGTAAGAAATCAATATGGTGCAAATGGGTGTTTAAAACTAAGTTGAATCCTGATGGAACTATTGAAAGGCATTAGGCTCGGCTTGTGGCTAAGGGGTATCATCAAGTGTATGAAGTAGATTATCTTAATAGTTTTTCCCCTATTAGAGTTTTGCTGGTTGTTGTTGCTCCCCACCAATGGTTCATTCATCACTTGGACATCAATAATACGTTTCTTCATTGATACTTGGATGAGGATATCCATATGCATCCCTCTGAAGGTTATAATAAGGCTTCCTTTGGGCAAGTTTTTCATTTGCAGAGAAGTTTGTATGGTCTCAGACAAGCTTCAAGGAAATGGAACACAGAATTTTGCGTCAAACTCCTTGCCTATGGATTCACTTAGTCAGTTCATGATCACTTTGCATTTTATATGGTTTAATTTGGTAGATTCCTTTGCTCAGTTGTTTATGTGGATGATGTTTTGCTCACAGGATCTGATGAAAAGGATATTGCAGCCCTTAAGATTTATCTATATAAACTTTTTACTATCAAGGATTTGGGTTTTGCCAAGTATTTTCTTGGCATTGAGTTGGCTAGGGGATCACAGGGTTTGTGTTTGAACCAAAGAAAATATGTGCTGGACATTCTTAGTGATGCTGGTATGCTAGAGTGCAAGCCAACCACTACACCTCTTCCAATGGGGTTAAAACTTGCTGCTAAGGGTGGTGTTCCTCTTCCTTCTCCTGACAAATATATGAGGCTCATTGGTCGTTTGCTCTATCTTAATATGACTAGGCCTGATATTATATATTGTGTGCAACATCTCAGTCAGTTTGTCAATGCTCCTACCTCTTTACATTGGGATGCAACTCTCCATGTGCTTAGATATCTCAAATGTTCTCCCTCCAGTGGTCTTTTCTACCCTCATTCTAGTTCTTCTTCCCTAGAGGCTTTTAGTGATGCTGACTGGGGAGCTTGTCAGGATAGAAGGTGGTCTTTGACTGGTTATTGTGTCTTTTTTAGGGGCTGCTTAGTTGCCTGGAAAACTAAGAAACATGGTATTGTCTCTAGGTCCTCTGCGGAGGTTGAGTATCATGCATTGGGTAGCACCGTTTGTGAGTTGCAATGGCTATCTTACTTACTCCATGATATGCATGTCTCCTTTCCCTTACCTATTCCTTTGTGGTGTGATAATCAAGCTGCATTACACATTTTTAAGAACCCAATTTTCCATGAACGCACCAAACATTTGGAAATCGATTGCCACTTAGTCTGGGATCAATTCAAGAAGGGGTTTGTTATTCCTCAAAAAGTTTCTTCTCAGATGCAATTGGCTGACATCTTTACTAAGCCTTTAGGTGGTGCTTTTCTGAAGTTGGTTTCCAAGCTTGGATTGGTTGATTTGCACAATCTCCAGCTTGAAGGGGGGATGTTTGAGTTACAGGATTAGTTGGCTTAATTAGAGAGTTGTCATTTTGGATATCACGTTTTATGTTTTCTTATTTTCCTTTTATAAATACCTGGTAGTTGCTACAGTACTGTAAGTTTTGTTTGTTCACATTTTACAGATGAATAAAATCCCTCCTTTCTCTGTCTTCAATTTCTGGTATTTTTCTTAGCTCAAATACATGGCTTCTTGGTTTCTTGAATGAACTGTCGCTTGGTTCCCAAGTCCGTGTTAGTTCTAATCGAAGGTTTTCATCATTTGTCGGTGGGCTACTTCAGATTTCCGTCGTTAGATTTAGATTCACTTTCCTCGTATTCTTTTCAATCATTCTCCTATTTGGGCTATACTCACTTTCATGACTGGTTCAATATTTGAACTACTTCTTTTATTAGGTAATGCTGGGTTTAGATCAAATTGGTTTAACTTTGTTTGGTTTCGCTGATTTTTGGATAATTTTAACAATTTTGGGAGTTGGTTTACTAGGTTGGGTACTTGTCTCGGTTAGGGTTAGGGTATTATGTGGTTCTAGTTTATTGTTATATGAGCATTTGAGTTTGGTAGTATTCTGACTGGAAGGGTTTGAGTTGGAACTGGGTTTTGGGTCTTGGTTATGAGAGGTTGGTATATTATGAGTGTTTGGTTGGGTGGTTTAATAAGGACATAATTTAGGTATGGGTTGGGTATTTGAGGATTAAGGTTTTGTTGAATTTGGCTGGCTACTGGATCAAGGTCCGGGTATGGTGCTTGGGAATGTTTTGGGGTGGAGGGGTCCAAATTGGTGGTGAAGGTTGTTTTTTGTTTCAGTATGCTGATAGGTTTGTGGTTTCAGTTTGTTGAAGCTCAAGAAAGGCTGGAGTATGAGTATTAGAGTCATTGGATTAAGTTAAGTGATTACTTACCTCCATTTTTCCGAAATCATCCATCACATTCTTAAACTCTTCGTTTTGTAAATACGTTATTTTATCGGGTACTGCTGGTGGACCCTTTGTTTAAACAGTCCCCTTCTCAAACTTGTACTAGCCTCAGTTTTATTTTCTTCCATTGTAATTTGAGTCCTTTTCATCGGGGAAGCCTTGATCTAGTCTCCAAACGGAAGTTGTTCATCAGATAGAGAACTAAAATCTTCGTCTTCGTTCATTAAAACGCAATCCTTCTTCATATGGCCCAACATTCCACACATGTAGCAAAAAATGGGTAATCGTTCATATTTAAAAGAAACCCAAACCTGCTCCCTATTGGGAATGGTAATTTTTGTGCCTTCTCGCAAAAGCGTTGAGGGGTTACACAATACTCGGACTCGGACACTTCTGCTTATGCCCTCCATTGTAGAATTGTCCACTTCCATAAATCTTCCCACTAAGTTTCCTATAGTGTGATATACAAACATGTTTCTTGCAACCAAAGGTAGATCGTAGACCCTAATCTAGAATGGTGTTGAGTTGAACTCGATAGACGATGGTTGTATCTCCCCTCAATCGTTTTCAGAACTAGCAGGTGTTTATCAAAATGCCATGGTTTCATCTCCAAGATTCGATCCATGTCTCTCTTATGATTTAATTGGAAAGAGAATTGGTTTGATACAATTTTCCTAGCCATCATGCATTTCCATTGTTTCCAGATCTTCTTCATCATGTCCAACAATGCGAACAAATTGAAATTCTTATTCGTCCACAACTTTCCCACAATACATAAAAAGTATTTCGATCTGCCTTCTTCCACATCATATTATGTGATTACTGTAGGTCCCAAGGGGTGTGAATGTAAGGTTTAGAAGGGGGGTTGAATAAACCTTACCAACTTTTCGATTTAGTCCTTTTAAATAATCAGAGTTAATACTTCCTGGTGAGTCCTTGATGGACATCTAAGTTAGTTAATCGAGAGTTAGTTACTCAAGACTGATGTAATTTGTTGATAGAATAACTCATTGTTTTGACTAAAGACTTAACTCGATTGTGATTTGTTTTCGCGGAAGACTTTACACCCTTAAATTTGGTTTAGTACTTAGAGATTATCAAGTGGATAGCAAATTTATCGCAAAGTTAAATAAATAAGATGTAGGAATTAAAGTCTTTGAAATGTAAATGACACGATAAGTTTTTATAGAGGTTCGAAGATGGGGTAATTCTTCTACTCCTCTCTTCTCCAACTCTGGAGGAATCCACTAGGTATTGATCAAGATACTGAGAGTGGTAGCGGTCCGGATACAAGTCTTGATCACACGGTGACTTGATCCTTTGGGACTCGGTCTGGAGACGCTTGGTCACGCTTGGTGGCTTCTCGTACGACTCGGCTTCTTCACAGGTGCCTTGCTACTGACCCACTTGCTCAAGATCTTTGGATTTGATCACGAAGCCCTCCAAAAACTTGAGACTGGTTCGACCTTGAACCTTCCTACAATCCTCCGTGGAATGTAGACCCCTTGATTCTTCAACAATTTCCTCTTCAAGCTGATTGAAGTTATCTTTCCTTCACGGTGAGTGTTGGATTGACTTTCTTCGTAATTTAGGCTTGAGGATTAATCTTGAATGATTTGAGAATGTCTTAGGTTCTGATTCAAATGTTTGCTTGAATGTGCGTGGTTGGTCACCTTCTCTCGAGTCATTCCTCGGCCTTTTATAGTGATCTTTCAAAAATGCGCCCCGTTGAAGAGATAGGCTTATTTTTGAAAGTCACTTGTGGTCGTTGGCTTGTCTTGTTGCGATCCTTGGAATTGCCACTTCCTCGTATGAATTGTTCTTGAGCTTTTTAGAGTTCGACATGGTGCGAGTGTTTCCCATTGGTTTATTCCTTTTGCACGCTTCGGGGTGAGCACTTGAGAAAGGTAGTATGGAGGTATTACTTGTTTAAGTAATTCTCTTCATTTACGTGCAACGGATCTCTTCTAGTTATCTCGACTTGATTTGCGTTTCCTTGCTTTCCCCAGGTGACTTAGAGTCGAACTTCCAATCATTGGATGACTCTTCTGTCACTTCAACTTGAGACTTGGCTATCTTGAGTTGACTTGGTCGATACTCTACTCAGTGCATCTCTTTGCTCCTTGATCGAGTTCCGTCTTCTCTTCTTTGCCATACTTTTGTCTTTGCAGTGAGTCTTCCTTCTAGTCTCGGTTGTCTTCTTACATGTTTAGGCATAGGTGACTTAACTCGGCTTGACCCCTATTTATTGCAATGCGGTTTACAACGAAAATGGGGTGCCAACTTCCTATTCTAAGTTTTACATGGCATTCATCAAAATCTAAACAATAAATTTCCCAACAATTTCCCCTTTTTGATGATGCCAAAACTTAAAACATTCAAAATGTAAATAGCAAAGATACATACAGATAGTGCATTTACAGAGAATGTATGCGTAGAATCAATTCTTTTATTGATCATAACATTCTTGTCCTTTACACAACTATTTACAAAGTGTATCAGAGCAAACATCTATGTCTACGCAAAAATAGAGAATTTACAGATTTATTACAGAAGACTTACATAAAATGTATTTACATAGTAAAATACATGAAGGGGTGGACAACAACACTTCATCTCCTTCGTTTCCTCCTTCTTTCTTCTTCTTTAGCTCTGTCATCTTCTGGTCTTCTTTTCTTTTTCTCATCTTTTGCTTTCTTCTTCTTTTCATACATTTTCAAGGCGGCTTCATCTCTTCTTATTCTTTCTTGTCTCTCCTCCCATAGCTGAGTTTGTCTTTTATTTTCTTCTTCAATTCTTTTCACATACTCAGCATTGTTCTTAGCCACTTGCAGATTGGCTACTTCGTCAAAACTAGCCCTGTAGATCCCTCTTTTCTTGCCTGGATCTATGTACTCAATGTTTTTGGGCGGAGGTCAGGTCCGAAACCTCTTCCTCCACCACTTGCTTTTCCTCTACCTCTTCCTCAGGGTGTATTGTCTTTGGGTCTTCTTCTTCCTTCCCGGTGAGTGACTAGCGAGTGACCGATGAGAGTGATTTGTCGGTAGTCTGGCATTGCCCATGTCTGCCTTCTTCACATAGTGTGAGACCCTTTTCCTAAAGATACAAGTCCCAGGCTTGAGCCATGGACATGTTTGCGAAGTATCCTTGGATGCGGCGTTTTAAATTCATCAACCGATCTCGCTCGGTTTCGGCATCCGAGATGGCATAAGTGTCTCTGTCTCTTGGAATGCCTCCGTGTTGTTTGAGAATATCCATAACTCGGGCATTCATCCTTCCTTCCACTTTCTCCATCCCTGCTTCAATTGTCTTTCTCTTGTCGGCCATAGGTACAACAGTGTTGGAGTGGCGAGTCACTGGGAGTTTGCGATAATATCGGTTGTGACAAGAACTTGTTGGGGGTTTGTGCAATCATCAAGGTCACATCTCTCGATCCTTTCCTTCACGCTTTGCTCCTCCTTCTCAACCGAGGATCTCTTTCGCTTTTAGGTATTCCTCTTCCCCTTTTGGCATCATCAAAAGAGAGAAAACCGGAAACAAACTAGCGCGGGAAGTCGAGTCTGGCGATAGTCAAGTTCTCGCCGAGTCAGCTGCGAGTATGCGGCGTGAAACTCGAGAGCGAGTAGCGTTGGATTCAATTTGTAATTAACTTCATCTCGGCCATGAGAAGGCTGAATTTTCGATCCATGTTTTCTTCCGTATGCGCAGGAGCTCATTCTTATTTTGCTCACGCAGCGACTTGATCTCGCGTGTGAGATTCATGCATGTGCTCAATGTGTTCTCTCAACTTTGTCTTTGCATCAACATTCTCATTTCGCCATACCAACGACTTGTTGAACAATGTTCGAAATATCTAGCTTGTTCCACGCGCATTGTTTTCTTCTTTGTTGCCACCACTCCCGGATTCGACTATTATGCCTCTCAAGTCGCAGGTAAAGGTTGGCATCTCTGTTATCGATCTCATGTCCATCGAGGCCTCGATGCCTCTCCATCCATTCAATTTCAACAAATAATGCTTTGAACACCTCCGAACTTCAATTTGTTCCTCTTGTTTGTTGACGGCCAAGCGGCGTCAAAATCATAGTCACCGAACGATGGTAGGCGATGGAATGACGGGATCAGTGCAGGGAAGCGCGCGAGATCTCTCTCGACTCTTCGGGAGGTCGGGTACCTCCGAGAGAGAAGTGAAATAATGCATTCGCAAGGGATCATCGCGAGCAAATGGAATTTGTTCAATGATGGGTGGTGCTCGTGAAGTTCCTTGTGAGTCGAACTTTATTACGACTTGGGAGCTGCGCGATGGACTCTGTTTGGTGGGTCTGTTGTGAAGTTGACCAGCTTGACTTGCTAAGCCTCGGTTTGTCTCACGGCTTCGTTGGTCTCATTTGGTTTTCCACGTGAGTTGGTGGTCCTCGGCCTTATCGAGCGTCATCGGACGATGATGAGATTTCCATGGGTGGCTCATCAAAGTTGAAAGTTTGACGAGTAGACTTGAGGTCGGACTTACTCGTGGTTGGAACATCCTCGGTGAGTCTTTTGGATCGATCACGGGGATGACTCGGCTTCATCGTCTCCTTCCGATCCCGAAAGGTTACGTCGAGGATTATCCTGGGAATCGTGAAGCGCACTTATCTCCTTTTTGATGGATCAATGATAGCATGAGGGATGTTGCAGACTTGACTTCTTTACCGGGAAGTCTCAACCTCCCGTTGGCCTTCATTACCTCCCGAGTCTCAAGCTGCGGCGAGGCACTGGACATCCCTTTCGACGGTGTGTCATTTTGTCTTAGGGTCTTCTGCGGTGGCATCCATTGGAGTCTCAACTCCATGGATTGTACTTTAAATCGCCAGTGTTAACTCCGGGGTTGTTCCTTCATGTGCCTCGCGCATCGCATCGCGGCGTCATTAGCCTTCGGAGCGATTGGCACCTCAGTGAGAGGCAGTCTCAACTGCCCGAGCCTCGTTGATGACAACTTGTTGTGTACTTTGTGTTTGTTCCTTCTCCACTTCGCCTCCTAGATTCATTGTGGAGTCACCGCAGACATCTTGAGCCGCTGCGGTGGAGGGAGTTTCCCCCTCGGTGGCACGCCGGTGAGTGACTTGATTGGGGTCACTCGTCTCCAAACTCCCGGTTGTTCCCATTGAGTATTCGGTAGTTGGGGCGGTGGTGAGACACCTTCATTAGGGGTCGGCTCGACCTGGGTCCCCACTATCCCATTTTCATCGCCGATTCCTTAGTTCCTTCTTCCGAGTGAGTGGGGAAGTGGTGGCAAAGCAACAACGGTGGCAATATCTTTGCGCACCACTCCCATTGGGTCTATCTCGGTGTGTTTTGGAGGACTCTCTCTGGTCCTCCATCATTCTTTGCTCATGAAGGATTCGGATTTTTCCATTGCTTTGCGCATTTGCAACTCTTACGTGGCGCCAAGAGGTCAGTCCTCATCACTTCACGATAGGGCGTCAAGGTGAGGATGTGTATGCTCGTGGTGCCGGTGATAGGCGGAGATCTTGGCCTTCTCACGTCTCTGCGTCTCGGCCTACTTTAGCCCGTTCATTTTCTTTTCGAATTTCAGTATATTTATGCAATTATCTTCGTCAAGGGCTTGCGTGACTGTGTCCACTTCAAGAAATCAAGAAGAGTTCTTCTTCCGACAATGAACTCGGATGTTGAAGCGCACTCTGGATAGGCTCGAACTTCCATTTTCTCCACTCGTGAGATGATTTTGGATGTCCGGATACAATGGAGAGTGCATGATTAAATCGTCTTCATCATCTTCTTGCTGGCCCTCGTTTCCGGTATTGAAGGTAGCGGAGACTTCGCTACTCGAAACCTTGAGCCTGACCTCTGTGACGGTGGAGAAACAACCACGTCAATAGGTGATTTGGTTGTCTCGGTGTGCCTTGTTCTCGGTTGTTCTGCTTCTCTCGTTTGGGTCATCGAGTTGCCTCTGGTGATCGCCTCGCCAGACTTGGCCATTTCATCAATCACGTCTGGAGACTCTACTTCTCCAAGCGGTCTCGGAGTATCTTATCCGGTGAGTGAGCGGACTCAGCTCGGCTTCTCAAGCTCGGGAACGCTTGAAAATTCTTCTCCTTCTTCTTGTTTGAACCAAAGGATTTTGGTTTGGACAAGGTTTCTTTCGAATCTTGGGCGGCGGGGGCGTCTTTGTTGTTTTTCTTACGAGAAGGTGGTCGTCTTTGCTTATCCGTTCTCATCTTCTTAATGATAGGAGAAGGTATTTGGGATTCCTTTCTGCTGCTGGCTGCGGGGGAGACACGGCTGCGAGGGGCGGTGACTCGGTGCGAGGGCGGGGAGCGGATTTATTTTTCTTTCTTTTGAGGCGGCATTTCTCTTAAACGATTAGGGGCGCCTCTTCTTCTTTGGTGGAGAGGAGACAGTTGTATCTTTAGGGTCGGTGATTTCCCCTCACTCGTATCGGCCTATCTTAGCGTAGGCTCTCTTTTGTGCGCCGGAGAGGTTTGATCTCGAACATCCTCTTGTTTACATGGAACGCCTTTCCATGTCGAAGAGGAACTCCTTTTACCTCCATCAGTAGGCCAATCACAGACCGTATCCCGGGGATCCTCCAAATGCTCCATTCTCCTTGAAGGATTTGTTCCTACATTCAGCGGAGTCTGCTGTTGAGACAAACTCAGCCCAGATTCACTTTCATTTCTTCAATGATCGCAGCCATTACGATCAATTTCGCTTTGGACGATTGGTCAAAGGCGCCAAATTTGATGTCTATGCATTTGGCAACGATGTCCAACAATTTGTGGTAGTCCTCCTTTGACCTTTTGTTAGTGTGTGTAGACTATCTTTCAAGATAGTCGGTCTTGGCTACTTTCTTCCAAGCAACAGCCAAGTCAACATCGAGCTTCATTGATTTACGGTGCTCCTTCCCCGGTAATGGCGGTGTTACGCCAAATACTTGGCGGTGATGATGAACTCCTTCCCGTGAGCAGAGGATTTGATTCACTCATCGTGAATCTCGGCATTCACGTAGAAGAATCGACGACCTCTTCCACATAGGTCATCGGAAAGTCCATCGTCGAAATGGTTTTATTGATCGTTTCGAGTTTTTGATCTTCTTTATGAGGCGTCATCGGATCCCCTGTTTGACAATACCCTCGAAATCCACATGTAGACCCGGTGTGGATTTTCTTTCCTAGCTTGACAAAATCATGAGTGGATGCCATTTTTCAAAGATATTTCACCGAATGAAACTTAGAAAGTGATTTGAAGATTGATAGGGTTTTGAGATAGTTTTGCCTTTGCTTCGAGAGAGAGAAGTGAACAATTTTTTGGTAATGTGTGAGAGAAACGGGCGAAAATGATTTAAGTATGGTTCCGAAAAGGGCGTCTTTGGTGGTTTTTTTTGAAATGTGATCGAAATCAACGGCTTAGATTTTGCACACCGATTAGCATTTAATGTCTCATATTTAATGCGGCAGCATTTATATCCAATCATAAGCTTGGTGTGCGCTTTTGCTGTAGACGCGTCATAATTATCTTGGCGTCATTCTTAAAAACATTCCCGCTTAGTAAAAATGAGCTTGCGTTTTTGTCCCTTTGCTCATAAATGACTAAACTTATCTCTTAGCGATTTAACTATTCTTCTCACGATTCTCCTAGTGACTAATTGTCGACTAACTCGATCTGATTGTCTTTCCGATATGGCTAATTCACTTAGTGATTTGAGAGTTCGACTCTTTTCGTGTTTCATTTCCTTTCTTTGAGTCTTCTCGAGTGTCACCTCGGCTCAATTAACCCTAACTCATGCTTGAGTTCTTCAAATCTTGACTCACATAATGGTTTTGTGAATATGTCGATATTTGTTTATCGGTTGAAATATATTCAAGGTGATGTCCTTCTTTTCAACATGATCTCTTATGAAGTGATACGACATCGATATGCTTTGTTCTTGAGTGCAACACAGGATTTTGAGTGATTGCAATTGCACTTGTGTTATCACACATGATTGGAATTTTCTTTTCTTCAACTTCATAGTCTCTCAATTTCTTTGTCTCATCCATAGGACTTGGGCACAACTTGTTTGCCGCCTGCAACTATGTATTATAGTTGTTGTAGAGGTGGCTATTGAATTTTACTTTTGCTAAACCAGAAATTGCTTTGTTCCAAGCATTTGACATGTGCCGAGGTGCTTTTTCTGTCAACTCTACATCCAAAGCATAGTCAGTCGAATAGCCAATTAGCTTGAATCCACCTTCCTTTGGATACCATAAGCCAACTTCTTGGCTTCCTTTCAAATATCTCAAGATTCTCTTGGCTGCAGTCATGTGGCTTTCTTTTGGAGCGATTGAAATCTTGCACATACACCTACAAAGAAAGGTGATGTCCGGCTCGCTTCTTTGTGAGATAAAGCAATGATCCAATAAGTCTTTATGTATCTTGTTTGATCTACGAGCTTGCCATCCGCATCCATATCCATTTTGGTGATGTGTTCATTGGTATTTTCAGAAGACTTCTCTTCCATACCAAATTTCTTCATTAAATCTCTGGTGTATATGTTGTCCGACTTATGAAGGTTCCATCCTTCAATTTGTTTCACTTGGAGTCCAAGGAAGAATGTCGGCTCTCCATCATGCTCATTTCGAATTTGCTTTGCATGAGGTTTGAAAATTTATCACACAGCTTTTTGTTTGTGGATCCAAATATGATGTCATCCACATATATTTGAACAAGCAGTATGCTCTTCCTGTCTTGAATTCTGAAGAGTGTTCTATCCACTTTTCCTTTTGTGAATCCGTTTCCAGTCAAGAATTGTGACAGTGTATCATACCATGCTCTGGGTGCCTGTTTCAATCCATATAGAGCTTTCTTGAGTTTGTATACCTTATCTCCAAGAGTCTTCTGCTCAAATCCTGGAGGTTGTTCAACATACACTTCTTTTTCCAATAAGCCATTAAGGAATGCACTCTTTACATCCATCTGATATACAATAAAATTCTTGTGAGTTGCATAGGAAAGAAACATCCTTATAGCTTCCAATCTTGCTACGAGGGCAAATGTTTCATCAAAATCTATCCCTTCTTTTGGCAAAGTATCCTTTGGCTACTAATCTTGCTTTGTTTCTTACCACGTAACCTTCCTCGTTCATCTTGTTTCTGAACACCCATTTAGTGCCAATAACATTTTGATGGATGGGTCTTTGAATTAATTCCCATACTTTATTTATTTCAAACTGATTCAGCTCTTCTTGCATAGCTTGAATCCAATGTGTGTTATCCAATGCTTGTGACACATCTTTAGGCTCTATTTGTGAGATAAAGCATGTGAACATAGCTTCTTGTTGAGTTAGGATCTTGTTTTGACACCTTCTCTTATATCTCCAATGACTAGTTCGGTGGATGGTTTCTCACCATCTTACATCATGTTGGAGTAAGTTAGCTGGATTGATCGTCTTGAGCTATGTTGCTTTGATCGCTCTCTCTCGTCATCACTTAGGCTGCAGATTTTCCGCTGTTTTTGAGACTCAGCTATCTCATCTTCATCGGGTTTATAATTCCAGCTTCAGCTTCAAAGATAGGGACTCTTCTCGCATGGTTGGTTGATTGACTTATCGGTGACTCTTCAATGTCTTCTTCATTTACATTAGGCTCATCAAACACCACATGAATGGATTCCTCTGTAACCATAGTCCTCTTGTTGAGTACTCTGTAGGCTTTGCTTTCATTTGAGTATCCCAATAAGATACCTTCATCACTTTAGCATCAAAAGCCTTCAAATTATCTTTGCCATTGTTATGGATGAAGCATTTACATCCAAAAATTCTAAAATATGCAACATTTGGTTTTCTCCCTGTCCAAATCTCATAGGAGTCTTTGTCATTGTCTGTTTATCATCATCTATTTTGAGTGTAGCATCTTTGTGTTTATTCTTGACCCAAAATCTTTTAGGTAGCCCTTGACTAACATGGTCCTTGCTGCTTCTTTGAGAGTTTTATTTCTTCTTTCTACAACTCTATTCTTTGTGGAGTCCTTCTTTGCGAGACAATTCATGACCAATACCATTTTCTATACAATATTGAGTTATTATACCATTAACAAACTCGAGTTCTCTGTCAGATCTTATTTTGATAATGGTTCGCTCTTCTCATTTTGAATCCTCTTCATCATTTGTGGTAGTTTCTGTAGAGTTTCTTTCTTCTTACACATGAATATTGTCCATGTATATCTTGAGTAGTCATCTACTACCACCAAGGTGTATTTCTTCCCACTTATGCTTTTGGTTCAATGGACCAAATAGATCCATATGTAGAGATGCTGATATTCTTGTTGAAGATGGACATGTCTTTTCTTTGAATGATGATTTGATTTGTTTTCCTTCGACATGCATCACATATACTCTCCTTCTTGTATACTAAGTCCGGAAGTCCTTCCACAAGATTGCTTTCGGCAAGCTTGTTAATCGTTTTGAAATTCAGGTGACTCGGCACTTGTACCTAACTTGATTCAAATTTGTGCTCTTTGCTAATAGGCAAGTGCTTGGTGTTGCGATTGACCAATCTACTACATACATGTTCTTTTGCGCATCCTTGCAACACAACCTCATTGGATTGATGTCCTTGATTTAGTATATTCCCATGTTGAATCCAACATTATAGCCTTTGTCACGAGTTGGCTAATACTCAAGATATTGAAATTGAGTCCTTCAACATATGCAACATCGTGATTTCTAATCCATTTTTCTTGATGGATCCAATGCCTCTTATTTCTCCCCGGAGCTTCATTTCCTCCAAATATGACTTTTGCTCCTTTGACTTCCTTAAATTTTGATGATTTTTCTTGTTTCATGTCATATGTCCGGAAAAGCGACCCATTGTCCATGTACCAGGTTCCTCCGCACTCATTGTTCCTTGAAACCCGCAAACAAGGAGATTAAGTTTTAGGTACCCATACTTATGCAGGTCTGAGGGGTTAGTATTGTAAGATGATCCAACCAACCTATAGCCAAATGGTTTGACTCTAAGGGGTTGCCATCTATCGGTGCCATAATCATAATTAATTTTGGCAAATTGCTTGGGGATTCTAGGTTCATACAATTTGTCTCTTTTGTCTGTATGCATGTATATGTGTTTTAGCAATTGCCTTCTTTGGGTAGTTGTGATATCTCCGAGTGTAGTGCCTAGGTGCATATGTGTCTTTGAAAGCTCTTATACCTTTGGAATGGCCTTTCTTTGAGTTCTGGCCTTTGCCATTTTGGCTTATATTCCATAGGTCTTTCTTTGATAGTTCACATTATTCCAATCACTTGGCTTGGGTATTTTCTACCATTCCCTTCATATGTATTTCTTTTATAGAACTTAAGGGTTTTTGGTAGCTCTGCTTTTCTTCTTTCTGAGTATTTCTGTTTGGAGTTCTTTGAGGAACTCGGTGGATTTCTTCTCGGTTGTCCTTTCAAAGACACTCACCGATTGTTGTTTCCTCTTCCTTTATAACCAAGGCCAGTTTGTTTGTAATTGTGCTTTGAGATAAATGTGTGTGCACCATTTGGAGTTTTGGATTTTGAGATACTTCATTGCTAGAAGATCCTTTTTCCAAAATCACTTTTGAGCTTGACATAGCACGAGAGGAATTAAATCCTAAGCTGTCTTGTCTCCACATTATCTTTGATTCATAATAAGATCATCCAATGATTTAGATGCCTTAGTGAATGAGGCAATCACATTTTGAGGTCATTTTCCCTCTTTTCTATAGAACTATTTCGCTAGTAGCTTAGCATTTTCGGTCTTTAAACTTTCATTCTCATCGCCTATTTGACTTAGAGTACTCATCTCCTTAGTCATTTGTGAGTTTTGGCTTTTGAAAATAGATTGTTTTCCTCATTTTGTAGTGTGTGTGAGGATTTAATGTGTTCAAAATCTTTCATCATTTTGCCTAATGAATCATAAAGATCGAGTGGGTGATGAGGTGTGTGTGTCACGAGTCACTATCACTAGAATCGAGTGTGATGAGTTAGAGTGTACCTCATCTTCTAGGTCGGAGTTGATCTTGTTCCTTGGCCATCAAATAGATCAAGGCTTCTTCTTTGAGTCACTTGAGTAGTCGACTTCACTACTCTCTTCTCGAATCGTTGTGCCTCTTGACTTGTTTGTCTTGATCTGCAGCTGACCAACATTGCCTTTTTCTTTTCTTGTCTTCTTTCTCTCAAGACCTTTCTTTCTTCTTCATTCATGTATTTGTTGACTACGAGGATATGGGCAATCAATGGCATAGTGACCTGGTTGCCTACAGTTCAACATAGATTTTCAACCTTTTGATCGACTCTTTCCATTCTTGGATTTTTACTTTGATATTGACTTTTTGATGCTCTGTTCTCTTGGTTGGACTATCTTCCCTTGACTTGGAGGGAGCCGAGTGTCTTCTCGGAGGATCGCCCTTGCCTCTCTTGTAGTTCTTATTGAAGAACTTGTTAAACCTTTTAACCATCGGGGCTATTTCCTCTTGGTCAATGACTTCTTTGACCTCGGCTCTCTTGACATCCTTAACAATTAGAGCAGCATTTGTTTTGGGTACAATTTGTCTCTTCCTGGTCTTTTCTTCTCACTCAAATTCGTAGGCTTTGAGATCGAGAATAGCTCATGGTTGGATGTCTTGGATAGGTCCATGGAGTGTCTCATGGCCATGACTTTCATATCCCACTCGGTTGGGAGACTTCTTAGAATCTTCATACACATTTCTTACGTGTATATTCTTTTCCATGTGCAGATAGCTCGTTGGTAATTTCGTGAACCGAGCATCCAGTTGATCAGGGTCTCTCTGCGATCATTTTGAAATTTTCAAATTTCTGTACGACAGCCACTGATAATTTATTTTCCTTGATTTGCTCGAGCCTTCACAAATCAATGTTAGCTTGTCTGATTTCTTTCATTTTGTTTTACATGATTTGACTTTATTGAACATGGCTTTGTCAAGGTTTTGTAAAGAATGTCCTTGGCCACATTGTCTAAGTTATATCTTTTTCTGTCATCATTTGTCCATTCACTCTTGGTTTTCAACCATGACTGTGCGGGAGCAACATCCTCTTCACCTTCACTGCAGCTCTCCTTACAGATTGTGTTTACTTTTAAAATTTGCAGTGGCCCATCCTCTATCACTATCCACATCTCATCATGTAATCTTTGATAGATGAGCCTCGCATGCGAATTTTCCAATCATCAAATTCTTCAATTGTGAACATAGGGATGCGTGTCAAATTTGCTTCCATGATAATAACTTTTAATGATAAAAGAGTTTTGAAGAACTTAAGTACTAAAAGGACTTTGAAAGATTTGGAGATCTAGTTGGTAACCAGTGCGGAAGGCTCAATGAACCAACCGCTCACGATACCACTTGTAGGTCCCAAGGGTGTGAATGTAAGGTTTAGAAGGAAGGTTGAATAAACCTTACCAACTTTTCGATTTAGTCCTTTTAAATAACCGAGTTAATACTTCACGGTTGAGTCTTGATGGACGACTAAGTTAGTTAATCAGCAGAGTTAGTTACTCAATGACTGATCGAGCTGTTGATAGAATAACTCAGTTGTTTTGACTAAAAAGACTTAACTCGATTGTGATTTGTTTTGGAAGACTTTACACCCTTAAATTTGGTTTAGTACTTAGAGATTATCAAGTGGATAGCAAATTTATCAAAGAAAGTTAAATAAATAAGATGCGGGAATTAAAGTCTTTGAAATGTAAATGACACGATAAGTTTTTATAGAGGTTGAAGATGGGGTAATTCTTCTACTCCTCTCTTCTCCAACTCCTAGAGGAATCCACTAGGTATTGATCAAGTATACGAGAGGTAATGATCCGGATACAAGTCTTGATCACACGGTGACTTGATCCTTTGGGACTCGATGCGGAGATGCCTTGGTCACGCTTGTTGGCTTATCGTACGACTCGAACCTTCTTCGCAGGCGTTTTGCGCTTGCTACTACAACCCACTTACTCAAGCTCTTTGGATTTGATCACGAAGCCCTCCAAAAACTTGAGACCTGGTTCGACCTGAACCTTCCTACAATCCTCCGTGGAATGTAGACCCCTTGATTCTTCAACAATTTCCTCTTCAATTGATTGAAGTTATCTTTCCTTCACGGGTGAGTGTTGGATTGACTTTCTTCGTAATGTGAAGCTTAAGGATTAATCTTGAATGATTTGAGAATGTCTTAGGTTAAAGTTCAAATGTTTGCTTGAATGTACGTGGTTGGTCACCTTCTCTCGCAGTCATTCTCGGCCTTTTATAGTGATCTTTCAAAAAAATGCGCCCGTTGAAGAGATATAGCTTATTTTTGAAAGTCACTTGTGGTCGTTGGCTTGTCTTCTTGCGATCCTTGGAATTGCCTTCCTCGTATGAATTGTTCTTGACTTTTGAGTTCGACATGGTGCGAGTGCTTCCCGTTGGTTTATTCCTTTTGCACGCTTTTGGGGACCGAGCACTTGAGAAAGGTAGTATGGAGGTATTACTTGTTTAAGTAATTCCCTTGATTTCTGCAACGGATCTCTTCCGATTATCTCGACTTGATTTGTGTTTCCTTGCTTTCCCCCGGGTGACTTAGAGTCGACTTCCAATCATGGATGACTCTTTGTCACTTCAACTTGAGACTTGGCTATCTTGAGTTGACTTGGTCGATATTCTACTCAACTTTTGCTCCTTGATCGAGTTCGTCTTCTTCTTTGCCATACTCGGTTTGTCTTTGCGGAGTCTTTCTAGTCTCCGTTGTCTTCTTGCATGTTTAGGCATAGGTCGACTTAACTACCTTGACTTGACCCTCTATTTATTGCAATGCGTTTACAACGAAAATGGGGTGCCAACTTCCTATTCTAAGTTTTACATGGCATTCATCAAAATCTAAACAATAAATTTCCCAACAATTACGATCGGTTCCTTCTTAAATTATGAATCTCTTAACTCTGATATATTTATTGCCATAACCGTTATCTCACATTCTAGGTACAGTGAAAAAGCAAGAATCTGACTCTATGAAGGCTACTCGGATAGACTCTCCTGAATGGAGGACTGCAAAGCGAAATAACATTTTCTTCTTGATAAGCTAATAATAGAACTAGTTGGAAAAGAATCAATATATGTATTTTGTAATAAACTTTTATTAGGAATTTCAATTTCTCTTAAATTAAAAAAAATTACTTCTTTACATAAATATTTTGATTATGTGTTGACTATTAAATAATAATTTAAAATTGTTTACAAGAAAACTTCATATATAAAATTAAAAAGTTAAGTCATCGATGCAAAAATCGTTTTGACGGTGCACCAATAGAATAAAAAAATCTAAGTGATGCTACTTGAAATCGGCAAATCACTTCAAGTTGGGGATTCTGATAAAAGTCCAACTTCTTATCCTGACTTGGTAGTTCTTCAAGCTGAGAACTTGTCTGCGACAATTTAGCAAACGTTAGACAGGCCATGTGGTTGTCCCAAGTAGGCCCCCAAACGCTCAAGTCAGTATGAGAAGTAGGGGAATTCCAAAGCAAAAGACAGTAATTAATTGTGATTAATGCAGAATACTTACAAATAGAGTTGGCAAAATGAAGCCCGACCCATGGGCTGGTCTAATTGGCCCGAGGTTTGCGTTGGGCAATAATTTTCTAGGAAAAAAAACGGGCTTATTTGGCCTGGCTCGATTGGCCAGTTGCCAGGGTTAGCCCAACTTTTTAGCTCGACCCGATAGTTTTTGTGTACAAAATATGCACATGGACTGGGTTGGGCCATGCATTTTCGTGGTCCAACAAAAATCAGGCCGACCCAACCCAGTCTAAAACTTTTCAGAAGCCCTATGGGCTCAGGCCGGATCAGCCTGGCCCATTGTCAGCTCTACTTACAAATAATGAGGACCTCTTATATATCTGAATTGATGGGACGCATGTACCTTATAGGATAAAATGGGTCATGTAGGCTGCTACAGGCCGCGTAGGCCGGAATAATAAAGCAATTAACCAATTGCTTAAAAAAGAAATTAAAGAAACTATATGTTCATCTTCACAATCACTTTCAATATTCTTAATTGTCATGACTTTATAATTACAAATAATGAGAACCTCTTTTATATATGGATTGATGGGATGCATGACTCTTGTAGGATAAAGTGTGTCGTGTGGGCTAATACGGGCCGCATAGGCCGGTATGGGCCGAATAATAAATTAATTAACCATTTGCTTAAAAAAGAAATTAAGAAACTACATGTTCATCTTCACAATCACTTTCAAACTCAAATGTCATGACTTTGTAATGGTTTGATGCTATTAAAAGGTAAAGAGTATTGCAATCAACATCAAACAAAAGTAGAAATTGACAAACTATGTACACCTAATATATTCCTTTGGAAAACTCTGATGAACAACAAAAAGTCGAGTGTATAGCATAAAGCATAATCTTCTCATGTTACTCATGTCATCATCTGGCGTGTGAACTCGATGGCAGCTGCTAGCAAACATTAGTTTGTGACTTGTGAGATTGTTGAACTTCTATCACTTTAATTACATGTCTAAAAATTAACCGAAGAAACATTTTATTTAAGATCGACTCCTAAGGTTCTTTTAAGCTTAGTTCTTCAATAAACAAAAAAATTAAAATATTACCAATTTTTTGGGCTTGATAAAATCTAAAAGCTCGACTTAGGTAGTAAAAAAATATAAAAAGATCAAACTACTCGAATTCGATTCATTTTTATTCAATCCAAGTTCGTTTTAAGTTCGATTTGGTTTTAAAGCTTACTAAAGATTTTAACAAACTTGAACAACATATTTGCCTCAACTCAATTTATTTATAACATACTTCTAGAGTAGAAATCATAAATTACATATGCACTTTAAAGAATTCAAAATTAATATAGTACGCGATATATGCATATAAAAACGATAACTAAAATTGGTAAAAACTCAATGAAACAAATATTATGTCGCTTTAATTAAATAATGTGAATGATTTCTTTAGTTAATATTATGTCCCAAA
Organism: Rehmannia glutinosa; assembly: GCA_016081115.2. Classification (NCBI taxonomy): domain Eukaryota; kingdom Viridiplantae; phylum Streptophyta; class Magnoliopsida; order Lamiales; family Orobanchaceae; genus Rehmannia; species Rehmannia glutinosa. Next base: position 32,157,084 of record CM071936.1, read on the forward strand.
ATTACGTAAAGATAAAAGCAATATTTTTCTTAATTTTTATTTTCTTTTTAATGTTTTAGTAATATTAATCTATAAATAATAATAAATGCTATTTTTTATAGAATTTTACCCTTTATTTTTTCCTCTTTATTGTATACGAGATTTTAGTTAGTTTACTTATAGCATTAACATAATTTAGGATTTCATAAATAAAATATATTGATTATTTATTTGTTAATTTTTATAAGTGATATACCCACGGATTTTATCGATGGAAACCATTCGTAGGCATTACGAAGGTTTTTTTATTTTTCTTTTATAGTTCTTTTCTTTTAAAAAATTTAACAATGTAATTAATTGTCTAATATCTACGAAAAAAATCCCTAGGTAAATTTATTATTCTTATTTAATATTTTTAATTTCTTGATTGAAAACTAATTTTGTCAACAACCAATTTTTTAAAAAAAAAGATACCAACAAAAATTGATGTAAGTAGTTACGTATGGAATTTTCCATCGTTGAATTAAAATTTTATTCCTATATTTCGTTTTATTTTTACAAATGGAAAATCAATTCGTTGATAAACTTATTTGATATTTTTATTTATTATTTTTATTATGTTCTTTAATATATAATATAATTTCTAATATAAAGTATAATTTCTAATATATATAATATCTGATATAAATTTATATTTATAGTGTATAATATAATTTTAATACATATAGTATATAATATAATTTTAAATATATATAAGCATATATGTGTGTATATATAAAAATCAAAACAAAAGATGCAATAAGAATCAACTTAGCCCAGTGGCAAATTGCCATTTTTAAACAGCGTAAGTCTTGTGTTTGATGATTTTTGGAAGCAAAAAATCACTTGTTCAATGCCAGAAAAAGTGTTACATTTTGCCAAAAAGGTTATATTTTGATTAAAAAGTGCTACTTAGACTCATATGTAACATTTTATAATTTTTTTAAAGTGTTACAATAGATAAGTACTTAATGTAACACTTAGAAAAAGTGTCACTAAAGCTATTAAAAGTGATACCGTAGACTATAGGTAGCACGGGCAAATGTATCATCATAAATATTTTACATATTGTCTATAGTAACATTTTATGGCTATTATGTAATATTTTTTGGGTGTTACTTTATGTCAATTATGTTGTAGTACAAAAAAAAAGTAAGAAATTTTTGAAAATTGCGAAAAAAAAATTTGAGGCTTGATTATATTCCATCTTACATTTCTCCTTCAAAAGTAAAAATATTTCAAAATCACTCCTAATATTTATAAAATAATACGATTATTTCCTTAAATTTAAGAAAGAATCAAACGTGAGGGGCAAAATTGCTTTTTTGGTGCGTTAAGGTGGCTCGATTTCGCTTTTAGTCCTTTAATTTTTATGGGTTGCGTTTGGCAAACACTAACTTTTCTAAACCCCGCACATTTAGTCCGATTTCAAAATTTTGAGGATATCTTATCCCTAAAATCTTTGAGTTTGACCTTTTTTTCTTGAAAGAACTATTTTGCCCCTTTTTTGGAAAATTAAAATTAAAGAAAAAATAGAAAAATAATAATAAATTAAATAAAAAATAAAAAAAAACTTAAATTAAATTAAAGAAAATGGTGGAACATATATTTTCATATTTTCTTTTTTTTTCATTTTTCGTCTTTTTGTTTTCTATTTTTTTTAATTTTTATTTATAGTAGAAAATTGTAAATAGATATTTTTTTCCAGTTTTATTGTTTTTACTTTTTCTTTAATTTTAATGTACGGTGAAAATTGTAAGTCTATATTTTTTTGTTTTCTATTTTTCTTTAATTTTAATTTACGATTTGAAAATTACAAATATGTATGTTTTTTGGTTTTCTATTTTTTTTACATATAGTTGAAAACTATAAATACATATTTTTTCTGTTCGTTTTTCATTTTATTTTTTTAATTTTATTTACAGTTAAAAATTATAAATATATATTCATATTATTTTCTTTAAATTAGATTAAAAAAAATTCGAACATTTTCATATTTTTCAACTTTAAATAAAAATTAAGGAAAACTAGAAAAACAAAAAAGTACATTATTTTCTTTTTCTTTTGGTTTTTCTATTTCTTCTATTTCTATTTTTCTTTAATTTCAATTTCTGATTAAAAATTATAGATATATATTTTTTTTTGTTTCTATTTTTTAATTTTTATATATAGTTGAAAATTGTAAATACATATTTTTCTATCCAAAAAGGGGGCAAGGTTTCCATCCACATGATTTTATATATAGTTGAAAATTGTAAATACATAATTTTATTGAGATATTACACAAGTCATGTGATATGCACATGACCAAGGTTTCTATCCAAAAAGGGGGGCAAAATAGTCATTTCATGAAAAAATGACCCAACTCAGCATTTTAGGGATATCTTATGACTTATCCCCGAAATTTTGAAATCGGACATGTGCAGGTTTAGAAAAGTTAGTATTTTCAAACGCAACCCATAAAAATTAAAGGACTAAAAGCGAAATCGAGCCAACTTAACGGACCAAAAAAACGATTTTGCCAAACGTGAGGCCAGGGACTTTTTGTAATTTAAAATATCTCTGTTTTTTTTTATTAGCGTAAACCTCATTTTTTTAATTATCCCAATATATTATGTTGTCTATTCCAAATAGGTTAGATTTGGACTGGATTCTCTAAGCCTCCATCAGCACACTGTTTTAATTTATTGCATTAATTTCAATTGTTTTGCTACAACCTTTGTCCAAATGCCAACATGTTTTCTTAGTAATATATACCTTAGTTGTTTTTTTCGTTTTTTTGACGAAACCTTATTTGTTAAATACAGCTAATTATTGTATTTGAATTTAACCTATGTAGGGTACCCCATGCGTATTAAGTCATACATTTTGTATTTTCAAAATATTCCGCGTAGATGCCCCCATGCGTATTAAGTCAATACATTTTGATTTTGTTGAAAATATTCTGTCTGGATAAACTCAACATCTTGAGTAATTTAAGTTTGAATAAACTAAAGCAACAATACATGTTAGCATCGCTGATAAAGACGGACACACATATATATCCCAACACGTACCTTCATAGTTTTGTTCGCTATTTCTTATTTAAAAATTATAAACCTAAATTTTCTTATTGGTTGTTCCATAATAGTATTTCCTTTACCATTTATAATTGAGAATTTCAATACACATACCCATTAATTCTTTTATATATACATTATATAATTGTATTTATTTTTCATACCAAGATTATAAAGAAAAGTCTAGATCTTTTCCTCGTGTTTGTTGATGTGGCCATTGAGATGGGCCCAACTAAAACTCTTTGATGTTTGAGATTTCAGGTGAGATAATATGAAAACGTTACATGTGATTGACAATGCATTAGAATATTTTATATTTAAGGGTGGTAGTAAGATTTGCATAATAAAAGATATCGGTGTCATTATTATATCGATCAAGATCACGACACTTCTTAGATCTATGACTCTCACTTAGATCGACCCGACCTTAAGCGAGTTGGTTGAGGCCCCGCACCATCTAGTAATTTCAACTGAGTTATGAGGGCATTTTGAAAATTTATGCCTTCACTTTCTTTTGGTATAGTAAGGGAGACGTGGGCCATACGAACGCATATGAGATCAAATCCCGATCAATCACCCTTACAACATGTTTCCTACCACCTGGAGTGATTCTTATACAGACACACCGCAATTGAAAATGTAATCACGTTCATTTTTCTTAAATCTTTTGTATGTGTATATAATAGGTAAGATTAATTGTGCATTACTTTCTCAAATAAGGAAAAGAAAAAACGTGGTTCGACTTCCGTTTTTGACTTGATAGAAAATAATTGACTCAACAATTTTTCACGTGATGTTATTATTATTACACGCTTTAATATCCTAAATTTGGTGAGGAAATTTTCAGAAAAACGGAGCGCCAGCTAGTATCATTATTCGAAACTTTACCAACCTTTTTATGTCATTCATGCAATAATTAATGTATGCAAGTGTTTATTTAATGATCCTTTCTTCATTTATTAATAATAAAAAAATGATCATTTATTTAAGGATCATTTTTTTCTTCATTTATTAATTGATTTGGATGAAGCATGATCACTTGCGGAGACAGGAGCCAACCTCGGTCCCGCTCCCCCGTTTTTCCAAAAATATAATTACCAAGTATTTTTTTTAAAAATATTTTAATTAATATTTATATGATTTATATTTTAATTTTTTATTTAGCTCAACTCAATTTTATGTATGAGCCCAAACCAATATTGTTCTCGGCTACGCCATTGAGCATGATTAATTAACATGTAATAAAACATGAGATTATATGAATTGTTATGAATTTACTAATTTAACCTTAACGAAAAAACTTCATAGCTTAATTAGTCTAATTTCAAATTATAATTCGTGGTTTAAAAATATGATTATTATGTTCAAAATATATTCACATTTAAATATAATATAATTAATTTTCAAAATTACTCAACCATTAACAACACTGGAGGAGTTAGGAGGGCCATGATGGGCCCACCAACTTCCAATTTTTGTTTATGGTAGATTATATCTCTGATTTTTTTTTTAAAAAAAAAGATAAATTTATGTAATTTTTAATTAATTTTCGATTTGGTCCATCTCATTTCCGTGCATTGATTCTACCTATGCTTAGCCGGTTTCTATTTTCTTAATAAATACCGGGGTTGATGGTGCAACTGTAAAATACAAATAAATGTCTAAGGTATAATTGTAATTTGTAATTTTGAAAGTGGGTGTTCTTTTTTTTTTCCCCGGTAATTAGACTAAACTTTTATTATTTTAATTAGACTAAATCTCGATGGTATTTTTTGAGTTAGTTCTTCATTTTTTTAGTAGAAATGAATTATTTAAACTTTAGCTCCTACAACTATTTGCAGGAGAAAACAGGGCAAGCAATGGAGACAATGAAGGAGAAGGCTTTGGGAGCCAAAGACAAGCCCCTTACCTGGCCCGAGGCTATACAATGCCAAAGACCAGATTGGGACTCACACGGGCGCAAATCTTGGGCGGAGCTAGACATAAAATTTTGAGAGAATAAAAATTTTATGGGCTAAATAAATTAAAAATATAAATATTTGATACTAAAAAATAATATTTTAAAAAAATATATACATAACTTAATTGAGTTTTTAAAAAATTTGGGGGGGCTAAAGCTGCTCCATCATGGGCATAGAAGGAAACGCCCACGGCCATAGACAGCGACGAAGCCATAAATTCTAGATAGGAGGCCCAATTAACATTAGTATAAAAATAAAATATAATACATTAACTCTAATAATAAAACTATAAATAATACCAATATAGAGAAAGTCAATTTATTAATTCAATCACATCTTAATATCAAAATAAATAACAGAATACAAGTACATTAATATATCATAACATTTCTCTTTCATTCTTCATATTTTGAAACCGTTGCATAATAGTTCCATTGTTAATATTTCTAAATATATTATTTTCAATGTATGTTATCAGACAATCATTCAGTAGCTCATCTCTTATTCGATTACGTAGTGAACTCTTGATGATACTCATTGACGAAAAAACTCTTTCCATTGTGGCAATAGCAACTGGTAAGATCAATGACAACTTAACCAACAAATAAACCAATGGAAAAAACTATATGTTTTCTTGTAGCAACCATCTTTTGAGCAAAACCATATGATTTGATAATATAGTTTAACCAAACAATTACACATGAACTACAAATTATAATAAATTATACAACAAAGAAATTAAATAACAAAGAAGAAACAACAAGCCCGGAAAAATTAATTGATATATATATACACTTTGATAACATAAACCCTAAATATAATTCATTCTTATTAAATTTAAATCTCATGACAATAGGGTGAAAGGGTTGGCCTTAATTCAAACCTGGTGGCCGAGTTGAATCCACTACTCTCCTTGACCTTGTTCAATGTCACGAACCGCTGGTGCAATTTTTTTCACCAAGGATTACTACCTCATCCCCATAGGAGTTTTGACTTTAATTATTAATTGCTCATTTTGTTTTTAATTTTTATTATAGTTATAATGTGAGATGACAAAAATACTCTTAATTTTTTTGAAAATCTCAAGGGCCCAGTGTCCCCCTTGACCCCATTGTCCCTTCGTCCCTAACCATAGAGAAGGCTTCAGGGAGCGCCACCAAGGATAAGGCGTCCCAAATGGCAGAGTCCGACAAGGAGACCGCTGAGGCTGGAAAAGAGAAAACCAAGTCATCTCTCTCTCCGATGGTGTTATGATATCTTGTTTTATTAATTGTCTTTCAAAATTTTATAATATTTTATATTTCAGAAAGTCATTTGTGTGTTTAGAAATCTTTTATTTAATTAAGTCTATTTTATAATGTTTCTAAGTTAAGTTATGAGTTTTATTCTTAAATTATAAGTTTTATTGTGGTAGGAGTTTCGTATTATAACCAGTTGCTTTGTTATTATTTTTGGGGTTTAATTATTGTTGAAATTTTCATAATTCGCTCCTATTCCAAAGCATTATTCACGTTTCTTTATAGCATTTATTGCTTTATTGTGCCGTTATCGTAAGCAAGGCTTGGAAGCAAATTACAATTGACATTTGACACCTGAACCATAGTCAAAGGTGCAGTAACGCCTGCATCACTCTGTTTCTCTCTCTTAATATACCTTTGCAATGAGAAGGTTTTTGTTTTTTAGCTGCACAAAAGATCTCAAATTGAATGAGAACTCGAGGCGTAATAACTAGATTAATAATTGATCAACCAACATCACTAATTAATATTTTACCACATTTTTTTCGTATAAGCATAACGACATGTATAATACGCGTAGCACATGCCACATGGTATATTGGTGATAACTTATAATAAGTATCATATTTTAGAGTTTAACAACTAATTAATTTATTTACTATCTGATCTCATCGAAAAGTGAAAAAAACAATTGTTGATATAATTATTTTGCCTTCCTCTTATATATGAACTTTTGATGACATCCATACACATTATCACAAATTACAAATTTTATTTGTCTCTAGCATCGTCAATGTAATGTACTAAAAGAGTTAGCAATAAATTAATTAGGAGCCCCCAACCCAACCTCCCCCCCTCCCTCCAAAAAAAAAAAAAAGAAAAGTCACTTCAATAAAAATATGGTCAACTAAAGTTTTTTTTAAAAAAAAATTATAGAAAAAAACAACTTGAAATGATAGCATTAGTGCATTAGGTACCAAAATGTAGCCGAAGCACTGACACGATTACGACACATATATAATATAATACGAGTATGGAGATATGTTATATTTGAAATTTTAAAAATATGGGTGCAATGTACATAAACAAATAAAATTGTATATTTTTGTAATATTAAAAATATAGACCTACTAAATATAATTAAAAAACAATGTTTTAATCATAAAAAATAAAAAATTCTTAGATATTCAAATCCAAAATGTGATAATTCACATAAATAAATAGACAACATGCTGAAAATATCAGCAATAAAATAAATTCATCTATTCTCATATGTGGATTTATAAGAATTAATATGGATGTGGCTTTGTTTCTTTCATATAGAGATATTTAGGCTGATTTTTTAATCCATGGAGTGTCCATAGAGTATCGTGTCCAATAGGTTTCTGGTACATGTATGTCATCCTCATGGAAGTGTCCGTGTTTCTAGATGGGCGTGTTTTTGGCCTGGTCGTGATTTTCACCTTTAAACCAAAAAAATTAAAAATATAAATGATTATACCCTTAGGGCGCGCATTTGGATGGAGGATTTGAATTAGGGAAGAGAATTTCAAATGACTCCATCTAAGACGGATACGAAATCCACCAAAATGACTCCAAATATAGCTTCCAGGATTTGAAATATATTATAGAATCATGACTTCATTCAAACAACCTCCGTATATTTATTATATGGATTTGAAATTCTTAGCTCCAAATCCATCAATTCAGATGGATCCTTATTTTGAATCCAAATGAATTGATTTTAGCGCCAAATGAATGTATATATTACTTTTGAAAAAGATGTAATCATTACTTTTAGTTTGTCAATTCATCTTAGATAAAAATTATTTTATCTTGAAATATACAGTCTCTCATATTATTTAAGATATTGCATAAATTAAATAAGTAGTATATTCCCACATATTAAATAGTTACTTATAGCGCTTACAACATGTTTAAGAATAAGTATTCACCACGTAATTTTACACAACCTTTTATTGGAATTTGCAATCAATGTATATGTTGTAGCCAAATATGATATAGTGTAACATATACTACTATATGTTACTTATAATTAATGAGGGAGACTAAATTAAATAAATAATATAATCACCATGTAAAACATAATTATATGTCATTCACAACGCTCCCACGTGTTTGTAAATATGTATCACCATGTAAACATAACTATATGTCATTAAATGAATAATTATGCTTCTCATTACATTTTGAGTAATAATTAGTGTAGGTGGTTAAACATAATCAAACTCATTCTAATTAATATTAATATATAATGTGTTATTTATTATTGTAGTTGTATATATATATATACTATAACATATACTAGCTAGTATTCAATAAATTATAGTATAATATACATTATAGTGTAACAAATACTAATATGAATCCATATACTATAGTGTTATAAAGTATACTAGTATAACTTCATATAATATAGGGTAATATTTACTATTATATGTTACTTAACTCTACGTATAGTATAAAAAATAAATATATAACAATATACTATATTATTCATTAATTATAGTTTATATATATACTAGTATATTCTAATATATAGACGAAAAAATTAAATACATAAGATATGAGAGGGAGTAATGAAATAAGTAATATAGTCATCACATAATTAATAATTATTCACAATACTCACAACACGCTTGTGAATAAGTATTCACCACGTAAAAAATAATATACGTCATTAAATGAATAATTATGCTTCCCATTACATTTTGAATAATATAGTTAATGTAGGTGGTTAAATATGATCAAGGTCATTCTAATTAATGTATTATTTGTCATGTATTATTGTGTGTGTATATATATATATATATACTATAGTAACATATACTAGTATGGAGTCCTATGCTATAGTGTAACATATATTAGCTACAATCAATCCATATACTATAATGTAACATATTCTAGCATCAATCAATATACTATAGTATAACATAACACAATATGGTGTAACACATACTAGTTTGAATCCACATTCTATAGTGTAAAATATACTAGTATGATCAGCCCATATGATATAGTATAACATATACTACTATTTATTATTTAACTCTCCATATACTATATAAAAATATGACACCTACTATATGTATATATATATATATATATATATTATATAATATATTTTATGTATACAAGTTTATTCTAATATATAGAGAAAAATGGATAACATATAAGGAATAGTAAATTAAATAAGTAATATAGCTTTAGATGTCTTTTTTTCTTAAAGTGTTTTCTCATCTATTAGGATTTCTTCTTTCTTGTATACTTTAAATGCCAATGTAAAAGATTGGCTTTAAATTATCAGTGAATATTATGTTTTCCGTTTAATCTTTACTGTGTTCAAAACATTTCTTCCCTAGTGTAGCAACACATTGAACAACACTTAAAACAATATATGTATGAACTCTGACTTTGTTTTTTTTTTTTAATACTCGAACTCTCTGCAATTTTCTCGTGTATTTATTCTATGTGATCTCTTGTGTAGAGTTGTGAAGCACATCCTCTTCTTTTATAAGCATCCAAGACTCCTACCAAAAATGGAAAAATATATCTACAAATAAAAGGATACATATATATCTCTGATCTCATCTAAGTAAGGTATATAGATAAAAATCTAAAGTCATTCCTTATCAATATGATCACAATAAATAAAGAATTATATTGACTCAAGACTTTCCAATCAAAAATGTTACTTGATAATCAAGATAGTACAACAAAATGTTTCCTAATACAATTTTTTTCCTAAAATAAAGAATCCTATCACATATGTAAATAATGTAGAAAACAATTAATAAGACTATTTTCGCCAAATAGGAAACTTGTGGAAATCGAGTTTCCAACAGTTTATAGAAAAATAAAATTAAAATTTCATTATTTCTTGGTATAAATTTTACTATATATAATTGAAAAATATTATATTTCATGTTAATTTTGTAGCTCATTCATGTCCAAAGGGGATCCCATGAAACTCCTAAATTGGCTTGATCATCAAAAGAGAAGGCTGAATTGTCATTATAATTATAATATGGCAGTGATGATTGAGTCAAGCAATTTTCTTCAACAATATTATTTTGTGTGGCCATCTGTGATTTGCAACTCAGTTGTTCGCATAAATTTGCATTTTGGCATTGCATGTTCAATATTTCAGCCTGTGCCTTAGCTAGTTCAGCTTGGAGATCAGAGATCTGCTTCTGGAGATGACAAATGGCGCCGGTACAGCCGTAGATTGGATCCCGCAACCTTGCATGTGCTTCATACACCATGCTGTTTACAGCATCTGCTCTTTGTTCCTCAGGAAGTTCCTGATCATCAAAGATTAATATTACAATGACATAAATAATACATATATAATAGTTAGTATGTATAGTATAGGTGACATTGCAATTTTGATCTTGTAACTATAGGGCGACAACGAAATTGGTTCTGCGGTAAAAGTTTCATTTTTTCTAAAAAAAGAATCATGTAATTTAAAGAAACTCACTAATTGAGACATTTTTTCTCTGAGGATCGAAATTTTGCTAGAAAATATTGTCACGTGACCAACATTTGAACCCTAATTTTCTTGCTGATTTTGTAATTTTCGGCGAAAAAAAACACTTGATTCGCGAGTTTTTATAATTGCAGGGTTTTCTTAGAAAATGTTATTTTTATGGTCTCAGACCAATTTTATCACTCGTATAATTATGGAGCCAGAATTGCAATTTTACCTACTGATTTTATTGGATATTCCACTGTACGAATGATTGTCACGTGTCTAACATTTACTATATTCATTCTCAAGCATAAATTGGTGTTTAGTATAGTAATTGTTATACACGAGATAATATTCAACCTGTGGAATATGAGATGAAATACTATTTCGGAATAGAAGACCCAATCTAGTGTGTATATATACGAGAATGCAAGGTGTTCAAGTTTAGCATTGGAAGTGGAAAATACTGTGCGGGAGTTAATTGTTCAATAAAAATTCCAGAGTTTGCATTATTGCATAACATATCATGTATATATATGAACAAGAAACCAAGGTTAAAAGATAGATAGTGTGGTAGAAAGAGACTGATATTTTAAATTTTAGATAGAAAATCCTATATCTGATCAAGATCCATTAATTAATTTCTAGAACTTTCGGGATCGGAATAAAATGCCCTTGTTGTTATGCCTAATTAATATTTCTTTTTCCCCTCAGTTTGTCTAATATTTCTGAAATGAGGAGATCTAGTTGAATTTTTGTTAGTTAATACTGTTTATAATTAGGTGCGAAAAAATTCCGTTTGCATTGGCAAACTATAGAATGGATGAATTAATTACCTGCAGCAATTTGATAATGTTGCTGGCTCCGAAAACCCTATGGGCAATGGTGAATTTGAGTGGCTCTGTCGGCGGAAAATAAGGCGCTAATACGCATTTCTCGACGCACCGCCGCCGGAGGATCTTGCAAGCCGCACATGGGCTAAGAATCACCGCCGGCGGATGAGAGGACGATCGATCGGATGAACCTGCAGATGATGTTGGAGTGACGGAGGTGGTATAACCCTCCATGTTTCCGGCGGCGGTGGTGTTTTTGCCGTAAGCTATTAATTATTATGATGTTTGGAAGGTGGGCGGAGATGATTGATTTTGTTTGCTGTGGTTGGACAAGAAAAAGGTATTTATAGAGAGGTGTGTACGTTGAGTCAGTGAGTTACTACTATGCATGTCAATATTGCGTGCGCCATTAGTTCGTGAACCTCTAAGTAGTATCGCTTACCATTATTATTTGTAAGGATGTTGATTAGAGTTCAAATTTTGATTTCTTTTAATTTCTTTGTGATTTATCTTGTTTGGAGCTCCGGCCATTTCTCCCAACCTATTTAATGAAAAAAATTACGGCATCACCTAATTTTTTAATCATGTTACAAAGTGTTTTGTCTATTTTTTTAGTGGAAATGGTACAAAATAGTCATTTCCAAAATGTAAAGATGAAATGACATACACATCTTTTTTAGTCATTTTGGGGTGTAAAATGACATTCATATCCTTCTAGTGTGTTTGTTTGATATTTGGATTATTTCTCTCTCTTTCACTTATCTATATTTATCATCTTACTCTTTCTTTCAAGCTTTATTAAAAAACCGAAGCTGTATTTTTTTCTTTTAAATATGCAATATGGGTGTTGATTTATAGATATCGAAAAGAGGATTAATTTGATATATTATACATGCAAAACCGATTTAAAACGAAAAAGTTATGTGAATTCAAAGTTTTTTGGAGAAAAAACAAATAATTGGGTTATAATAAGTGAGAATCGAATGTCGAGTCGCGGTGACTCGGCGTCGAGTCACGAGACAAAGTGTCAAGTTACGATGAACTCCATGTCGAGTGTCACGAAGCTTCGATGTCAAGTCACATGTATGTGTATTTTTGTGCAATTAAATTGACTCAAAGCAAAGTGGGTTTTCACACCCCAAAATAGCTAAAAAAAATATGTGTTTGAAAAAGATTGCTAAAAACATCCTGATTTGATGGGAATGACTAAATAAACAAAAAACCCACTGATTTTTTTTATCTTACCAAATTTTATTTTTCCTATATATTAATGTTCTAACAATGTTTATAAATATTTTTTTAAGAAAAATAATTTGTTCTAACTTATGATAATGGATTTGAGTTTTCCTATTAATTTCAATTGTGTTTCACCTTGTGTTTGAAATTTGAACACAGTAGGTCAAAATAAATTGCGGCATTATACACCTCATGTTCAAACGGTGGAATAGGGAATTGAGGGCATATCATCTAGTTTACTGACACATATATAAGATGAAATATTACAGCAAAGAAATATTTGGCATGCACTAGCTCTTAATATTACTTTTAGGGGCCTTTCAACAAAAAATTTTACTTTTAGGGGCAGAAATGTAAAATAGAATAAAATTGTAAATTTTCAACACTCATCTGAAATTTTGTGTCGAATTACATCAAATTAATAAAAAGGAGAATATTTGAAAAACATTCTAAGCCACACTTTATTGTCTTTCTGACTCGTATAAAGTCGTTAAATTCATCCGGAACTTCAAGTCTTCAATACACAAATGTGTACAACAGTAACATTTATCTTGTAGTGAGTTGTAGATATAGTAATGTATCCATACAGTTTACTCAGATGAAATGAAAAAATAGAGCAGGAGTTTCGTGTATAAATTCGTACGAGAACTACACGTACATATTTTATTTTATTACATTGTTGGAAAAATTATAGATTTTTTTTTCTTGTCAATAGTAAAAAAAGATAATTCTATGGTGTGGAGCGATTAAGTAGTTTATATAAACAGATAGAGGACTGTAGATTAAGCCATAGGACTCTCAGTATTAGACGAATCTGATTCTGTTGAGTTGTTTACCATTTTATGTTATTACACTTAATGCGCGCTTAAGAAATGTTTTTTTAAACTTCGACCAAATAAAAACAAAGCAAATCGCTTCGGAAGCTATTCCTAAAAATCCATGCAAGTGCACCTATAGTTTATAGCGAAGCTAAACGAGTCTCGAGTGTCGATCCCACGAATACTATAAGTATTAGTAGTCACCTTCTTTTTATTATCTAACCGACAAAATTGGCTGTGTATGTTTTGAAAAATATGAATAAATATGAAAACCATCCTGATGGTATCAAGAAGTGTTAATGTTACATTATTGGCAAATTTGGTCTTTGTGCACAGTGCTAGGTTTAGTGTTGTAATTATGTGACGCAACACTGGTTGCACAGAATCTGGGCGGATTGTGTGCCAGATATTGTGGTTTGATTTTTAGCAAGTTATCTATTATGTGAATGTTGTTGATATTATTGGATAGATTTATCTTAATTGATTCAACCTTTTTTATAATTGCCAATTATCCTTTTCTAATCACTTTCCTTGTATACATGATTTTTATCCACAAGAAAATGATTGTCTTTTGCTGATTTCCTTCCTTAGCATGAAATCGTCCCCCAGAAATCAGGGATAGGGTTTATTCTTGAATGCTATAAAAAGAGAAGTCAACCACTTGAAGAAATTATCGAGAAAGATATTTTTTGAGCTTTATAAGTTCTTCAAAAAATCACTTGTTCCATTTTTTCTATTCTTCGGGGGAAGAAGGTGAAGATCTACGGCGTGGATCAACTCAACTGTTAAGGGATTGAAGTTGGAGGGATTCCAACAAGGTTGAGATTGTGGAGGAATCAATCAAGAGATTAGTCGAATACGATTGTTGGTGAATTTATAATGAGAGAGTCTTTATGTTATTCGTAAATCCAGTCGTATTTGTAATAAACTTTGCTTTTCTAATATTGGATTGTTTCTTCTCTAGGCATGGCCTCATGCATTAAGATTGAGGAATCTAAGCACGATAAAAATCCTGTTGTTATTTTCTGTTTCCGCTGTGTGAGTGTGTCGTATGCTGCAGTGTTACAATATTAACTTATAACACTGCTCGATTCTGAACATCCAGCATTTTTGTATTAATATATTGATTAATAGGGCAACATATTCTATCAATTGGCATCAAGGACCTAACACTAATTCTTATTAGTGAGATCTAGTTTTATATTGTTGCTAACATGTCTTGTGTTTATGAAGAAAGTTCGGTTTCACGCCCTCAACTCCTTGACAGTTTTGAAAAATCTACGAAGCAAAAGAACAGAAGAAGCAAATCCTCAAATAAAAGCAAAAGGATTCAATGCGAACACTACAAGAAAAACACTCATAGACATCGGTTTTTAGTCAATGTCTATGTGAAAATCAACCAATGTCGTAATCGGTGATGCTAAATGTATGCATATTCAACATCGGTTTTAAGCATGTAAAAAATGATGTTGTTATATCAAAAAGACATCATTTTACAACCGATGTTGCTAACTTGCGATTTGCTAGAGAATGTGGTGGCTTTGGACACATCCAGGTTGAATGTGCAAATACTCGAAAGAAGAATGGGAAATCATTCACCACCTAATGGAGTAATGAAGAACCAGATGATGAAGAAGAAGAAAATGTGAGCAATCATGTTGCATTCACCTCCATTGACAAAGAGATTGGTTGTATTGAAACTCACTCTAGTGCAATTTTGGTGTTACAATACCAAGCAGGTATGACACTAACTTCCCTTTTGTTGAAATATGTATAAACTCTATTATTCCTGCAGAGGAAAACAACTCAAGTGATGAATACTCTAAGGATGACTCTGAAGTTGATGAAGAATCAAGAAATGAAGAACTAAGAAGAGTTTACCAAATGATGCTCGACAAATGCATAATTGTCAGCAAGACGAATGAGATTCTGGAAAATAAAGTAGTGTGTCTTACTGCTGAAAACGTGACACTCAAGGGAGAGGTTATTAAGTTCGAAAAGCTGGCAACAGAGAGAAAAGAAGAACTTGCCAAAGTAAATAAAGAACTCAGTGAGATGACAAATTCTGTCAATTAGAGCACAAGGTTGAGTCTTAGTACCTTATCTCTTCTTTTTGTTTATTTTACATTTTCTAATCCAAAATGGCCACAACAACAACTATAGCTATGAGTGACCAAACTCATGTAATTTATCCCCAAAGTCAACTTATTGGGATCAAGCTGACTGAGAAAAATTACCTCATATGGAAACAACAAATATTTGTTGCCATTAATGGCTATGGCCTTGGAATGAAGATGGACATGAGATGCACCATCCCCAGCTCGGTTTATTGTTGATGCTGAAGGCAATAAAAACAATTTGAATCCTGAATTTATTCTATGGAAAAGTCAGGATCAAATCATAGCATCTTGGTTTTTATCTCTCTCTCTGAAAATTTACTTATCACCATTGTTTGTCTTATCATCTCTAAAGAATTTTGGGATTGTTTAGAAACTGGTTTTGCAAGCCATTCTCGGGCTAAGATAATGCAGTATAAGCTACAACTGCAGACATTGAAGAAAGGATCTATGGTCATGAGGAACTATCTTAACAAGATTAAGGCATGTTGTGACATGTTATCCACTGCAGAGAAGCACATGAGTGAACAAAGCCAGATTGCTTACATTGTATCAGGTCTTGGGTCTGGATACAACCATGTGATGGTCTCAGTCACCTCTAGGATTGAGCCATACACTTTGATGGAGGTTCATGCTCTGTTGCGTTGAGTTATGAGGCTAGACGTGAAGGTTTAGATGGAATGCATATTAACTCTAAAGGCTCTACACCAAGTGCCAATGTTACTTCCCATGAGTTTACTAACAGAAGGGATGTTTCTTCTCAGAATTTCAGAGGCCGAGGGAACAATTGTACCTACTCAAACCGAGGAGGGAGGAACACCTTAGGGGAGGCAATACTAGAGGAATGGGTGGAAGAATCTGGAACTCTAATTGGAAACCAAGGTACCAAATATGCTTTATTCCTGGTCATAGTGCAGATAAGTGTTACCACAGAAGCAATCTTAGTTTTACTCCAACCTCCAACAACAATCACTCCAATGCTTCTAACTGTTCGACCGCTAAAATCCTAAAATAAATCTAGCAATCCTCGCAAGAGAACAAAATCAGTCGTAGGGTAGCAAGTTGACCACAAGTCATCTCTTAAGGAAGACTTAGCCGGCAAATAATTATTATATTTCACAATAAACAAAAAGTAAATCCTAAACACTCTAATCAGATTTGTGGTTTTAATAAACTAAAGGAAAACAATTAAGAAAACAATAATCAAACTAAAAAACACGAGTAAACTCTGAGAAAAATATACGGATCAAAGTCTAGGATTTTGGAATCATCTCATCAAACTTGCAAGCAGAATATCAACTAATTGATCATGCGGTTAACAAATATAACAATCATGTAAAACTAAAGCCTAGATCTGATAACTCACGTATTCACGATTAGGAATATCCCAACATAATTTTCTATTTTCATTAAGCCCAGGGTTAGATAATACATCTCTGATTCATATATAACCCCCCTGAATAAATTTAGTCCAGGAATAATATCTTCTCTCGATCTCATTTATTCCCTCAAAACAATCAAAACTTGATAAGACAATCAATTATCAAATAAAGCAATTTATTCAGGAAAGCAAATCAATTAATCAATACTCATGCTTGTTTGTTTGAATCAAATAATCATAATCCTAGAACAAGGAAATTAGTTCATGCTTGAGGATGGGATCATAATCTCAATTGAATGAAATAAAATAATTATAAACATTATCATGCAATAATAATAATCACCCAACAATTGAAATCACACAAAAGAGATGAAAAAATATTACTCTTTGATTAAGAAGCAAAATAACTTCAATGGGAAGAACCCAAGCAATCCCAATGTTGAGTGGAAGAGTAAAATACCAAAAACTAAAGTCTAAAAATGCTTAGAATGAAAGTGTACGAAATTATGGATCCCCCAAGTGTTATTTATAATCCTAAGCCCTATACAAGGTGGAAAAATCCAAAAGGGAAAAGAAAAATCGGATAAAAATTCTAGAAAAATTGGTCGGGCCTACGCAGTGCCCTCGCGCGCACACCTTGCTTGCCACGCACTACCTTATCGCACGGCCTTTGTGCGTTTGCCTTGTGCGCGCGGCTACGCACACGTCCTTGATCTCGTCCGCTATTGTGCGCATCCACGCACTTGTGCACGACTAATTCCATCACTGTCTTACGTGCACGCCGCGCACCCTTGCAAGCACGCTCACAATATCGATTTACCCGACCGTCTTTCACCCGTAATGCCCATTTTTGACCGTTTTAGCCCATTTTCAAGGGCTCTTTTTACGAAAACCTACGAAACAAACAAAAATACCATACGTAATATGCGACACTATAAAACGGGATGAAAAGACACAAAAATATGTACAATCACACACATGAAAAATAGAAATCGCACAAAAATCACACACAAAAGCATGCAGAACAACTCCCCCACACTTAGCCTTTTGCTTGTCCTCAAGCAAATAATAATGCCCATAAATTCAATCACGAAATATAATGCTTCTTTTTTTAAAATCAATTTCTCCATAACATCAAGTTCTATCCACCTCAGATTATTCCTCATCGATCTCCAACCTTCACAATAAACTCATTTGGTTTAAGTTAAAAATTTAATCAAAGTGTTTGGCTTTCTTTACAAAATTTTAAATTTGTGTCAAAAGTTACAACCTTTATATTCATACATAAATTACGCAAGTACTAGCCATTTTTTCCCGCTAGAACTCCCCAGACATTATTCCACTAGGTGTAAACTTCGGATGTTTTCCAATGGCTCCTAGGGTGGTTTTCCATAATCATGTTTGAGCCGCTGTTTTACGTAAAAGTCAAACATGGGGCTCATGAATGTTCTCAGTTACTAAGCAGCTCAACCAGCGGAGTATAGTCTCGATTGTTCCATCTTTTTATCTTTTTTTTGTTTTTTTTTGTATAGCGCTCTATAATGCATTTTATTTTTGGCGCGTATAATGCTTTATTTTTCGCAAGGCTAGCAATTTTATAACACACATAAAACAAATAGGGTTTTAACTCAATTCACATCAATGAAATTCCGTAATTGGAACCCCACAACTAGGATTACTGTTTAATTATTGTCTAACTCGTTTATCACAAGGGTTAATTCACGACTTAGTCAAATCCTATGTATCAAGTTCACGATGTTATTTCCTAATTTATTCTCTAATTAATGCATCAATTTCAAGTTAACTAAATAGCACTATTATTAAACTAGGGATAAGCAGTAGGCAAAGTAAAAATTTATTTATAAACAATCAACTTATATTATCAATGACGAATTGTCCCCCCCCCCCCCACACACACACTTAAAACATGCAATGCCCTCAATGCGTTAAAAAAATAAGGAGAAGATAAAATACGTCCCTGAAATTTCGGAGTGATAAGCAATGTCATATGTACATCCGCCTATTATTCTGCAAAAGCCAAAATGGAGAAGAAAACACAAAAAATAGGAAAACTAGTATAGGGAAAAATTACGAAAAATAAAAAGAGCCAACATCCGCATGCAAAAGGAAAACGCACAAGAAGAAAGAAAAAGAGAAACCGACAAAACAAACAAATTTTCTGAAAAAGTCATTGTTCGTCTTTGGGCGGTGGTGGGGGTGGATATGCGAGAAATATAGCATCCAGTTCTGTTCGATATTTTGCACCCGACTGTCAATTGAGTTCATCTGGATGTTCATGTCGCGCATGAGGGTGTGGAGGTCGTTCATCTTCTCCTGCATATTAGTCATTTGATTTTAAAAATGGATAAAGTTGCCTTGAATAGAATAAAGACGTGACAGAACGGCGTCCTGACTAGTGGTGGGGCCTTGGCTCAGAGCCGAAGATGGGCCCGGGCGAAGGGATCAGCGGGACATGCATCTTGCGGTTCATCTGTGTCGGTATCATATGCGCCTTGACCACCGCCCCCAAGGTAGTAGGCTGGGGTAGATATGCGCCAACCAGGCTCCAAATATGGCTGCGGAATCACTTTCTACTGGTAGGATCACGAAATTTCCCTACGTTAGTCAAAATTTGGAACCAAGCAAATTGGCCTTAGTAATGAAAATTATATGCACCGCGTTATAATTAAGGCCGGCCACATCAGGAATCCCAAAGTGTAATGCAATAAGTGACACAAAATGTCCCATCCCCAACTTGTACATACTTTTCTTCTGAATCTGATAGAATGTATCAAAAATAAACGCAGTAGTACATAGTTAGGTACGGGACTTGGCACAATAGATAAAAAAACAACTCTGGGCATGTCACTTTATTACTTTCATCTTTTCCAAATAACTGATGCGCGAGAAATTTGTGAAAAAGATAAATGGCCCAGTCCTGAATAAACCCGCTAGGCGTCCTCTTACTCGAAAAATTATCAAACCAGTCAGTTCCAACCAAAATTCTCTTGCATTAAACGAATTCGGGATAGATTGCAATCCGCTAGTAGATAACCCAAAAATAGATTTCATCACTTTGTAGTCTACTTTATACTCTACCTCAAGAAATCGACATGTGAAATCCGTCAAATGTGCGTCAG
Organism: Rehmannia glutinosa; assembly: GCA_016081115.2. Classification (NCBI taxonomy): domain Eukaryota; kingdom Viridiplantae; phylum Streptophyta; class Magnoliopsida; order Lamiales; family Orobanchaceae; genus Rehmannia; species Rehmannia glutinosa. The sequence continues at coordinate 32,177,380 of CM071936.1, forward strand.
AAAATAAAGAGTTGTGTAAAATTCAAATTACCAACTCCGAATACGCAATACCCGACAACTTAATAAACTTCTTCCCATCCAAAGCATCAACAAGAGCCATAAATTCATCTTTTAACCCCAAATCATCTAAAGTTTATAAATGAAGAGGGTGAGCATCGGGTACCTCGTGTTGACTTACCCGTGTATACCTAGGGATGGCAACGGGTGGGTCTGGAACGGGCTTGGCTAAACCCAAGACCCGCCCCACTAAGAAAATTCTGGACCCGGGACCTGCCCCGCCCCACCTCAAAACCCGTCTAGACCCACCTGGTATGGACCTGGGACCCAACGGGTCCAACCCACTGGACCCGGCAGAAACATTTCAATGGTCTGTTGAACTTCAATTCTGTCAATCTACGCACTAGAAATATTTTGTCCAAATTAATTTAAAGCCCCACCAATTTAAAAGCAATAAAAGGATAAAAGAACAGTCAAATCTCACTCACAAATGCATGAAGCCAATAAGCAAAAAGGTTTAACAGAATAATCAAGCAACTATGGATGGCGTGAAGAAGTTTAATGTCATGGTAGGCTAAACTCAAACTGAGTCACGAGCAGGGACATGAATAAAGATTTAAAGATTCAAAAACCATAGTTAACCTCATGACTACTATGTATCGCAAAAATTAAAATAAAATAATATATATATTTTTATATACAGGGCGGGTCTAGGACGGGTTTAGCAAAACCCATTACCCGCCCCAGACTCGGTGGGTTTTAGTCAAACGGGCCTTCAACCCACCTCGGGACGCATTTGATCGGGTTCAAACCCGCCCATAACAGGGCAGGTTCAACGCGGAGGCGGGTTTTGACCCGCCCCATTGCCATCCCTATGTATACCATTGCCCCTCCTTCTTGGAGTAGATCGGGCAGGGGGCGTTGAATTGCTAGGTTAAATCAACCGGGGCTATTAGGGTGTCCTCTTGAGCCCTAGATGTCCCTTCTTGTGTTCTTCTTCCTCGTGGTAGTGCCATTGGTGGAGGAAAAACACTTAATCGGAGTGTATTTGAGGTTTAATGGTCAAATTTGGGGGTGGGGAGAGATTCTAGTTGGATTTGGAGAGGATTTGTAGAGGAAAATTTTGGAAAAAATGACCTCCTGCTGTCTGTTTATGTGTTTGTCTGTTCAGGTGCGCTTGCCTCCCAAAAAGCGCTTATTTAATGTCTTAGATCAACAATACCTGAGAAAAGTCCTGAGTGATCTCTTCGAGCCTTATGCTCTCGATTCCTTCAGCTCGAGATACCCCTTCAAAGTATGGTTTAACCCGTTGGCCATTCACTTTGAAAGATTCATGCGTCCTTGGATTAAGCAATTTCATTGTTCCATAAGAGTATACCTCTCGATACTAAACGGCCCGCTCCATCTCGATTTCAATTTTCCCTGGGAATAACCGCAGCCGTAAGTTAAATAAAAGGACTTTCATTCCTGGCTGGAGATTTTTATGGATAATCCTTTTATCGTGAAACCGTTTGACTTTATCTTTGTATATTCGCATATTTTCATATGCGTCATTGCGAAGCTCGTCAAGTTCAAATAATTGCAACTTTCTTTCAACTATAGCTTTGTCCAAATCTAAATTTGTTGTTTTGATAGCCCAATATGCCTTGTGCTCTACTTCAACTGGTAAATGACACGCTTTCCCGAAAACTAATCTATAAGGGCTCATTCCCAAAACCGTTTTATAAGTTGTTCTATATGCCCAGAGTGCATCATTTAACTTGGTTGCCCAGTCTTTCCTTGTAGGGTTTACTGTCTTCTCCAAATGCCCTTTATTTGTTTGTTGGTGGTTTCCACTTGCCCGGAAGTTTGAGTATGATAAGGTGCAGCTACCTTATGTGTGATGCCATTTTTCTTCATCAATTTTTTGAATAATTTGTTGCAAAAATATTTTCCCCCATCTCTAATGATAAGCTCTCGGGAATCCAAACCTGCTTAAAATATTTTCCTACACAAACTTGATGACAGTGTTAGCAACGCAAGTCCTCGGGGGGATTGCCTCAACCCTCCGGGACACGTAGTCAATAGCAACAAGTATATATTCATAACAAAAAGACTTAGGATTCCTCAAAAAAAAAAAAAAAAAAAACAAAAAGACTTAGGGAAGGGGCCCATTAAATCAATACCCCAAACATCAAATATTTCAACTACCAAGTTATTATTCAGAGACATCTCATTCCTCCTACTAATATTTCCAGTCCTTTGGCATCTATCGCATGCCAGCCCAAAATTATGTGCATCTTTGAACAATGATGGCCAATAGAGTCCTGACTGTAGAACCTTAAAGGTTGTTTTACGGCCTCCAAAGTGCCCACCACAGTGCATTTCGTGACAAAAAGCCAAAACATCATGCATCTTCAGTCTTTAAGAATGCATCTTCGGATAATTTCATCATTGCAGATTCTAAACAAGTATGGGTCAACCCAAAAGTAGAACCTACAAGTAGATAAAAATCTTTTCTTTTCCTGAAAAGAAAGGTTAATTCTCACAATTCCACATGCAAAATAATTCACAATGTCGGCATACTAAGGAATTGAAGTAACCTCAAATAATTGCTCATGGAGGGAAGAATCAATTATATGCTCGTGTTTATGAGAAGCAAGAGTGTCATCAGTAAGAGTAAGACGAGACAAGTGATCTGCCACTACATTCTCGCACCTTTTTCTATCTTTTATTTCAACATTAAATTCTTGCAACATCAAAATCCACTGAATTAACCTAGGTTTAGCCTGTGGCTTACTCAACAAGTATCGCAGGGCTGCGTGATCACTATAAATAATTACCTTAGACCCAACAATATAATATTTGAATTTATCAGGAGAAAATAACAGCTAACAGTTCAATTTCAGTGGTAGTGTAATTTACATGCGCATCATTAAAAGTTAAACTAGCATAGTAAATCACATGGAGCAATTTATGAATTCTCTGTCGTAGGACGACCCCTACAACATGATTAGATGCATCGCACATAATTTCAAAAGGCAATGACGAATCAGGAGCAACAACAATAGGAGCAGTTATCAGTGTCTCTTTTAATGTGTGTTAAAAGCATTTAAATATTTTTCATCAAAATCAAAAGGGCATCTTGAGCAAGTAATTTACAAAGAGGTTGGCTAATTTTTGAAAAATCCTTAATAAACCTTCTATAAAATCCAACATGCCCAAGAAAACTCCTAATGCTCTTAACATTAATGAGAGGAGGTAATTTTTCAGTAACATCAATATTAGCTTTGTCAACCTCGATTCCCTTTTTTGAAACCACATGGCCTAAAACAATTCCGTTTGTCCCCATAAAATGGCTTTTTTCCCAACTTAAAATTAAATTGCATTCAATACATCGTTCAAGAACCTTAGTCAATTTAGTAAGACAATCAAAATAAGAGGATCCAAATGCAAAAAAATCATCTATAAATACCTCAATGAAGTCCTCAACCATGTCAGAGAAAATTCAAAACATGCACCTTTGGAAAGTTGCTGACGCATTGCAAAGTCCAAACGGCATTCGTTGAAATGCAAAAGTCCCAACCGGGCATGTGAAAGTAGTTTTTGCTTGATTCTCCGGTGCAATGGCCACTTGATAATAACTTGACAAACCATCCAAAAAATAATAGAAACTATGTCCTGCAAGTTTGTCAAGCATTTGATCAATAGAGGGAAGGGGAAGTTATCTTTTTTAGTAGCAGCATTCCACTTCCTATAATCTATGAACATCCTCCATCCAGTCGTGGTCCTAGTGGGAATAATTTCACCTTTTTCAATTTCTACAACTGTTATCCCACTCTTCTTTGGTACAACATGCACTGAACTCACCCAATCACTATCCGTAATCGGGTATATCACCCCTTCAACTAGGAGCTTCAATACCTCTTTTTTCACTACTTCTATCATAACGAGGTTCAATCTTTTTTCAGCTTCTCTACTAGGCTTATCCCCCTCTTCTAAAATAATTCTATGCATGCATGTAGCAGGGTTAATTCCTTTGATACCATTCAACCCCCATCCAATTGCATTTTAAAATTTTCTAAGCACTACCAACAATTCCCCCTCTTCTTCTTTAGAAAGTACAACATAAATAATCACTGGCTTCTGCTCACCTTCTTCTAAAACACATATTTTAAATGCTTAGGGAGTTCTTTCAAATCAAGTTTTTGTTGGGATTTATTATCCATATCTTCTAAAGAAAATATTTCCATCAACCTCCTTGTTTGAGGCTTGCCCATACGTCTTCCATGACGTCAAAAATATCATCCTGCTCAAGAAATAAATCAAGACTATAATCATGCAAAAATGTATTTTCGACCGCCCCATCAATTAAATCAACGAAAGAGCAATTTTCAAGTGACGCATGCGATGGAATAGGGTTAGTGTCAAAAATAGAGAAAGTCACAGTTTCACCGAGCACAGTCATAGTCATGCGTCCATTTTTAACATTAATAGGTGTGTGTGTGTGTGTGGTGGCCTTAAATGGGCGGCCTAACAGAAGTGTGTGCTCATTACCTTGATTTTGCACTTCCCCAACTCCTAATACAACAAAATCAACAGGGACAATGAGACCATCCATTTTTACCAAGATATCTTCAACAATACCTTTAGGATACTGAATGGACCTATCAACAAGTTGAAGACACATTTTAGTGGATTTCAGTTCTCCTAATATCAAGTTGTTTAAAAATAGAATAAGGCATCAGATTGATCCTGTTCTCCAAATCGAGCATCCCAGAAGTTTCCTTACCGTTTCCCATTGCAATTTAATAACAAAACTACATGGATCTCGCTGTTTAGGAGGCAATTGGTGTTGAAGAATCGCACTTGCCACTTCTGAAACTATTACCTTCTCGTTGTCACCGAACTTCTTCTTGTTGGATGCGAGTTCTTTAAAGAATTTGACATAAGCTGGCACATTTCTAATAACATCTAGCAGAGGTAAATTAATATTAACCTTAGATAACATGTCATAGAAATCCAAGAACTGCTTATCCTGTTTTTCGTTTTGAAGGCGACTTGGGAAAGGAATTGGAGGTTTGTAAGGACTGTTAGTTTTGTGCAAGACAGATCATTTACTCCTCTCTTCCTCCTTTTGCATGTCTTTTAAATTCGGGGCCTTTTCTATCTCCTCATCACCTACAGGGTTAGTTAAAGTAGTAGAAACTAGAATTTCAACTTTGTTATCAATAACCTTACCACTTCGTAACACGGTGACGACTTGGGCTTGTTCTAGTTGGCTAGGTAGCTTTCCTTTATTTACCACGTGTTGAGCAATTTCACCAACTTGAGTAGCCAATTGACCAACTTTGGTTTCAAGACATTTAAATGAAGCTTCCATGGACTCAAACCGTTGAATGTTGGCCTCTTGAGTTTTCTTACTAACCTAGATGAACGAACTCAAGCTATCCTCAATAGATGGAGGCCAAGATTGGTTTGATGACTGACCTCCGGGTGGTGGCCTCAGATGGATTTAAGATGGATTTTGCGAATTTCCCCAACTAAAGTTTGGATGATTCCACCAACCTGGGTTGTAAGTTTGAGCATAAGGATCATTACGAGGCATTTGTTGAAAACCCTGGATAGCGTTAATGTCCTCAACCTGCTGTTCAATCACCATATTACAAACATTAGCCCCATGACCAAATTCACAACAAATTTTGCATGACTCGGTAGAGGGAGGGGCGGTAGATGGATACCCCCGTATAGGTAACAATTGTACTTGTTTAGTCAACTCAACCAATTGTTTTGTCACATCGTAACTTGTAGCTACTTCATCACTGTAGCCCGTTTGCCTCCGGCACTCTTTTGTTGGGTGTTATCACTCTTCATCTCTAAAATATCATAAATTTCCTGGGATGTATGCACACCCATGTCACCCCCAGCAACATTGTCAACCATATATTGAAAGTTATGTGATAATCCGTCATAGAAGAATTGGTTTAACAATTCCAGTGGGTAGTGATGATGTGGGCATTTAGTCTGTAAATCTTTAAAATGATCCCAGGAAACATGAAAAGGCTCACCTTCCATTTGACTAAAGATAGCTATCTTACCTTGCAGATCTGACATTTTCGGATGAGAGTAGTACCTGCCCATAAACTTAATGTACACCGCCTCCGAATTAGTAAGAGAGTTGGGAGGTAGAGACATAAGCCATGTTTTTGCCCGATCCTTCAGAGTATATGGAAAGCAGCGCTTCCTAAGCTGACCTCTTTCAAATCCTATAGAGAAAAAGTTTGAATGATATAATATAATTCCCGAATGAAGTTGAGAGGATCTATATTGGGCATCCCATAAAAAGATGGTAACTGATTAAAGTGTATGTTTTTTAGCTCATATTTCCGTGCTGCTTGTCCTAAAGTGATGCAAGAGGTCACGGTTCCAATGATTGGGCACGCAAAATCATGCATCAAAGGCGGGTATGCCTCCACATTATTCAATTTTGATTATCACCCATTACTGCTCGTCTGTTTGTTCTTCATTTGGAACGAAAGGCGCAAGCTCCTGGTTTAGATTTCTACGTCCTTGCATAAACAAACGTAGGAAAACAAATCAAATGTACCTATGGAATAAGGTAAAATTCAAAAAATAAATAAAAAGGAATCCTAAACTAAAAACACGAAATATAGACACAATAATTATTACGCCTAAAGCCTTCCCCGGCAACAGCGCCAAAATTTTGTTCGACCGCTAAACACCTAAAATAAATCTAGCAATCTTCACAAGAGAACGAGATCAACCGTAGGGTAGCAAGTTGACCACAAGTCATCTCTCAAGGAAAACTTAGCCGGCAAATAATTATTATGTTTCACAATAAACAAAAAGTAAATCCTAAACACTCTAATCAGATTTGTGGTTTTAATAAACTAAAGAAAAACAATTAAAAAGACAATAATCAAACTAAACACGAGTAAACTCTGAGAAAAATATACGAATGAAAGTCTAGGATTTCAGAATCATCTCATCAAACTTGCAAGTAGAATATCAACTAATTAATCATGCGGTTAACCAATATAACAATCATGTAAAAATAAGGCCTAGATTTGATAACTCACATATTCACAGATTAGGGCTATCTCAACATAATTTGCTATTTTCATTAAGCCCAAGGTTAGATAATACATCTCTAATTCATATCTAACCCCCTAAATAAATTTAATCCAGGAATAATATATTCTTCGATCTCAATTATTCCCTCAAAACAATCAAAGTTGATCAGACAATCAATTATCAAATAAAACAATTTATTCAGGGAAGCAAATCAATTAATCAATACTCATGCTTGTTTGTTTGAATCAAATCATCATAATCCTATAACAATGAAATTAGTTCATGCTTGGGGATGGGATCATAATCTCAATTGAAGGAAAGAAAACAATCATAAACATTATCATGCAACAATAATAATCACCCCAACAATTGAAATTAGACAAAAGAGATGAAGAAATATTACTCATTGATCAAGAAGCAAAATAACTTCAATGGGAAGAACCCAAGCAATCCCAATGTTTAATGAAAGAAACAAATACCAAAAACTAAAGTCTAAAAGTGCTAAGAATGAAAGTGTATAAAATTGTGGATACCCCAAGTACTATTTATAAACCTAAGCTCTATACAAGGTGGAAGAATCAAAAAAGGAAAAGAATATTATGAGCCTCTTGCTTTAATCCACATTTATTTATGGGGGCCTTCTCCCATTAAATCTACTAATGGCCTTACATATTATGTAAGTTATATAGATCATTGATATGTGTAAAATATACGTTTATCTAAGGGCTTAAATTGATATATAATTGATGTATTTGCACGTATATTTAGTGTATTTTACTTGGTTTCCTTATAAGGGCATGATACTGCGTATTATTGTAACTTTTTACATGAAATGGAGCTTAAATGGAAAGATATCAGTTGGAAGGCTCGGACAAGATCGAATAGTGCGAAGAGAAGATCGAAGAAACGAAGAAAATGGACAGAAACAAGTCACACAGTCGGACTGTGTGAGTTGACCATGTGATTTTCTACACGTTCGTGCGACTTGATTTTCAGAGACATGTTACACGACCGGACCATGTGAATATTACACAACCGTGTCAAGTGTTTGGGCGAAAAACAGAGACAGAAACATGTTACACGGTCTGGCTGTGTGAAACCACACGGGCTATACGGTTGGTTTTTCTCTGATTTTGCTGTCCTTTTCATGTCAAAACTCTACAAGTGATCTCTCACAGCACCTATATAAAGGTACTAAGGCTTGCACGAAATTAGAACACCTCATATCATTTATAAAACATACAACACATTAAAATACATAGGATTACACAAATCAAAGGTCTTTTTAGAGAGAATGGCTAGGATACGAAGAGCACCACAAGGCCTTTTGCATCTACGAAAGTACAAGAGTTTTGAAGGCTTGGAATGAGGATCCATCCTGACAAAAGGGATTTTCTTTCTTAGTTTAGATCTCTTGTTTGTACATAAACGATGTCAAACTATTTAATTTCAAGTTTGTCTAATTTCTTATTAATTATGTTAGGCTAATCATTCTAATCCTAGGGCATATCGATTGTTTTCTTAATTGATTTATGTGTTCTATTATATGAATTCGAGTGTTTATTTCTTGTAGATTATCTGATCAATTTTCATGTCATATTTGTTCGTCCATAATCCAGGAGATGAGTTCTGACAAAAACGAAAATTGAATTCAGACATAAGCAGGTATAGAGTCGGGAGGCTTATAACTGTTTGTGGGGAGTCATTTAATTCAAAGATCTTTTGGGAGTTGATATTAATTATTGAGTAGAGATGCTGGCAATTGGTATTAATCTACTATTTATTTGCTTCAGGAGGGGAATAAACAAGTTTAGGAGTTGAACCCACAGAAACACATGAAATGTTTTTGATAAACATTGATTAGATTTAATATTGAAGAAGCATGTTGAGATTATATGCCTAGGGTTGCTTTCGTATTTGTTGAAAAGACTTGTGGAGTTTGGGTTTTTACAAATTTACATATTTTATTTTTATTTGTTAATTTAGGATTTTTAAAACTTGTGATTTTCGATCGCCTCAATAAAATTGGAATATGATGTTATTATAGCTAAGTGTTTCGTATTCAATCCCTGAGGAATACAACCTTGCTTGCTATTATTCTATAAACTACATTGTACACTTCCAGTATTGCGATCAAATTTTTGGTGAACAATCATCATACCAGATACACGTGGATATATCTCCTTAAGTCTAAATCTAAAACCATCCACGCCTTTATACATTTTAAAATTTTAGCTGAAAACCAATGCAATAAGAAAATCAAGGCTATTCAATCCGATGGTAGAACTGAGTTCAAACCCCTTAGTAATATTTTTGTTGACTCTGGCATTATACACAGAATTTCATGTCCATATAATACTCAACAAAATGGCCTTGCTGAAAGAAAACACAGGCACATTATTGAAATTGCCTATACCTTGTTGGCCCATTCTAACATACCTCAGACTTATTGGGATGATGTTGTAACCTCAGTTGTTTTTTCATTAATATAACCCCTTCTAAAGTCCTTTATTTCAAATCCCCTTTTGAACTCCTTACAGGACACCAACCCAATTACAAGTTACTCAAAGTTGTTGGTTGCCTTTACTTTCCCTATCTTAGGCCTTATAATAAGCACAAGTTGGAGTATAGAAGTGTTTCTGGTACTTTTCTTGGATATAGTCCACAATACAAGGGTTACAAAGTCCAATTACCTAACAAAAGAATCATTGTTACCCGAAATGCCATTTTTATGAAACCAAATTCCCCTTTTCCACTCCTCCCAATCTTCCTCCTATTGTTCCTACTCATTCTCCCAAACACTACCTTGTTCCCTCCTTACCTATCAGTACATTTGTTGATATCCCCCCAGATTCTTTCTCTAGTTCCCCTTCCAACACTCCTCCAACAGCCTCTCTCCTTCCAGCAACAATTCTCTTTCTTCTTCTTCTTCTTCCCTTCATGATTCTAATTCTAGTTCCAACCCATCTTCTCATTTTTCTATTCAAATTCCCCCCAATACATCCATTACTGGCGGTACTATAACTATAGATTTAACAATATGTGCGAATAATTCCCTTGTCCCCGCTCTATTAATAATGTTGCTTATATTGATAATTCTAGAGATGTAGGTGTTCATCCAATGTTGACTCGGTCTAAATGTGACATTTACAAGCCAAAGACTTATGATGCAATGCTTCATCTACTATTGAGCCCTGGTTTATAGATGTTTTGGTTGTCCCAAAATGGAAAGATGCTATGTTTAGGGAATATAATGCTTTGATTAAGAATCAAACCTGGAGTCTCTTTCCAATTTCTTAGCTTCCTCCTGATAAGAAACTTATTGGTTGTCGTTGGGTATTTAAACTGAAGAATAATTCAGATGGTTCTATTGCCAAGCATAAGGCAAGACTGATTGCCAAAGGATTCACTCAACTCCCTGGATTAGATTACACAGAAACCTTCAGCCCTGTCATTAAACATGTCACCATTCGGATTGTCTTGTCTATTGCACTGGCCAACTCTTGGGTTATCAGACAACTTGACATTGACAAGCTTTCATCCATGGTAATCTTGACACTAATATTTACGTGGAGCAAGTTCCTGGTTTTGAACAAAGAAGTCCTTCTGGTGAACAGCTCATTTATAAGCTTCATAAATCCCTATATGGCTTGAAACAAGCATCTAAGGCTTGGAACTCAAAATTGAGCTTGGTGCTACAGTCCTCTGGTTTTACTATGTCTAAGGCTGACAACTCTCTTTTATTTCGACACAGAGGTGATTCACACATCATGATTCTTACTTATGTGGATGATATCATTATCACTGGTTCCCCAGAAATTCAGGTTGTCATTGATCATCTTCATACTGTTTTCTCTTTAAAGGATTTGGGGAAGTTGTATTATTTTCTGGGAATTGAGGTTCATTATTCTCCACATGGTATCTTAGTCAACAGAGTTATATTAAAGAACTCTTAAGTAAAATAGGCATGATTTCAGCAAAGAGATCGGCAACACCTATGGTTTCACATCCTATTTTGTCCAAGTTTCAAGGACAACTGCATTGAATGATGTCTTATATGGACAAATTGTTGGGGGTCTTCAATATGCAACTATGACCAGACCCGATATTGCTTATAGTGTTAATAAGGTGAGTCAATACATGCAAAATCTGTTGGATACTCACTGGAAGGATGTGAAGAGAATTTTGAGGTATCTATCAGGTACTAGTGACTATGGTTTATTTCTTGTTGATGGCTCTCTTCACAGAATCATTGCCTTCTCAGATGCAGACTGGGGATCTGATATTGATGATAGGAGATCTACTTATGTTTCTTGTATTTATTTTGGTCCAGATTTGATTTCTTGAAGTGCTAAGAAACAAGCAACTGTATCCAGATCTTCTACAGAAGCAGAGTACATGAGTATTGCCAATGCTACTTGTGATGTTGTTTGGTTACACTCTTTATTATCGAACTTGGTTTTGTGATTCACAAGCCTACTACTCTATGGACTGATAATTTAGGAGTTGTCTCACTTTCTGTTAATCCAGTTTTTCACTTGAGGACTAAGCATTTTGAATTGGATCTACACTTTGTCAGAGAAAAGGTTGCTGCTAAAGTCATTTCTGTGCAACATGTTCCTGCACTTGAACAAGTTGCAGATGCATTGACTAAACCTCTATCAGGTCAATTCTTTCTTCTGCTCAGAAACAAATTGAATGTGGTTTCTCAAGCTTCTATCAAATTGAGGGGGCCTGAAAACCATTCTGATGGTATCAAGAAGAACCACTGATCATCATATGATCATCATTTGCAATTGTGCACCTCAGCCACATTATATCATCTTGTTGCAACATCTTTTCTGTTATTCCTTGCCAGCTGTGGGAGTCATTTGGCAGTCAATTAAGCCAATCATTATGTAACAGGTGTTAGGATTAGATTCCATATTTTGGCTATATAGCAACTACAATACCGTCCTCCTTGTAGTTGTTATTCTAATGAATGTGCTCTCCTTTTCATTTATGTTGTCCTTTATGCTTTTCTCTAAATGCTTTCAAAATATAAAAAATCAACAACTAAGTATCTTGAAAGATCGATTAAACAATTTTGAAAAAGATAATGGAAAGTGTGTTTGAATATGAATCCCCCTAGAACGTCTTCGTGATTTTAACACATTCAAATCAATCTAAACCCCTTATGTTTACCAATCCCTTCAATATAATCTCATTTTTTATAGACCGTATGAATTTCTGAATTAAGTTAAACTCTTTTTCAAGATTATTAAATACTAATCTCAAGTTAACTAACCGAAAAACTTTTCCTAGTTAAAATCCCTAAAATTGCATTAATAAATTATGAATTCCTTTATTAGGCTTGACACTAATCTAGAAGATTTATGTCATCATATCGCTAGGATTGCATGCTACTCCTTTTGATTTATTATGTAAATTCTATTCCATTCTGAATTTCTTGATTATTGCGAAAATTGATTTCAAATCAATATACCAGAAAAAGCAATTTGAATAAATATGCATAACATAAGTAAATCGTATCAAGTAAGAATACTATAATGAAACATTCAATCCCAAATCACGAATTAACTCTAAGGTTCCTCATATCCAAACATAAGTGATTCAGTTGACCATGGAATTAAATACAAAAAAAAAATCTAAACATGATACATGCATGTTATGTTTGTGAGTTAAAACCAAGAATAACCTCCTGTAATTGAAGCATAGATGATGGCATTCTTCTCATTCTTCAAGTTTGGTTCACTCCTCAAGGCTTGGTATATTTCTTCTTGTTGCAAAGATCAAGTCAAAAAGCTTGATCAAAGGTTCTTAGAGACGACCTAGCTATCTATTACGACTTTTATATAGCTCCCATACCAAGTGGCTAAAAGTACGTGTCAAAACTACAAACTTCGGATACAATGGCATGCTTGTGCAGGAAACACGGATGGGTCATGTTCGCGATGGAAGGTATGAGCATGGTCGTGCTCCAAAACACGTCCTGGCCATTTCTACCCAACTTGGCCATTGTAGACTAAACATGATTGCGTTCTAGAACACGGCCAGACTGTACTTTGTGCGTCTTTTTCCTTTTTATCCGCCATTCGCCATGTTTAGTACGTCATTTTTCTTTATGTCCACCCTTCAACACGGTCGTGTTGTAAGCATACTCAATCCGTGTTTTGTATGTATAGATCTAAATCAACACATTTTTGCTCGATTTTTGGTCGTGTTCACCTCCATCCATCTCGGTCTACGTATAATGCATCCTGGACACCCAAAATTGGTCCAACTATGCTCCAAATCCTTAGCCTGCACCATTTAAAGCACACTATAGTCATATTGAACATGGGAGGCCCTATGCAAATATAAAGGAAAACAATGTCCTAAAAATGACCAAAAAGCTAAGGAAAAATATATACAAATGACCACTTATCACCAAATTATTCATTTTTTCAGTGAATTTCAGTACACATTAATTATCTTAACTCAAATTGTTTCATTCATATATATATATATATATATATATATGTGTGTGTGTGTGTGTGTGTGTTGAGTTATATGAGACCATTCTATAGGGTGAGTCCATAAGGACAAATCTTATCCATTGATCAATTCATTTTAACAGACAAGATTTAACCCATTTATAAATTATTTATTGCCTAACAAATCATAAGGGTACATTAGTCAAAATCATATATCCATTAATCCCACTAAAAATGGCAGTTACACTAATTTTAGAAGATATTTTTCATGATTCACGTCTATTTGCAGGGGGAAAAAAAGAACTGTTATAATGTACTAGGAAAAAGTCATCTTCTTCAATACATTGCATCATTCGTATATCCATATCGGTTAGTTAGTAGATATTTGTTGCACATTTACTATACATTTTTTGGTTCGTACTACATTTTTTACTGAGGGATGATTGCGTAGTTAGTATATCTATATTGCATATTTCGTTGATTATAAATGCATGCTTTTTTTTTTTTGGAGGGGGGGGGGTTGGGTAATTTCTGGTTGGATGTTTAAGTTTTCGTTCCATTCCATAGTTAGTTTATTATTATTGTATACTTACTAATTTCTATTTATATGTGGTATGATTGTATGATTAGTATATTCATATTATATAGTTAGTAGATGTTTGTTGCATTTTTACCATATATTTAGTGGTTGCATATTTATTACTATGTAACTGCATTTCTACAGATATGATTGCATAGTTAGTAAAAACACTATCGACTAAAGAATGTGAGAAAATAATTTACTTCCCAGTGATTACAAACGGAGAAGTAAAATATTTCCAAGTTTGTAACTTCCAAAAATCGAAAAATCCGCTTAACCAAATCTTTGAAAAGAAAAGAAACTATTAATGATAAAGACGTGTGTGATATAATTCATACATTGCCCTTCTTGATATCTACAATTGGATAAAATTTTCATATTGCCATTAAAATTAATTTAAAAAATAAAAACACTAAAAATAAGTTTTAAGTTTGAACCATTAAAAATAACTCTCCAACATTTTAGATTTGTCCCCACGTATTCACACCAAAATGTGTGTCTCATTTGATCCAAATCATATATATATATATATATATATATATATATGTATAGGATCATATGCAAGAGCCTTACCATGTGTGGCGTGGACAAATCTATCGTTACCATGTTTAATCCTAAGGCCAGATTTTTTCGGATTTTTTTTTTTTTTTAATTGAACACAAACCCATTTAAGGGCAAAAGCAGACATTTTGTACATATTAGAAAACGGTTGTTTTTGGTAACCTCCCCACAACTCCCCTTTTTTTGGGATTTCAATTAATCTTCCCCTGATTTTTGCAATTCTGTTTTAACACAAAATTAAAAAGCCTCTTCTTCTTTGCCTCATCCTTATTTCACTACCCCACTCACACACGTCTGGTTTTTTTTTTCTTCTCTGTAACATTCGAGTGCCCAGGAGACAATTTTGCTTGGCCGAATTCTTTCGACATCAAAACTCCAAGAACGCATCGATGGAAGTCAATGTAATCCATTGAAAATTTAAAACTTAATTTATATTAAAACGTACAATTAAGGTTGAGTTGGTATACCAAATAAGTGAAAGGTATACACAAAATAACTTTCAAAATATACAATAGTTTCAATATTAGCATACAATATTTCTAAATTAAACATGTAACTATGCACTACTAAATGTGTATATTATCACCAAATATTGGTCACATGTATACCAAAATAAGATTTTATGATACTGTCATGGAATTATTTGTACACCATAAGTTTTTTTGTTATAAAACACCGAAGTATGCACATATAAACACCAAAATATACTTCTAATATACAATATTATCGATATTTGAATACCACTCTAAGTATCAATGTTGAGTCTCAAATAAACATTCAAACACGTCATATTCTATGTTAAATTAACACGAAAATATACATATCTATACACGAAAAGTTGATTCCAAGCCACAATATTGCAAATATTTGTATACGACATTACGCATAAAAGGCTCAAGATCACCCGTTTTATCTTTTCGTGATTTTGGTTGGTTTATCTTTTCTTGATGCTTATCGTGAATGTAGAGTGAAGAAGATTACAAAATCCGTTTTTTGCTCCTAATTAGCGTTTTACGATATGGAAAGCGACAATCAATAAATTCCTTGATTATAGGTAAATAATTATGGTATTTTTTAAGCCAATTTTTTAGTTACCGATATGCCCTTTTGACATTTAAAATAAATGTAAAATGGTGTTTTTTATGCCTAATTTGAACCATTGATTGATTAGGGTGGATGGATGGGATCTGTCCACACTGCCACATGGTAAGAGGCTGCCACATGAGATCTCATCTCTCTCTCTCTCTCTCTCTCTATATATATATATATATATATATATATATATATATGGATTAGATCTAATGAAACTAGTGCCTACAGTGAGACCATGTGAACTGATCTCAAATATTAACATAAATCAATGAGTGGCTGCGATTAAATGGATAAAAATAAAATTAAATATTTGATTTAATCAAAAGAAAGGGTAACAATGTAAAATACTTTAATTGATAACTAATCACTAAAAACCGATTACACAATTGGAAAGGGAATCTATCATGATCTACAACAATCCTTAATTATCTCAATCACTAAAAAGTGCCCCATGTTAGAAATCAATCTCATATTCAGATTAGTACCCCATAGTTCACGTCATTCATGCGAGGAAGAAAAGGTTACAGTGAAAATATTGTGTTGAAGAACATGATAAATATTATTGAAATTGAAGCAACATTAATGATTTCACGAGAAAATCCAATGGACAACATAGTAGAAGATTGCAGCAAATGAGAACTCGAAACTGGTATATTCAACTCAGACTTTATATACTATACATTTTCGCATTGGATATGGTGCATAAATATTTTGGGAACACTACATAAATAACTATTAGATATTGCATAGTTAAAGCAACAACAATCAACTAAATATGCATTACATTATATATACTCAACTATGTAATAAGTGTTATAAACTATGTAGCAAAAATCAACTAACTAATCATTGTCTAAAAGTTATCTTAGCAGTATAAAAAAACTAAATATTCATTACATTATACCTAACTATGCAATAAGCGTCACAAATATGCAATAAACAATAATTAAATATGCATTATCTAAGATCTATCTAAGCATCAAAAGAAAACTATTTATGTTTACTTCTCACACACCCTTATTGTTTTTACATTTCACCAGTATATATCATAAAATAATGTAGCCAAAAAAAACAACTAATTATGCATTATCTAAGAGCAATCTAAGCAGCAAAAGAACACTAATTATGTTGCTTGCTATTACACCCTCCCCCCAAAACATCGTTAAATTAAAAAATTATTATATTGTCCTTAATGATAGAGCTGGAAATTAGGTCGAGCCAGCACAATACCGGCCCGATGGGCTAGAGAGAAAACTCATATCAGGCCAGCCCGACCTGAAATTCCATCAGGTCATTATTTTCATGGTCCAGCTTGGCCTATATAGTGCATTTCACCTGGGGCCAGTTGGGCCAAACGGGCCATTAGCCAGTTAAGCGGGGCCATGTAGGATCGATCCTTTTCAGGCCTTGAAATTATTGGCCCAAACTGGATTTATATTTGGGCCGGCCACTGGACCGAGCCTGAATTGCCGACTACGCTTAATGAGAAACGATTTACAAATTGGATACCTAAAATGTTGGGAAGATCTCATCCATCCAAAATTTTCAATCAAATGCTAAAATTAATCCATGTGGTCTTATCCTAGGACAATGTCTTCATTTAAACCAATTCTTATGTATATCTCATTCATTAGCGTTTAATATAATTGAAGGAAAAAAAAAACTTAAATTAAACTTTTATGGACAACAAATCTAGTTTAATTAGATTGTTGAATGTAGATCACATCTAAACTAAGGTGTTGCTCTTCTATTCATGTCTTTGGTGAGAACCCCAGCTTGGGGTGAAGAGTAGGCACAATCCTGAGTTGATTCCAACTTGGTCTTAATACCCAGGATCAAGTCGTATTATGGTGGATATATTTTCTTCTTTGATAAAATTCATAGCCCTTTGCATGGGAGTAGTGCATGTATTGGCTTCATTTGATTTCTTTTGGTAAGCTTGAATTATACTTACATGCATATGTGTGGAGTAGCTGATCAAGCAAATGCCAACGTCGCCCGGCTAAGTGTGGTCGAACACGGGAAAGGGTCCCCAATCGAGTGCGCGGGAGGGTCCCTCAGTCGAGTGCAGGTTGAGGGAAGCTAGGGCGCCCGATCGAGCATGCGCAGTCACACGAGTGGGTGTCTAGGAGAAAATCCATAGCTTTAAGGAAATTCTGCAGTTAAAATATTTTTTAATGAAAAATAATTAGGGATGGCTATTTATGTATGAGACTATGGGCCGCATGATCAGGGACGAGGGAAAAGGGGGCCAAGGGGGGCATTGGGCCCTCCTGAGATTTTAAAACAAATTAAGGGTATATATGTAATTTCACTATACCTATAATAAAAAATAGAAAAAAAAAAGGAAAAAGAACACAATTTACAAGTCATACTCTCCAATTAACCTCAAAGCACACACAAGCACCACACAGCCTTCACGGCTTCACAAACAGGAAAGAAAAACGCCCTAATTACTTGGTGAAAAAAATTGCACCACTTTGTGAGATCGAACAAGGTTAAGGAGGACCGGTGGATTCAACCCAACCACCAGGTTTGTATTAAGTCTAACTCTTTCACCTTATTGTCATTAGATTTAAATTGAATAAGAATGAATTATATTTTGGGTTTATGTTATCAAAGTATATGTATATAAATTCATTTTGCAGGGCTTGATGTTTATTCTCTATTATTTAATTTATTTGTTGTATCATTGATTATTATGAATTATTAGGGTAAACTTTTAGTAATTTATTGTAGTTTGTAGTTTATGTTATGATTATTTGCTTAACCTATATTAGTATTTTATTTTATTTTTTTCGCATTTTCTTAGATAATGAAACGATTCTTTAAAAGAGTACCACATATTATCGAGGAATCATCCTCATCACCAACGATCATCGCAATTGTTCAACCCCAAGCACCAACAAGTCAAGATAAAGTATTATCAAGCCAAGATGCTCTTGAAGTTGATTTGAAAAATCTTCCAAGTGATCTTGGACTACAACTAACATAATGAGCTATCCATCTTACTTAATTGAACGGTATGTAGAGCTTACTTATTAAAAGGTCCATATCAGCCACGTGAACATAATTTTCCTCAAAGATAGATGGGAATTGAAAACGTAAATTTGTTACGTCGTGGTTTGATGAATTCAAGGATTGGTTAGAGTATAGCATTACAAAGGATGCGGCATTTTGCTTATATTGTTATCTTTTTCCTATGGGGCATAGTGAAAGAGGGCACGATGTTTTTGTATCACGAAGGATTTAATGCTTGGCGTAAGAGCAGAATCCATTGATTTGCTAGAAATTGTGAACTAGTTTAAGTTTGTATTTGTTTTACATCTCATGAGAAAAATTTTGGGAATCACACGTGAATTGTCTAAAGTTCTACAAAGAAAGGATCAAGATATTGTTAATGCTGATAGTCTTGTTAAAGTATCAAAAACTCGTTTGCAAGCAATGAGAGATGGTAGTTGGGAGGATTTATTAGTTGAAGTTTCTAAGTTTTGTGATAAATATGAGATAGTTGTACTGAATATGGAAGATGTATATGCACCTCGAGGAATATCAAGGCGTAGAATTGAAAGCATACTACTATTCATCATTATCGAGTTGAGCTATTTTATTCTGTAATTGACTTGCAAGCTAGGAGCTAAATCATCGTTTTGATGAAGTGAACACAAAATTGCTTTTATCTATGGCATGCTTTGATCCAAATGATTCATTTTTTGCATTTGACAAAGAGAAGCTACTTAGCTTGCAAAATTTTATCCAAACTAAATTTTAGAGTTACTCTATATGAACTTGAAAGTCAACTTGAAAACTTTATTTTTGATGTTCGTTTAGATGAAAGCTTCTCTAAAGTAGCGGTATAGGAGGTCTTGTTCAACGGATGGTTGCTACAAGAAAACATATAATTTTTCCATTGGTTTATTTGTTGGTTAAGTTGTCATTGATCTTACCAATTGCCACAGCCACGGTGGAAAGAGCTTTTCGGTAATGAATATCATCAAGAGTTCACTACGTCAATCGGGGGATGGGCTATTGAATGATTATTTGGTAACATACATTGAAAATGATATCTTTCGAAATATTAGCAATGAAGTTATTATACCACGATTTGAGAATATGAAGAATAGAAGAGAAATATTATGCTATATTAATTAACTTGTATACATTTATTTATTTTTGAATATTAAGATGTAATTGAATTTATACATGACTTTCTCAAAGTTGGCAATTATTTATAGTGTTAATTTTAGAGTGATGTATTGTATTTTATTTTATACTAATATTAGTTGGGCCCCCTACCAAATTCCCGAACCGTCGCATTGTGCATGATGATGGTGTAATGAGTTGGCTCTAATGAATTGAGCTTCTAGGGCATGATGTTAAGGGTTTAGTCTTATGAGCTTGATGCGATGAGTCGATTCCTCTACGGATTGAACATTAGGCCAAAGCGGATATTTGACTTATTATACATTAAGCTTGGAGTGAAATTTGCCCAAATTTTTTAACCATCAACAAACAAAAAAACAAGAGACAAATTAGAGCTTAAAGAGTTAAAAGGTAAAAACAAAAAGTAAGAGTTCAATTAATTACGACTATTTGATGGACCACATTTGTCTAAATATAGATTGTTATTGGACATTGTCGAATATTACCAATGACAAGGAAGATTCGAGAGCAAGATATTAGACACAGTCGAAAAGCTGGAGAAGATAACGTCAATGGCTTAATGCCCAACAAAGTGGTTTTTATATATTTTCCTACAGCAACTAACTTTGATTATTTTCTTTTCACTCTTTTTTAATTTTAATTTTAATCCCTAATTTTTTTAAATTTCTTGTTCTTTCTTTACTATAGACCTACAATTTATTTATGTTTTATTGTGATATTCGCCGTCAGAAAACTTATTTATTTGGACTTAGATAAATATTTTTATTGTACAGTATATAATTTAGTCTTTAACACCACTGCATAGGATTTCTTATATAGTCACCTTTCACATGTACCATAAACAATTAATGAAGTCTTGTTTAAGTGACAATATTGAGATTCGAAACTCCAGAGATTTTGAATGATTTTGAACTCATTGTTTTAAGAGTCACTTAGGTGTAGATGCCTTAATTTGTATATTTTAATTAACGAGAGACTTATGTTACCCATTTTCTCATTTTCTTTTGTGAATAAGAATTGGGAGGGGTGGGACACTAGGGCTGTGATTGGTTGTGCTTTCATTTCATCCACTTTCATTTTGTGAGAGAATAGTAGTGAAAAAAAGTTTTAAAAAATGAAAAGAGAATTATAGAGTGTGATTGTTTGTGGAGTGAAAAGTAATGATTATAATTGATGTGATGGGAAACTGTTTTGAGATGGTGATTGGATATGAGAAGTTTTAATAAAATAATTTATAAAAAATGTTTAGATATGGTGGTTATTTAGCATAACACATTATGATGTAATTTATCAATATATAATAGGTATTTCTCAATATTTATTTTAATTAATAAATTACCACTATAGTAAGTGTATATCAATATATTAATACAGAGAAAATATGGGATACAAAAACATCTAATATGGAAAATTCAAGTAATTTTTTTTTTTTCAAAAAGTAAATAAATTTTTAAATTAAACAAAAGTGAGAAAATATTGCTACAAGATTATGGCGTTCAAATCTTTTGAAGAAAAAATGAAATCCCAAAAATCAAATTAAAATGCATCACATATAATTCACCAGCCCCACTACCCTCACCACCTCCACTATCCCCACCACTCATCCTCATTCATCATCTTCTTCCTAGTCCAGCTTTCGCAGTCCACCTCCGTCCGTGTTGTCATGCGTCGTCTTCTCATTTGTTGTTCTTTTTACCATTAGTGGTTGTAAAAACTAGCCAACTTAATCACCTTCAAACATGGTCGTATCAGATCTCGTTTAACACCTTACCGCCTTTTAGAGAAGAGAATGTAATCTAGAAGAAGTTTCATTTGGGTTTCTCGCCGGAATCGGCTATTGTGTCATTCCACCGGAAGAGAATGAAATGAGAAGTGAAACGAGAGGTTCTGACACGTTTGTGTAAGATAACAAATAAAGAAATTGATGAAAAATAAAAGTTTGCTGACATTGCTTTTTAAGACGGGTCAAAATTGTCAAATGAGAAAACATGAATAGTATATTCAAGTTGGTTTTCTGAAATATTTTCACAAACAATCACCTTTCCATCCATAAAAAAAATTTGCCAGCGAAATTTCACAAAATTATTCACAACCAAGCACAGCCTAGGAGTCTGGGCTCGTGGTATTTGATTTACATCAATGATCATGGGTAGGGGTGTCAATTTGGGTTGGGTCAGGGTTCGTGGTCTAGGGTTCGCGAGGTTCGCGTGTCGAAAAGCGGCCCTGGACCGGACTGTTTAATTATTCGTGTCGAATCTTGAACCCGGACCCACCGCTTATTTCAGGAGTAACCGGACTGACCCACTTAACCCGTCTAATAATATTATTTAATATATATTTAATATTTTTAATGAATAAATTTATTTTTTGAGAATCATACACTATTCGATCAATAAAAAATATTACAATTCACAACATACAAAAAGAAATGACATAATTGCATAAATAACATAACATACTAATTATATTTTGAGGACAATATTCAAAAAGATATGCATAATAATAACAAACACATAATTAATAAGGTTTTATCATTTGAGTTTTAAAGATATTTCTTGTTTGTTGTTTTTTTCTTACAATTAATTATTTACTTAATTTTTTTAAATTCACAAGCGGGTTAACGGGTTAAGCGGGTCATAGTAGGTTGACCGGACCCGACTGTTTAATTGGCGGGTTAGTCGGTCCGGCCCAATTTCGACCGGACCCACGAAGCCCTCGGACCCATACCCATTAATTTCGTGTTAGATTAGGTGTCGGGTTTTGCGTGTTGGGTCCTAAATTGACACCCCTAATCATGGGTTAAAAATGCTGTCAACTAAGTAAGTTACAATTAATTCTTCTCATATTACCTAATTGGCTATGACGCAAAAATAATAAATTTTTAAAATAAATTGGCGGACAATGATTTGGAGAAATTGATTTCTTTTCAGTCAAATGTTTTATAATTTATTAAAAAAGAAATAAAGTGTTTCATTATTAATATTTCGAACGTGAGACACGAACACCCTTTTATTTGATACAATGTAAACAAGCGCCCAATAAATCCTTTATCAAGCATGGGCATGAATCTTGTACATTTGGCATCATATATATTTACTTTTTCCACAGGATATATTCCAAGAATTTGTAGTTTCATGAATCCAAGTCAACTTATTCATATAGTACCAATTTAGGGGTGTGCACGGTCCGGTTCGGTTCGGAGATTTAGAAATTTTCAGAACCGTCCCGAAGTTCGGAGATCCCAAAATTAAATCTTCAGAACCGAACCATAAAAAAATTTACGTCCCGAAAGTTCGGTACGGTTCGGAACAGAGATTCGGTTCTAATGGGGACGGTACGGAACAGTTCAGGACGGTTCGGAGAAACGGATATTCAAATATTTTACAAATAAAATACACAAAAAAGGAGAAAAGAAAAATCAGGGTAAAAATCATTAAACAGTTATACTTTCAAGCTTTTTTTAGTGCAATTTCAAAAATACAAACTAAAACTATTAGTACTATACGAGTTTAACTTTTTGATAATTTATATTTAACTTATACATAAAAGTTATTTAACTCATATATAAGTGCTAAATTTTTAATATTGTAATTCTAAATCTTTCTTTCATGATATAGATTATAGCACTATACCATATATTAGTTTAATATCAATTAACTTTTAAATCGTTTTTATCTAATTTATAGTCGAAAGTATTGATTTTTCGTTTTGGATTTTAACATAATATGTTTCAGATATTATGTTATTCATATTAGTAGAAAAAGTCTACAATCTCAACGAATGAGAAATTTAGTAGCCTCTATTACACAATAGTATTCTATAATCTTGGCACATTGCCATGGGCTCTTGACTTAGAAAAAAATATAATTGACTAATAACTTTGATAAACTAATATGAAACAAAAATCTATAATCTCAATGTCTTAATTTCTTGGTTAGACGATTACTCTAGTTTATGTGCAATGTATTAATCATTTAAACTAATTTTACTTCAATTAATTTTCTTGATTAGAGGATGAGTCTAGTTATGATCCTTAATAAGTAAAATATCATAAATTAAATATTTTCTACAAATCAAATATGATTTTATAATTTAATTTATTGGGTTCATTTAAATAAATTAATATGATGTAACTATTCTTGAATTAAATATATATTCAATTATTCATTTGATATATTGATAAAATATGCCAAAATTTTAATTTGATAATTTTTAGTATTATATAGTATCGAATTTCAAAGAATGTTTAGTTAATTTAATATCAAAATATAAACAAGATAAAGATATTATATATGTATATATATAAATTATTTTAAAATCGGTTCTGGTTTCGGATATTCGGTTCGGTATGGTTCGGTACGGTTCTCGGTACGGATATTTGAAAAATCACCAGAACCGTACCATAACAATTTTCGGGACGGTTCGGTTCGGGAAAAGTCAATGGATATTTTCGGTTCGGATATCGGTTCGGGTTCGGTGATCTCCAAGTCCCGTGCACACCCCTAAGTTCCATGTATTCAATTTCTAATTAAAGAATATACTATAATTTAGTTAAAACAATGCACGTAATATCACACCTTTCACATATTGTTGGTTGTCTTTCACAATTTCAGCCTCGCAAAAGCACGTCCGTTGCATACTTGCATTGCCATGTTAAGAATTATAATTTCGTAAGTATTTATACATTAATTAATATTATATGTATTAGACTGGCATTTCTTTTTTTTTTTTAACTCCCAGAATAACATGTGTACTGTATATATTCTTGGAAACCAAGCAATCTCTACAATGACGTGGCCGATTTTTTTATTTAAAAAAAAAACTAAAAATTACTATTTGAAATTTCACGTACTCGTCTGATTTGACCATATAAATAAAAAAAATTGCCATTACTAGCGAAAAAAATCATATAGATTGGGGATGGGGGAAACCATCTTGCTTCTCTTCTTCCCTCCATGGGAATGAGGAAAAATCATATTTTGTTCATTTTACTATTTAGGTTTTTTTGTCTTCCCTTTTATTAGAGTTTTAAATTTCATCCACATGTTTTTGTTTCCTCTTAATATGTGGTGTTCTATCTGATATGGTGTCCGTTTAAAAGATACAGTCGTTATATTGATGTTCAGATCCAATAGGTTTGCATAAAAAAAAATACCCTATATTTTGTGATATGGGCACATGTCAACATCTCACAGGATGTGGACACTAGTACTCCACATGAGCAGCATCGAATTGGTCGTTTAACAAGAAGACGCAATTTGTATGAGATTGTCTCAGCATCAACTTAGGAATACTTAAAAACATGCTAAGCTTTTAATTTTTTAAAGATATGATTTTCAGTTTTTAGTATTTTTTAGGGTTAATGATATTTCATGTTACATGTTTAATGTTTAAAATTTTTTTCTTTCTTTCTTTTTATTTTTTGGAATCCAGGTAAATAATGTTTTCACGTTTCATGTTTATTTTTTTATTTTTTATTTAACTATATTTTATTTTCATGTTTAATTTTCAAATTTAAACTTAAAACTTTTTTATTTAATTTTTTGAATTCATATTTCATATTTTTAGGGCTCCTTCTCATAGAGACTTACTCAAATTGAGGTAGTCTTATATGAGACCGTCTCATCGGCTTAAATTCATGAGACGGATCATACAAGACACCATTTTTTTTATGGATTTGGATTTGAGTTAGAATTTTATTTACATAAAAGATTCGTCTCATGGACTATGTACATGCGACCTTCTCATAAAAGTTTTTGCCTTAAAAACTTACAATGTCAAAGAGAGTCTCAAGATTGATGATTAAATATTTGTTCGCAAATGCAAAATGATGAACATATAATATTGTGTTTTATTATCTGTTAGTATTTTAAATTATTTTATATTTTAGGAAGTGATATATTTGTGTATTGAGGAATCTCCTATTTTAATTAAAAAAAATTAAGCTCAAAGTTCGGCCCCATTATTGCAGGTGTTCAAATCGGGGCCTCGTTATTGTGAGTAACAACCATGGCCACTGGGCTAACCCTAGTGATTGTCTTCGTTTTAATATATCTTCTAATATTTCCTAGTTAAACTAGGGGTTGTATTGTGATAGGAGCTAGTTTGACCATAATAAATAGTTATTTTTGTATTATTTTAGGTGATTGAATTGATGTTAAAAACTTGATATAATTTCTTTTTCATTGCAAGTTATGTTTATTCATGAAGTTTCGTATTGTTTTTATCAATGACGTAGAAATTGCTAGGAGTTAGTTGGGTGGCAGGTTGGAGCCTAGCGCCTAAGCGAAGCTTTGGCAGGGTTAGGCGGGACCTGAGCGAGGTTAGGTGGGGCCTAATTGGAAGAAAAATGTAGGCAAATAATAGAATTCTAGCGCCTAGGTGGGGACCAATCGAAGCTAGGCGAGGATTTTTACAACAGAAATTTTTATATGTTGTATGTTTGTTCGTAGCTTCCGCCTAGGTCACAATATAAAATTTTAAAGTCAAGCACACATTTGGATGCTCAAGTAGGTTACTTACATATGCATGGTTATTATAATAATAAATATTTAGATTGTATATTTTTTTTAATCGAGCGCTCGTTTTGGTTTGCCTCACTGTTTATTCATAAAAACGTTTGTCTCTTAAGCAAGCATCTAAATATATATAATTATCCATAATCATTTCTTTTCACTTTCCTCAAAATCAAAAATCCCAAAGGTCAATTAATAAAAACTATTGTTGATAAATGTGGCCCATTGTTAACCTGGCCCAAAAAATTGCAGCCCCATACCCAAAGCCATCAGCCCAAGACCATTCAGCCCATGTGTTGACTCGGGTCAGTGAGTCGGATTGTGGGATCCGGATATGTCATCCGCGGACTTTTTGGCTTGATCTGGTCCATTGATCTCTGCTCAATCTGAGCCGTTGATGTGTGCCTATTTAATGGTATTTTCCAGAACCCTAATTCATTCTACACATTTGTTACTTCTCTCTCATCTCTCAAATTCTCTCGATTCTTCTCTTGCTCTGTGCTACTCTCTCTCTCTCTCTAAAACTCCAGTCTCTTGCTGGATTGATTTGGGGTTTCTTCTGTGTGTGAGAGGTGAGATCTTTGTGCTTGTTGTCTTGTTCACCATCTCTGTGTACAAGACCCTTCTTCTGAATGGATTAGGGTTTTTTGGGTGGTTCGATTCGGATCCAGGGTATCTAGGGTTTTTCGGTTTTAATTTTGTGAGGTTTAAGTATTGTGGCGAGGTTTTTGTGGCTTCTTTCTTGGTTCTCTGGGTTGTGATTCGTGGTGACAGTCCGTTCTAGGGTTTACCAGTCCCTGAGCCGAATAATTTCAATATTCGATTCTAGGGTTGTATCCCGTTTCTGATTGTGTTATATTTTTCTTGTAACTTTGGTTTCATTCTTTTGTACTTTACTTTCAAGAAAGAGTCAGAGTACATTTGTATTAATAGTGATTGAGTCAGTAATCTTTGATTTTGATCTAAGTGTATCGATCTATTTGAGGCGGATAGATACCCAACAGTGGTATCCGAGCACCTATCTGCCTCGTGGTGGGTTGGTGCTTCTGGTTCGTGCTGGATCTTGGTGATTCTTGGCTCCTGGTAATCTCTGTGACTGGTTTGATACCCAGAACTTGCTCCTGGTTGTAAGGATTATTCTCTTCTCTCTCTTCTTACTTTTAGTCAGTAGTAGTTTTAAGGGAAACCCTAAGCTTCAAGCCTCTTGACCCTGTGCCACGAGAGAGCGGTGGAATCCTGAGGTGCGAGGGGGATCCACCCTAGGGCCTTATTGCTTTCTTTTGGACTCTGTGTGGTCCTTTTTTTTTATTGCTTTCTGTTGGACTATGTGTGGTCCTTTGTTGTTCTATGTTGGACTTTGTGTGGTCCTTAATTGCCTGATATTCATTTTATTATTGCACTTCTTGGACTCTGTGTGGTCCACCTATATGCTTTCACGATGTTACATTCCTTGTGATTTTGGTGTACTTCTTGTGTACTTTGTGAATTACATGTGTCTTATCTGTGTGATATACTTTTGCTTATATCTGTGATAATGACTGGTTTTTTTGGCTATCACATGTAACCCTTCAATGGAAAAACTGATTTTTCTATTTGGCAACAAAAAATGAAGGGCATTTTGATTCAACAAAAATGTTTTAAAGTTTGTTGAACAAAATATATATCTTGATAAAGATCTTGTTGAAATTAAAGCTAAACTTGATGAGTTTGCTTATTCATCCATTATCCTAAACCTTTCTGATTCTGTGTTAAGAAAAGTTGGCAAATTGTCAAGTGCCAAGGAATTGTGGAACAAATTGGAAGAACTCTTTACTGAAACTTCATTACCTTCCAAACTGTTCTTACTTGAAAAAAAAATTAGATTTAAACTTGACTTGACAAAGGATATGGATGAAAACCTTGATGTTTTTACAAAATTGATACAAGATATCAAGCTGACTGGTGATAAAAATATTGATGATTATACCCCTATTGTGTTGCTAAATGCCATCCCTGATTCATATGCTGATGTGAAATGTCATTAAGTATGCATGGTAGAGACTCTATTACCCTTGATACTGTGATTAATGGCCTTAAGAGTAAGGAATTAGATCTTAAAATATCTAAGGGGAATGAACAGGGGTCAGGGAAGGTTATGCATGTAAGGGGTAGACCTCAGAATAGGAGAAATGGGAATAACAATAACAATAAATCATGAAGAAAGAGAAGCAAAAGCAGAGGTAGGTCTAATTCCAAACCTAGTAATAACAGGAAATGTTATAACTGTGGTGAGCATGGTCATTACATCAAAGAGTGTACTAAACCGGGGAATAACTTAACAATAATCAAAACAATAACTTAACAATAAAAACCAAGGCAATGACTCTGTGAACTTGACAATTTCTAATGATCATATGGGTGATGTGTTTATGGTGCATGAGCTGCCTGATTCTGTAAATTATGTGCCTTCAAATGTTTTCAGTGATTATGAATGGCTAATTGATTCAGCATGCACATTCCACATGACACCTTTTAAACATTTGTTTAATACCTATGCTTCAGTGCAAAATGAATCTGCTTCCATGGCTAATGATAAAAAGTGTCAAGTGATTGGTGTTGGTACTGTGTGTGTGTGTGTGTGTGTTGAGTTATATGAGACCATTCTATAGGGTGAGTCCATAAGGACAAATCTTATCCATTGATCAATTCATTTTAACAGACAAGATTTAACCCATTTATAAATTATTTATTGCCTAACAAATCATAAGGGTACATTAGTCAAAATCATATATCCATTAATCCCACTAAAAATGGCAGTTACACTAATTTTAGAAGATATTTTTCATGATTCACGTCTATTTGCAGGGGGAAAAAAAGAACTGTTATAATGTACTAGGAAAAAGTCATCTTCTTCAATACATTGCATCATTCGTATATCCATATCGGTTAGTTAGTAGATATTTGTTGCACATTTACTATACATTTTTTGGTTCGAACTATATTTTTTACTGAGGGATGATTGCGTAGTTAGTATATCTATATTGCATATTTCGTTAATTATAAATGCATGCTTTTTTTTTGTTGGTGGGTGATTTCTGGTTGGATGTTTAAGTTTTCGTTTCATTCCATAGTTAGTTTATTGTTATTGTATACTTACTAATTTGTATTTATATGTAGTATGATTGTATGATTACTATATTCATATTATATAGTTAGTAGATGTTTGTTGCATTTTTACCATACATTTAGTGGTTGCATATTTATTACTATGTAACTGCATTTCTACAGATATGATTGCATAGTTAGTAAAAACACTATCGACTAAAGAATGTGAGAAAATAATTTACTTCCCAGTGATTACAAACGGAGAAGTAAAATATTTCCAAGTTTGTAACTTCCAAAAATCGAAAAATCCGCTTAACCAAATCTTTGAAAAGAAAAGAAACTATTAATGATAAAGACGTGTGTGATATAATTCATACATTGCCCTTCTTGATATCTACAATTGGATAAAATTTTCATATTGCCATTAAAATTAATTTAAAAAATAAAAACACTAAAAATAAGTTTTAAGTTTGAACCATTAAAAATAACTCTCCAACATTTTAGATTTGTCCCCACGTATTCACACCAAAATGTGTGTCTCATTTGATCCAAATCATATATATATATATATATATATATGTATAGGATCATATGTGGCAAGAGCCTTACCATGTGGCAGCGTGGACAAATCTATGCCGTTACCATGTTTAATCCTAAGGCCAGATTTTTTTCGGATTTTTTATTTTTTTTTAATTGAACACAGCCCATTTAAGGGCAAAACAGACATTTTGTACATATTAGAAAACGGTTGTTTTTGGTAACCTCCCCACAACTCCTCTTTTTTTGGGATTTCAATTAATCTTCCCCTGATTTTTGCAATTCTGTTTTAACACAAAATTAAAAAGCCTCTTCTTCTTTGCCTCATCCTTATTTCACTACCCCACTCACACACGTCTGGTTTTTTTTTCTTCTCTGTAACATTCGAGCGCCAGGAGACAATTTTGCTTGGCGAATTCTTTCGACATCAAAACTCCAAGAACGCATCGATGGAAGTCAATGTAATCCATTGAAAATTTAAAACTTAATTTATATTAAAACGTACAATTAAGGTTGAGTTGGTATACCAAATAAGTGAAAGGTATACACAAAATAACTTTCAAAATATACAATAGTTTCAATATTAGCATACAATATTTCTAAATTAAACATGTAACTATGCACTACTAAATGTGTATATTATCACCAAATATTGGTCACATGTATACCAAAATAAGATTTTATGATCTTTTGTCATGGAATTATTTGTACACCATAAGTTTTTGTTATAAAACACCGAAGTATGCACATATAAACACCAAAATATACTTCTAATATACAATATTATCGATATTTGAATACCACTCTAAGTATCAATGTTGAGTCTCAAATAAACATTCAAACACGTCATATTCTATGTTAAATTAACACGAAAATATACATATCTATACACGAAAAGTTGATTCCAAGCCACAATATTGCAAATATTTGTATACGACATTACGCATAAAAGGCTCAGCATCACCCGTTTTATCTTTCTGTGATTTTGGTTCAGTTTATCTTTTTACTGATGCTTATCGTGAATGTAGAGTGAAGAAGATTACAAAATCCGTTTTTTTTGCTCCTAATTAAGCGTTTTCTGATATGGAAAGCTGACAATCAATAAATTCCTTGATTATAGGTAAATAATTATGGTATTTTTTAAGCCAATTTTTTAGTTACCGATATGCCCTTTTGACATTTAAAATAAATGTAAAATGGTGTTTTTTATGCCTAATTTGAACCATTGATTGATTAGGGTGGATGGATGGGATCTGTCCACACTGCCACATGGTAAGAGGCTGCCACATGAGATCTCATCTCTCTCTCTATATATATATATATATATATATATATATATATGGATTAGATCTAATGAAACTAGTGCCTACAGTGAGACCATGTGAACTGATCTCAAATATTAACATAAATCAATGAGTGGCTGCGATTAAATGGATAAAAATAAAATTAAATATTTGATTTAATCAAAAGAAAGGGTAACAATGTAAAATACTTTAATTGATAACTAATCACTAAAAACCGATTACACAATTGGAAAGGGAATCTATCATGATCTACAACAATCCTTAATTATCTCAATCACTAAAAAGTGCCCCATGTTAGAAATCAATCTCATATTCAGATTAGTACCCCATAGTTCACGTCATTCATGCGAGGAAGAAAAGGTTACAGTGAAAATATTGTGTTGAAGAACATGATAAATACTATTGAAATTGAAGCAACATTAATGATTTCACGAGAAAATCCAATGGACAACATAGTAGAAGGTTGAAAGAAATGAGAACTCGAAACTGGTATATTCAACCAAACTTTATATACTATACATTTTTTTGTTGGATATGGTGCTTAAATATTTTGGGAACACGGCATAAATAACTATTAGATATTGCATAGTTAAAGCAGTAACAATCAACTAAATATGCATTACATTATATATACCCAACTATGTAATAAGTGTTATAAATTATGTAGCAAAAATCAACTAACTAAGCATTGTCTAAAAGTTATCTTAGCAGTATAAAAAAACTAAATATTCATTACATTATACCTAACTATGCAATAAGCGTCACAAATATGCAATAAACAATAATTAAATATGCATTATCTAAGATCTATCTAAGCATCAAAAGAAAACTATTTATGTTTACTTCTCACACACCCTTATTGTTTTTACATTTCACCAGTATATATCATAAAATAATGTAGCCAAAAAAAACAACTAATTATGCATTATCTAAGAGCAATCTAAGCAAAGCAAAAAAAGAACACTAATTATGTTGCTTGCTATTACACCCTCCCCCCAAAACATCGTTAAATTAAAAAATTATTATATTGTCCTTAATGATAGAGCTGGAAATTAGGTCGAGCCAGCACAATACCGGCCCGATGGGCTAGAGAGAAAACTCATATCAGGCCAGCCCGACCTGAAATTCCATCAGGTCATTATTTTCATGGTCCAGCTTGGCCTATATAGTGCATTTCACCTGGGGCCAGTTGGGCCAAACGGGCCATTAGCCAGTTAAGCGGGGCCATGTAGGATCGATCCTTTTCAGGCCTTGAAATTATTGGCCCAAACTGGATTTATATTTGGGCCGGCCACTGGACCGAGCCTGAATTGCCGACTCTGCTTAATGAGAAACAGTTACAAATTGGATACCTAAAATGTTGGGAAGATCTCATCCATCCAAAATTTTCAATCAAATGCTAAAATTAATCCATGTGGTCTTATCCTAGGACAATGTCTTCATTTAAACCAATTCTTATGTATATCTCATTCATTAGCGTTTAATATAATTGAAGGAAAAAAAAACTTAAATTAAACTTTTATGGACAACAAATCTAGTTTAATTAGATTGTTGAATGTAGATCACATCTAAACTAAGGTGTTGCTCTTCTATTCATGTCTTTGGTGAGAACCCCAGCTTGGGGTGAAGAGTAGGCACAATCCTGAGTTGATTCCAACTTGGTCTTAATACCCAGGATCAAGTCGTATTATGGTGGATATATTTTCTTCTTTGATAAAATTCATAGCCCTTTGCATGGGAGTAGTGCATGTATTGGCTTCATTTGATTTCTTTTGGTAAGCTTGAATTATACTTACATGCATATGTGTGGAGTAGGTGATCAAGCAAATGCCAACGTCGCCCGGCTAAGTGTGGTCGAACACGGGAAAGGGTCCCCAATCGAGTGCGCGGGAGGGTCCTCGGTCGAGTGCAGGTTGAGGGAAGCTAGGGCGCCGATCGAGCATCTTGTGATCACACGAGTGGGTGTCTAGGAGAAAATCCATAGCTTTAAGGAAATTCTCATAGATTAAAATATTTTTAATGAAAAATAATTAGGGATGGCTATTTATGTATGAGACTATGGGCCGCATGATCAGGGACGAGGGAAAAGGGGGCCAAGGGGGGCATTGGGCCCTCCTGAGATTTTAAAACAAATTAAGGGTATATATGTAATTTCACTATACCTATAATAAAAAATAGAAAAAAAAAAAGAAAAAGAACACAATTTACAAGTCATACTCTCCAATTAACCTCAAAGCACACACAAGCACCACACAGCCTTCACGGCTTCACAAACAGGAAAGAAAAACGCCCTAATTACTTGGTGAAAAAAATTGCACCACTTTGTGAGATCGAACAAGGTTAAGGGAGGACCGTGGATTCAACCCAACCACCAGGTTTGTATTAAGTCTAACTCTTTCACCTTATTGTCATTAGATTTAAATTGAATAAGAATGAATTATATTTTGGGTTTATGTTATCAAAGTATATGTATATAAATTCATTTTGCAGGGCTTGATGTTTATTCTCTATTATTTAATTTATTTGTTGTATCATTGATTATTATGAATTATTAGGGTAAACTTTTAGTAATTTATTGTAGTTTGTAGTTTATGTTATGATTATTTGCTTAACCTATATTAGTATTTTATTTTATTTTTTTCGCATTTTCTTAGATAATGAAACGATTCTTTAAAAGAGTACCACATATTATCGAGGAATCATCCTCATCAGTCAATGCATCTGCAATTGTTCAACCCCAAGCACCAACAAGTCAAGATAAAGTATTATCAAGCCAAGATGCTCTTGAAGTTGATTTGAAAAATCTTCCAAGTGATCTTGGACTACAACCTAACATAATGAGCTATCCATCTTACTTAATTGAACAGGTATGTAGAGCTTACTTATTAAAAGGTCCATATCAGCCACGTGAACATAATTTTCCTCAAAGATAGATGGGAATTGAAAACGTAAATTTGTTACGTCGTGGTTTGATGAATTCAAGGATTGGTTAGAGTATAGCATTACAAAGGATGCGGCATTTTGCTTATATTGTTATCTTTTTCCTATGGGGCATAGTGAAAGAGGGCACGATGTTTTTGTATCTGAAGGATTTAATGCTTGGCGTAAGAGCAGAATCCATTGATTTGCTAGAAATTGTGAACTAGTTTAAGTTTGTATTTGTTTTACATCTCATGAGAAAAATTTTGGGAATCACACGTGAATTGTCTAAAGTTCTACAAAGAAAGGATCAAGATATTGTTAATGCAATGAGTCTTGTTAAAGTATCAAAAACTCGTTTGCAAGCAATGAGAGATGGTAGTTGGGAGGATTTATTAGTTGAAGTTTCTAAGTTTTGTGATAAATATGAGATAGTTGTACTGAATATGGAAGATGTATATGCACCTCGAGGAATATCAAGGCGTAGAATTGAAAGCATACTACTATTCATCATTATCGAGTTGAGCTATTTTATTCTGTAATTGACTTGCAAGCTAGGAGCTAAATCATCGTTTTGATGAAGTGAACACAAAATTGCTTTTATCTATGGCATGCTTTGATCCAAATGATTCATTTTTGCATTTGACAAAGAGAAGCTACTTAGCCTTGCAAAATTTTATCCAGCTAAATTTTCTGGAGTTACTCTATATGAACTTGAAAGTCAACTTGAAAACTTTATTTTTGATGTTCGTTTAGATGAAAGCTTCTCTAAAGTAGCAGGTATAGGAGGTCTTGTTCAACAGATGGTTGCTACAAGAAAACATATAATTTTTCCATTGGTTTATTTGTTGGTTAAGTTGTCATTGATCTTACCAATTGCCACTGCCACGGTGGAAAGAGCTTTTTCGGTAATGAATATCATCAAGAGTTCACTACGCAATCGAATGGGGGATGGGCTATTGAATGATTATTTGGTAACATACATTGAAAATGATATCTTTCGAAATATTAGCAATGAAGTTATTATACCACGATTTCAGAATATGAAGAATAGAAGAGAAATATTATGCTATATTAATTAACTTGTATTCTGTTATTTATTTTTGAATATTAAGATGTAATTGAATTTATACATGACTTTCTCAAAGTTGGCAATTATTTATAGTGTTAATTTTAGAGCTGATGTATTGTATTTTATTTTATACTAATATTAGTTGGGCCCCCTACCTAGAATTCCTGGCTTCGTCACTGTGCATGATGATGGTGTAATGAGTTGGCTCTAATGAATTGAGCTTCTAGGGCATGATGTTAAGGGTTTAGTCTTATGAGCTTGATGCGATGAGTCGATTCCCTCTACCTGGATTGAACATTAGGCCAAAGACAGATATTTAGACTTATTATACATTAACTTGGAGTGAGCTGCCCAAATTTTAGAACCATCAACAAACAAAAAAACAAGAGACAAATTAGAGCTTAAAGAGTTAAAAGGTAAAAACAAAAAGTAAGAGTTCAATTAATTACGACTATTTGATGGACCACATTTGTCTAAATATAGATTGTTATTGGACATTGTCGAATATTACCAATGACAAGGAAGATTCGAGCAAGATATTAGACACAGTCGAAAAGCTGGAGAAGATAACGTCAATGGCTTAATGCCCAACAAAGTGGTTTTTATAGATTTTCCTACAGCAACTAACTTTGATTATTTTCTTTTCACTCTTTTTTAATTTTAATTTTAATCCCTAATTTTTTTAAATTTCTTGTTCTTTCTTTACTATAGACCTACAATTTATTTATGTTTTATTGTGATATTCGCCGTCAGAAAACTTATTTATTTGGACTTAGATAAATATTTTTATTGTACAGTATATAATTTAGTCTTTAACACCACTGCATAGGATTTCTTATATAGTCACCTTTCACATGTACCATAAACAATTAATGAAGTCTTGTTTAAGTGACAATATTGAGATTCGAAACTCCAGAGATTTTGAATGATTTTGAACTCATTGTTTTAAGAGTCACTTAGGTGTAGATGCCTTAATTTGTATATTTTAATTAACGAGAGACTTATGTTACCCATTTTCTCATTTTCTTTTGTGAATAAGAATTGGGAGGGGTGGGACACTATTAAGTTTTTTGTGATTGGTTGTCTTTCATTTCATCCACTTTCATTTTTGTGAGAGAATAGTAGTAAAAAAAAGTTTTAAAAAATGAAAAGAGAATTATAGAGTGTGATTGTTTGTGGAGTGAAAAGTAATGATTATAATTGATGTGATGGGAAACTGTTTTGAGATGGTGATTGGATATGAGAAGTTTTAATAAAATAATTTATAAAAAATGTTTAGATATGGTGGTTATTTAGCATAACACATTATGATGTAATTTATCAATATATAATAGGTATTTCTCAATATTTATTTTAATTAATAAATTACCACTATAGTAAGTGTATATCAATATATTAATACAGAGAAAATATGGGATACAAAAACATCTAATATGGAAAATTCAAGTAATTTTTTTTTTCAAAAAGTAAATAAATTTTTAAATTAAACAAAAGTGAGAAAATATTGCTACAAGATTATGGCGTTCAAATCTTTTGAAGAAAAAATGAAATCCCAAAAATCAAATTAAAATGCATCACATATAATTCACCAGCCCCACTACCCTCACCACCTCCACTATCCCCACCACTCATCCTCATTCATCATCTTCTTCCTAGTCCAGCTTTCGCAGTCCACCTCCGTCCGTGTTGTCATGCGTCGTCTTCTCATTTGTTGTTCTTTTTACCATTAGTGGTTGTAAAAACTAGCCAACTTAATCACCTTCAAACATGGTCGTATCAGATCTCGTTTAACACCTTACCGCCTTTTAGAGAAGAGAATGTAATCTAGAAGAAGTTTCATTTGGGTTTCTCATGGGGAATCGGCTATTGTGTCATTCCAGGAAGAGAATGAAATGAGAAGTGAAACGAGAGGTTCTGACACGTTTGTGTAAGATAACAAATAAAGAAATTGATGAAAAATAAAAGTTTGCTGACATTGCTTTTTAAGACGGGTCAAAATTGTCAAATGAGAAAACATGAATAGTATATTCAAGTTGGTTTTGAAATATTTTCACAAACAATCACCTTTCCATCCATAAAAAAATTTGCCAGCGAAATTTCACAAAATTATTCACAACCAAGCACGACCCTAGGAGTCGGGCTCGTGGTATTTGATTTACATCAATGATCATGGGTAGGGGTGTCAATTTGGGTTGGGGCCCAGGGTTCGTGGTCCGGGTTCGCGAGGTTCGCGTGTCGAAACTTGTGCCGACTGGACCCGACTGTTTAATTATTCGTGTCGAGAATCTTGAACCGGACGACCGCTTATTATTTCACAGTAACCCGGACTGACCCACTTAACCCGTCTAATAATATTATTTAATATATATTTAATATTTTTAATCGAATAAATTTATTTTTTTCAGAATCATACACTATTCGATCAATAAAAAATATTACAATTCACAACATACAAAAAGAAATGACATAATTGCATAAATAACATAACATACTAATTATATTTTGAGGACAATATTCAAAAAGATATGCATAATAATAACAAACACATAATTAATAAGGTTTTATCATTTGAGTTTTAAAGATATTTCTTGTTTGTTGTTTTTTTCTTACAATTAATTATTTACTTAATTTTTTTTAAATTCACAAACGGGTTAAACGGGTTAAACGGGTCATAGTAGGTTGACCCGGACCCGACCTGTTTAATTGGCAGGTTAGTCGGGTCCGACCCAATTTCGACCCGGACCCACGAAGCCTGGACCCATACCCATTAATTTCGTGTTAGATTCGTGTCGGGTTTGCGTGTTGGGTCCTAAATTGACACCCCTAATCATGGGTTAAAAATGCTGTCAACTAAGTAAGTTACAATTAATTCTTCTCATATTACCTAATTGGCTATGACGCAAAAATAATAAATTTTTAAAATAAATTGGCGGACAATGATTTGGAGAAATTGATTTCTTTTCAGTCAAATGTTTTATAATTTATTAAAAAAGAAATAAAGTGTTTCATTATTAATATTTCGAACGTGAGACACGAACACCCTTTTAT
This sequence comes from Rehmannia glutinosa, assembly GCA_016081115.2. Taxonomy (NCBI): domain Eukaryota; kingdom Viridiplantae; phylum Streptophyta; class Magnoliopsida; order Lamiales; family Orobanchaceae; genus Rehmannia; species Rehmannia glutinosa. The sequence continues at coordinate 32,215,803 of CM071936.1, forward strand.
TTGATACAATGTAAACAAGCGCCCAATAAATCCTTTATCAAGCATGGGCATGAATCTTGTACATTTGGCATCATATATATTTACTTTTTCCACAGGATATATTCCAAGAATTTGTAGTTTCATGAATCCAAGTCAACTTATTCATATAGTACCAATTTAGGGGTGTGCACGGTCCGGTTCGGTTCGGAGATTTAGAAATTTTGTAAGCGGCCCCAAGTTCGGAGATCCCAAAATTAAATCTTGAACCGAACCAAAAAAATTTACGTCCCGAAAGTTGAGTGCGGTTCGGAGCAGATTCGGTTCTAATGGGGACATTTTAGGCGATTCGGGGCAGTTCGGAGAAACGGATATTCAAATATTTTACAAATAAAATACACAAAAAAAGGAGAAAAGAAAAATCAGGGTAAAAATCATTAAACAGTTATACTTTCAAGCTTTTTTTAGTGCAATTTCAAAAATACAAACTAAAACTATTAGACTTATCTATACGAGTTTAACTTTTTGATAATTTATATTTAACTTATACATAAAAGTTATTTAACTCATATATAAGTGCTAAATTTTTAATATTGTAATTCTAAATCTTTCTTTCATGATATAGATTATAGCACTATACCATATATTAGTTTAATATCAATTAACTTTTAAATCGTTTTTATCTAATTTATAGTCGAAAGTATTGATTTTTCGTTTTGGATTTTAACATAATATGTTTCAGATATTATGTTATTCATATTAGTAGAAAAAGTCTACAATCTCAACGAATGAGAAATTTAGTAGCCTCTATTACACAATAGTATTCTATAATCTTGGCACATTGCCATGGGCTCTTGACTTAGAAAAAATATAATTGACTAATAACTTTGATAAACTAATATGAAACAAAAATCTATAATCTCAATGTCTTAATTTCTTGGTTAGACGATTACTCTAGTTTATGTGCAATGTATTAATCATTTAAACTAATTTTAATTCAATTAATTTTCTTGATTAGAGGATGAGTCTAGTTATGATCCTTAATAAGTAAAATATCATCAAATTAAATATTTTCTACAAATCAAATATGATTTTATAATTTAATTTATTGGGTTCATTTAAATAAATTAATATGATGTAACTATTACTGAATTAAATATATATTCAATTATTCATTTGATATATTGATAAAATATGCCAAAATTTTAATTTGATAATTTTTAGTATTATATAGTATCGAATTTCAAAGAATGTTTAGTTAATTTAATATCAAAATATAAACAAGATAAAGATATTATATATGTATATATATAAATTATTTTAAAATCGGTTCTGGTTTCGGATATTCGGTTCGGTATGGTTCGGTACGGTTCTCGGTACGGATATTTGAAAAATCACCAGAACCGTACCATAACAATTTTCGGGACGGTTCGGTTCGGGGAAAGTCAAAAAGTCAATGGATATTTTCGGTTCGGATATCGGTTCGGGTTCGGTGATCTCCAAGTCCCGTGCACACCCCTAAGTTCCATGTATTCAATTTCTAATTAAAGAATATACTATAATTTAGTTAAAACAATGCACGTAATATCACACCTTTCACATATTGTTGGTTGTCTTTCACAATTTCAGCCTCGCAAAAGCACGTCCGTTGCATACTTGCATTGCCATGTTAAGAATTATAATTTCGTAAGTATTTATACATTAATTAATATTATATGTATTAGACTGGCATTTTTTTTTTTTTAACTCCCAGAATAACATGTGTACTGTATATATTCTTGGAAACCAAGCAATCTCTACAATGACGTGGCCGATTTTTTTATTTAAAAAAACTAAAAATTACTATTTGAAATTTCACGTACTCGTCTGATTTGACCATATAAATAAAAAAATTGCCATTACTAGCGAAAAAAATCATATAGATTGGGGATGGGGAAACCATCTTGCTTCTCTTCTTCCCTCCATGGGAATGAGGAAAAATCATATTTTGTTCATTTTACTATTTAGGTTTTTTTGTCTTCCCTTTTATTAGAGTTTTAAATTTCATCCACATGTTTTTGTTTCCTCTTAATATGTGGTGTTCTATCTGATATGGTGTCCGTTTAAAAGATACAGTCGTTATATTGATGTTCAGATCCAATAGGTTTGCATAAAAAAATACCCTATATTTTGTGATATGGGCACATGTCAACATCTCACAGGATGTGGACACTAGTACTCCACATGAGCAGCATCGAATTGGTCGTTTAACAAGAAGACGCAATTTGTATGAGATTGTCTCAGCATCAACTTAGGAATACTTAAAAACATGCTAAGCTTTTAATTTTTTAAAGATATGATTTTCAGTTTTTAGTATTTTTTAGGGTTAATGATATTTCATGTTACATGTTTAATGTTTAAAATTTTTTTCTTTCTTTCTTTTTATTTTTTGGAATCCAGGTAAATAATGTTTTCACGTTTCATGTTTATTTTTTTATTTTTTATTTAACTATATTTTATTTTCATGTTTAATTTTCAAATTTAAACTTAAAACTTTTTATTTAATTTTTGAATTCATATTTCATATTTTTAGGGCTCCTTCTCATAGAGACTTACTCAAATTGAGGTAGTCTTATATGAGACCGTCTCATCGGCTTAAATTCATGAGACGGATCATACAAGACACCATTTTTTTTTTATGGATTTGGATTTGAGTTAGAATTTTATTTACATAAAAGATTCGTCTCATGGACTATGTACATGCGACCTTCTCATAAAAGTTTTTGCCTTAAAAACTTACAATGTCAAAGAGAGTCTCAAGATTGATGATTAAATATTTGTTCGCAAATGCAAAATGATGAACATATAATATTGTGTTTTATTATCTGTTAGTATTTTAAATTATTTTATATTTTAGGAAGTGATATATTTGTGTATTGAGGAATCTCCTATTTTAATTAAAAAAAATTAAGCTCAAAGTTCGGCCCCATTATTGCGGGTGTTCAAATCGGGGCCTCGTTTTTTGTGAGTAACAACCATGGCCTTTGGGCTAACCCTAGTGATTGTCTTCGTTTTAATATATCTTCTAATATTTCCTAGTTAAACTAGGGGTTGTATTGTGATAGGAGCTAGTTTGACCATAATAAATAGTTATTTTTGTATTATTTTAGGTGATTGAATTGATGTTAAAAACTTGATATAATTTCTTTTTCATTGCAAGTTATGTTTATTCATGAAGTTTCGTATTGTTTTTATCAATGACGTAGAAATTGCTAGGAGTTAGTTGGGTGGCGGGTTGGAGCCTAGCGCCAAGCGAAGCTTTAGCGGGGTTAAGCGGGACCGAGCGAGGTTAGGTGGGGCCTAATTGGAAGAAAAATGTAGGCAAATAATAGAATTCTAGCGCAGGTGGGGACCAATCGAAGCTAGGCGAGGATTTTTACAATGAAATTTTTATATGTTGTATGTTTGTTCGTAGCTTCCGCCTAGGTCACAATATAAAATTTTAAAGTCAAGCACACATTTGGATGCTCAAGTAGGTTACTTACATATGCATGGTTATTATAATAATAAATATTTAGATTGTATATTTTTTTTAATCGAGCGCTCGTTTTGGTTTGCCTCACTGTTTATTCATAAAAACGTTTGTCTCTTAAGCAAGCATCTTTTTTTTTTTTTTGAGGAATTAAGCAAGCATCTAAATATATATAATTATCCATAATCATTTCTTTTCACTTTCCTCAAAATCAAAAATCCCAAAGGTCAATTAATAAAAACTATTGTTGATAAATGTGGCCCATTGTTAACCTGGCCCAAAAAATTGCAGCCCCATACCCAAAGCCATCAGCCCAAGACCATTCAGCCCATGTGTTGACTCGGGTCAGTGAGTCGGATTGTGGGATCCGGATATGTCATCCGCGGACTTTTTGGCTTGATCTGGTCCATTGATCTCTGCTCAATCTGAGCCGTTGATGTGTGCCTATTTAATGGTATTTTCCAGAACCCTAATTCATTCTACACATTTGTTACTTCTCTCTCATCTCTCAAATTCTCTCGATTCTTCTCTCTTCTGTGCTACTCTCTCTCTCTCTCTAAAACTCCGGTCTCTTCTTTGGATTGATTTGGGGTTTTTCTTCTGTGTGTGAGAGGTGAGATCTTTGTGCTTGTTGTCTTGTTCACCATCTCTGTGTACAAGACCCTTCTTCTGAATGGATTAGGGTTTTTTGGGTGGTTCGATTCAGATCCAGGGTATCTAGGGTTTTCTGGTTTTAAGGCTGTGAGGTTTAAGTATTGTGGCGAGGTTTTTGTGGCTTCTTTCTTGGTTCTCTGGGTTGTGATTCGTGGTGACAGTCCGTTCTAGGGTTTACCAGTCCCTGAGCCGAATAATTTCAATATTCGATTCTAGGGTTGTATCCCGTTTACAGTTGTGTTATATTTTTCTTGTAACTTTCAGTTTCATTCTTTTGTACTTTACTTTCAAGAAAGAGTCTAGAGTACATTTGTATTAATAGGCTGATTGAGTCTGTAATCTTTGATTTCGGTACTAAGTGTATCGATCTATTTGAGGCAGATAGATACCCAACAGTGGTATCCGAGCACCTATCTGCCTCGTGGTGGGTTGGTGCTTACGGTTCGTCTTTGGATCTTGGTGATTCTTGGCTCTGGTAATCTCGCGGATGGTTTGATACCTTAACTTGCTCCTGGTTGTAAGGATTATTCTCTTCTCTCTCTTCTTACTTTTAGTCAGTAGTAGTTTTAAGGGAAACCCTAAGCTTCAAGCCTCTTGACCCTGTGCCACGAGAGCAGTGGAATCCTGAGGTGCGAGGGGGATCCACCCTAGGGCCTTATTGCTTTCTTTTGGACTCTGTGTGGTCCTTTTTTTTTATTGCTTTCTGTTGGACTATGTGTGGTCCTTTGTTGTTCTATGTTGGACTTTGTGTGGTCCTTAATTGCCTGATATTCATTTTATTATTGCACTTCTTGGACTCTGTGTGGTCCACCTATATTGCTTCTGATGTTCTGTTCCTTGTGATTTTGGTGTACTTCTTGTGTACTTTGTGAATTACATGTGTCTTATCTGTGTGATATACTTTTGCTTATATCTGTGATAATGACTGGTTTTTTTGGCTATCACATGTAACCCTTCAATGGAAAAACTAATTTTTCTATTTGGCAACAAAAAATGAAGGGCATTTTGATTCAACAAAAATGTTTTAAAGCTGTTGAACAAAAATATATACTGATAAAGATACTGTTGAAATTAAAGCTAAACTTGATGAGTTTGCTTATTCATCCATTATCCTAAACCTTTCTGATTCTGTGTTAAGAAAAGTTGGCAAATTGTCAAGTGCCAAGGAATTGTGGAACAAATTGGAAGAACTCTTTACTGAAACTTCATTACCTTCCAAACTGTTCTTACTTGAAAAAAAAATTAGATTTAAACTTGACTTGACAAAGGATATGGATGAAAACCTTGATGTTTTTACAAAATTGATACAAGATATCAAGCTGACTGGTGATAAAAATATTGATGATTATACCCCTATTGTGTTGCTAAATGCCATCCCTGATTCATATACTGATGTGAAATCTGTCATTAAGTATGGTAGAGACTCTATTACCCTTGATACTGTGATTAATGGCCTTAAGAGTAAGGAATTAGATCTTAAAATATCTAAGGGGAATGAACAGGGGTCAGGGAAGGTTATGCATGTAAGGGGTAGACCTCAGAATAGGAGAAATGGGAATAACAATAACAATAAATCATGAAGAAAGAGAAGCAAAAGCAGAGGTAGGTCTAATTCCAAACCTAGTAATAACAGGAAATGTTATAACTGTGGTGAGCATGGTCATTACATCAAAGAGTGTACTAAACCCAGGAATAACCAGAACAATAATCAAAACAATAACCAGAACAATAAAAACCAAGGCAATGACTCTGTGAACTTGACAATTTCTAATGATCATATGGGTGATGTGTTTATGGTGCATGAGCTGCCTGATTCTGTAAATTATGTGCCTTCAAATGTTTTCAGTGATTATGAATGGCTAATTGATTCAGCATGCACATTCCACATGACACCTTTTAAACATTTGTTTAATACCTATGCTTCAGTGCAAAATGAATCTGCTTCCATGGCTAATGATAAAAAGTGTCAAGTGATTGGTGTTGGTACTGTGTGTGTAAAACTTGATACTGGTTATGATTTGACTCTCAATGATGTAAGGCATGTTCCTGATTTATCCAATAATTTGATATCATGTGGTATGCTTGAATATGATGGTTATGAGGGAAGATGGGGGAAGGGTGTTATGAAACTCGTGAGGGGTTCTATGATTATTTCTAAAGCTGAAAAGAATAGAAATCTCTATGTTTTACATGCTAAACATGATTCTTATGTGCCAAATTCTGTGAATGTTGTTGCTAATCCTATGTCAAATGATTTGACTGATTTGTGGCATAAAAGACTTGGTCACATTAGCTCTAAAGGTCTTGACATTCTTCAGAATAAGGGTTGCTTTGGTAAAAACAAACTTGATGCTTTGTCTTTCTGTGAATCATGTGTGTATGGCAAACATCAAAGAGTCAAGTTCCCCTCCCCTACTAATCCAAAACAATCAGCTAGTACTAAATTGCTTGAATACATGCATGTTGATGTTTGGGGTCCCTCTTCTGTGCCTACTTATGGAGGAAATAGATATTTCTTGTCCATAATTGATGACTATTCCAGGAAAGTTTGGGTGTTTTTAATGAAGAACAAATCTGATGTCTTTGATAAGTTTAAAACTTGGAAAACTCTTATTGAAAACCAAACTGACAAAAGGATTAAAGTTTTGAGAACTGACAATGGCCTGGAATTTTGTAATCAATTAATGGACAATCTTTGTGATGAATTTGGTATAAAAGGCACAAGTTTGTGCCCTATTCACCTCAGCAAAATGATGTTGCTGAAAGGATGAATAGAACACTTTTAGAAAGAGTGAGGAGCATGCTTGCTATATCTGGACTTTCTAAAAGGTTTTGGGGAGAAGCTGTAGTAACAGCTACCTATTTAATCAATAGGTCCGCCTCAGTCCCCTTGGAAGTGAAATACCCTAAAGAGGTGTGGACTGGGAAAGCTGTGGATTTTTCTAATTTGAAAATCTTTGGATGTGCTGCATTTGTGCATCAAAAGACTGACAAATTAGAGACAAGGTCTATAAAATGTGTTTTTCTTGGCTACCCTGAAGGGGTTAAAGGCTATAGACTTTGGAATATAGGAGAACCTGGTTTTAAAACTATAATTAGTAGGGATGTGTTATTCAATGAACTTGATTTCCCTTGCTTTGTGCATCCTTCTCCTCAAAGCTCAAGTTTAGAAAATGATACCACTCCAAATGAGGTGGAGCTTCCTAATGTGTCTCCAAATATTGTTGTTCCTGCTTTGATCCTCATATCAATGATGCTTTGCATGTCAATGTGAATGATAATCTTGATGTGCATATTGAAGATGACACTCAAAGATGACAATGTGCATGATTTGCATGATGATTTTCCGATGTTAACTTTGGAAATGAACGTAGGTGATGCTCATGATGAATTAAATGATTATGTGTTGACTAGGGATAGAACTAGGAGACATGTTAGAATCCCAAACAAATTTGCTGATTTTCACATGACATATCTTATGTGTTTTACGTGTTTGAATCTATTGATGGTTCGAGCACTAAAGCCCTCTGAAGCTATGAATTCGTTGAATCTACTAAATGGCTAAGTCTATGCATGATGAAATGACCTCGCATGTTAATAGCACATGGATTTTTGTTCCTAAACCCCTAATGCTCTATAGTTGATTGTAAATGGCTTTACAAGGTTAAACAAGAATCTGAAGGTGTTAGGTTTAAAGCTAGATTAGTTGCTAAGGGTTTTACTCAGAAGGAAGGGATTGATTACACAGAAATTTTTGCACCTGTTGTTAAATTTATTACTGTGAGAATTATGATTGCTCTTGTTGCTCAATTTGACTGGGAATTGAAACAGTTGGATGTTAAAATTGCTTTCCTTCATGGTGACTTGGATGAAAAAAAAATTATGAAACAACCTGAGGGTTTTGAGGACAAATCCAAGCTCAATTATGTCTGTTTACTCCAAAAATCTTTGTATGGTCTAAAACAGTCTCCAAGACAATGGAATAAAAAGTTTGATCAATGTATGTTTGATTTAAAGTTTTGTAGAAACCAATTTGATCATTGCCTTTACTTTAAACTTGATACTGAAACTCCTGTGTTCTTGCTACTATATGTTGATGATATGTTACTCATTGGACCTTGCATTAAATCCATTGATCATGTTAGAAATTGTTTAAGTGCTAAATTTGACATGAAATACTTGAGTGATGCTAAAAAGATTTTGGGAATGAACATTGACAGGGACAAGTCTAAATTTGTCATTTATTTGCATCAGTCCTCTTATATAGAAAAGATTTTACAAAACTTTTCTATGTCTAATGCTAAAACTGTGAATGTGCCTCTTGTCTCTCACTTTCTGTTAAGTAAGGAACAGTCTCCTAAGACTGAACCTAAAATCTATGATATGCAAAACATTCCTTATGCTAATGCTATTGGATCTGTGATGTACTTAATGGTGAGCACTAGACCTGATATAGCCTATGTTGTTTCTTGTTTGAGTAGATACATGTCCAATCCTGGTATGGTGCATTGGAATGTTGTTAAATGGTTGTTAAGATATCTGAGGCATTCTTCTTATTACAGCTTGTGTTTTTCTAAGTGTGAAAAATGGTGTTGTTTTAAAAGGATATGTGGATTCCAACTATGCAAATGATAAAGATAACAGAAAATCAACAACTTGTAAGTCCAAGCGCCTACGATAATCTAGAGGGGAGGTGAATAGATTATCTCCATCTTTTCGATTTCGCCCTCTTTTTCGAACTAAATGCTCAAAGACAATATAAAGGTGCGGAATGTAAACAACACACGTCGATTTATAGAGGTTCAACCCACCTAGGGCCTAATCCTCTACCACCCCAGTATATCCGGGATGGATTTCAAAAAGAAAAAAGATTTTATTAATTTACCGCAAATTAATACAACACCAACTTACAACAACACCTTGAAGAGCACCACACTCTTCTTCAACACCACCTTTGAGATTACCACAATCTCTTCTTGAAGATTACCACAATCTCCAACGGCACCTTGTGAAGATTACCACAATCTTCAACCTTGAAGAATACCAAATTCTTCAACACCTCAACAAGAAGATTACCATAATCTTCTCACACCTAACACCTAGATCACCCAAGTGTGTTCTTACCACAAGAACACTCACAAGGATATCTTGTGTTGAATGATAACCCAAAAATTCAAGATTACAACTCGATAATGAATTATACAATTGAGTGCAAGTGTAATCAAGAATAGCCTAGACCTCAAGGATGTGAAAGTGAATAGCTAGGCAAATTACAACAAGAAATAAGACAATGTAAGAACAAGTGTATTCTTGAGTGTATCTTGTTGTGTTGTAGTTTTCTCTCATGTTGTGTTGCTTCAATTCTTCCTCTATTTATAGAAGATGTCTTGTACATGATAGGCTCCTCTTGGGGACATGAATTACGTAAAAAATTGCAAGACAATTGAAGAAAAGAGTGTTAGAAATCAATCCCACAAATTAAGGAAAAGATGTACATTTGCACAACGGTTACATTTTCTTTGTCAAACTTGAAAGCGGCATCGGTCTACACAAATAGACGTTTGAAAATGAGAATACACATTTACAGGCGGCCGGTCGCACTTATCAAAAAAATGAAAGACATAAGTTCTGTTTCGATTTTTGCTCCAGTGCAGTACCGGCCGCCTATAGTCGCCGAGGTCGGCGACGGCTGCCGATTTGCCTATAGGGCGACCGGTTGCCTGACCATTTTCTCGCAAACATGAAGTTTTTGTTTTCCTCAACTTTCAGTGCACGGGTTGCCTATACGGCGACGGTTGACCTCAAAACAAAAGTGTTATCTAATTTTATATCGAAAATAAACTTCAAGAAATACTCCGAAAAATAGTGAAAATATTTTAGACCGATCGGGAGTATTAGGACAACATTTAGAAATATTGTTTTGGTGTAAAAATACATTAATAAAAAATCATTAAAAGTGTTGTCCAATTTTGTCGAAAATAAAACTTGAAGAAATACTCCGAAAAATATTAAAACCATTTTAAATCATTTAGGAGTATTTGGACAACCTTTAAAACCATTGTTTTGGTGTAAAATCAAAATCATCAAAATCATGATAAAACCATTTATCAAACAATCTCCCCCTTTTTGATGATTACAAACCAAAACAATTTTAACGAGGTCAATTTTGAAAACAAAACAATTTTACCGGTTAAAAAGAGCTATCCATTGTGAGCGACAACATTCCATGCAATATAAACACAAGGATGAGAGTAGAGATATTCAAACATATATAGCAAAAGCTCCCCCTATCAATATGCACAACAAGAGTAATGTAAAAGCAATCAACCATAAGCTAAAAGCTTAGCTTTTACATATTGATCTTAGGTTCAAGAGCTTATAAGCTCCCCCTGTCAACAAAACATCATTAGACAAGTATATAAGTCCATCATACATCAATTGGACTAAGTATAATGCACAACTTATGGATTTATCAAGCCATAGCTTATAGCTTCTTTTGTTAAGCTTAACTTAGCTTTTATGAGCTAATGAGCTTATAACATGTTTCTCCCCCTTTGGAATCATCAAAAAGAATGTTAGCACGATAAAAACATCATATAATCATATCAAAGTGCACAACTAAACCGATGTATCGAGCTATTTGAACAATGAAGCTTATAGGCCAAATGGGAGCGAAAAGTCGATCATACGACTTGTAGAAGCTTATGAAAACTCATTTGATAAGCAAAACATGATCTCTATAAATATATAAGACTTTTGAAATCGAGATAATCATGTAAGTGATGAATTTTTCATTGAAACGTTTTACCGAACACTTGGCGGACGTCAAAATTAAAAGAAGTTGTATATAGCCCTTGTAAATGATTCAAGCCAAAAATTTTCATCACCAAATGACATTAAGCATCATACAAAACAACATAATAGCAAAGCTCAACAAGATCATATGCAAAATATATCAACAATTATACAAGAAAGCCATAAACTCAAGGGTTCAACCCAATTGAGCTAAAGAGAGTGAAATTTTTACCATTCGATCGGTAAAGACGAGCATCAATGATGATAACCGAGCTAGGTAGTCCCAAATGTATAATTCATGCATCAAAACTCATTTGAAGTGAATCATGTGTGAAAATTGCAAAGGGGTCGAAATAGAGAAGAAAAAGGCCAAAATGCCAAATTCTGGAAACAAAAAGCAATATATCTGAAAACTCAGGGGCGACCGGTTGGAGGTCAGGCGATTCGGAGGCTAGGGCGGCCGGTCGACCTCTTCAGCCCATTTCACCGCTTCTTTTCTGTTTTGCAAAATTAGAAGTTTGAACAAAAATCCGATTTTTCGCCCCTAAGTTTTAAAAACGTGCAAAATACAAACGTAGACCTCATTCAATATATATTATGTCATAATCAAGCTTGAAATGAGGTAAAATACTCGGCGGTTAATGATTAAAGAGTCCGCGAGTTATCCTTGAGACGGAATTAAACACATCTCAAGTTTTTGTTAAAAACTCAATCCTTTTTTAAAAGAATATCGAATCTCAATATGTTTAGTTCAATTGTGATGAACTATATTTGAATAATTTTCACCGGACTTGTTATCCCAAAAAAATAAGAACGTTTTAAAGCTTTTGGATACACAAGTCATACGAAGAATTGCCTTTCAAATATTTGAAAATTTCTTTTAACGGCACTTTAATGAGATTCGTTGGGATAGTTTTTGAGGTCGAGCAAATAGACATAAGGCATATAGATTGTCGAGTCTATTGGAATAATACAAGAAAACATACCTCGAATTTGTTTGTCAACCGACATGCCTTTCTCAACCTTTGTCAATCTCTTCATTTATAGCCATAGAGGTTGAGATGATTCTTCCTTCTTCAATGCCTAACTCCTTCAAGAGTTCTTTTGAAATGTAACCATCTACTTGGCATTGAATGATTTGAAGTCCAAGCAAGAAATTGAGCTCCCCCATTATGCTCATCTCAAGCTCACCTAGTATCAACTTAGAAAGACATCTTGCACAAATATTCATTAGTAGCACCATAAATATTATCAATATAAATTTGCACAAGTAAACAACCTTGCCCTTTTTCAAAACAAGAAGTGTAGTATCAACTTTACCTTTTGTAAAATCATTTTGCAAAAATAGCTAAGTCTATCAAATCATATACGGGATACTCAACCGTACAAGACCTTTTATAAAAATCATTTGGCCTAAAATTTTAAACTCGATAGACTTCTATTTGAATGAAACCATTTAGAAAATTGGATTTAACATCCATTTGGTAAAGCTTGAAATTTTCTTAAAACAAGAATGGGCAAGTAAAGTGCAAATATTACATCAAAATCAATACCTTCTTCTTGAAAATACCTTCGAGCTACTAACCTTGCCTTAGTTCGACCAATGTTGCCTTGGTCATCGAGTTTGTTCCGGAATACCCTTTTTGTCTTCTTCATTACTATCATCATAGGGCATCCAATTGATCTAAGGTGTTCATAATAGAACATTTACATCCAAATATTTTGAGGTAACAATATTTGGAGTACTTCATTTCTCATCTACACAACTTAACAAACTCATTAACGGCATCGCTTATATAAGCAAGAGAAAAATAGCCCAAGTGTAAAAACATGCCTCAATCATCAATCACAAAATATCTTGCATAAGAGCATAGTAGAAATAGACACTATATATATAGACCATGAAGCAAGAAACACATACTATGCATTTAGAATATCATCAAGAGTCTAATAAATCATGCAAGTTCAAATAAGCTTAAGAAAGCTATAAAAGGTCTCGTTTGAAATTTGAAAATCCGATAGCATATAGTTGAGACCTCATTTAAAAGAAGTATTTGAACAAGAGTTGACAAAGCAAATATGTGCAATCAAATATCGAATAGTGCCTCTAAAAATCCTCTTAATGGCACTTGTATGAAATACTATGAAAAACAAGCACATAGGCACATGGCAATACATATATCGAGTCTATAAGAGTAAGAATAACACAAGTAAATGTACCTCGATAATTTATGCCTTTCTTGACAAATAATGACGTAAATGGCCATTTGCGAAAATATGTAAATCCTACACAATTCTTAAAACAAATCTAGCACAAATCATAATGATAAAAGTGTAGGCTAAGAGATAACACAAGTAAGCTCATGCCATAAATATCCATAAGAGATGATAACACACTTTAGTCTACAAAAATGCACAAGAGTTTTAAAAACATCATATAAGGTCTTCTTTTTCAAAAATATTTTAAAAGCACAAATATATATTGAAGACCTTAATTAAAAAATTAAATACTAGAAAACTCATTTTGCAATTAAGACACAAATAAAAGCATGCATAATAACAAAATAAAATGCATATTTAACTAGGGAGATACGGGTTACCAATTACGTCATTTCAATGGGTTGTGCCGTTCCCATTGTTGATGATATCTTCCCCTTGAGAGATCACCTTGTTGATAATGACTTCTTTGATTAATCCATTTCCAAGGTTTGTCACCTTCCCATTGTTGATGTTCTCTCCTTCTTTGAAAATCATCTTGTTGGTGATTTCTTTGCCATTTCCAAGGATTGTGTTCTTCCCATTTTTGATTATATCCTCTTCTTGGAAATTGGCTTTGTTGAAAATAGTTCCTCCTTCTTTGATCAAATGAATTGGTCATTTGATGCCTTCTTGGCGGTATGAATTTTCTTCGATCATTATTTCGCCGAGTACCTAATATGACATTGTTTTGTGGTACCCTCATGTGTTTGGGTCCTTTGGGATTAGTCTTGAGACTTTTAGGTCTCCAACAATAATTAGAGCTATTTCTAGCCCGACAAGTATTTACCGTATGACCCTTTTTACCGCAATAAAAGCATGTAATAATTCTAGGAGCATAATGACCAACGTGCTTAGAGACTTGATTATTTTTCATGTGATTGACACCCTTAGGCTTATGATCAAGTTCTAGTTTCGAATTATTACAACAATCAACAATATTGGTCATTCTATCGGTACTCAAGTTGGATTTAGATAAATCATTTTTCAAGCAATTTATATCCTCAACAAGAGTACTATTTTCTTTTTCAAGGTTTCTAACCTTGTCAAGAGTGGTGGTGTGAGCACATGATAGTGATTCATAGGAAGTAAATAAACTATCCTTATCATTCTTTAAAACAATGAATTCCTTTTTCAAATATTTGTATTTAACAAGTAAGTTTTGGAATTCATCTTGTAGTTCATCAAAATCATTTTGCAAATCACTATAATCATTATCATAGGAAGTAGAGGGTTTAGAACTTACCTCGTTTTCTTCTTCGATGCCTATGAGGCATTGTTCAACTTCTTCATCATGGGAGGTTGTAGAAGACGCATCCCATGTTGTTGGATTTGATGTTGTATCCATTTGTGAAGTAGATGCTTTTGAGTTGCTCCTTTCATTTGCATACACTTCATAGATGGCTTCTAATTTTTGCCATACTTCATGTGCCGATCGAATACCTACAACATGATCAAATTCCAAAGTAGTAAGTGAACAATACAAAATACTAAGAGCTTTACCATTTAAGGAGATGATTCTCTTCTCTTCATCATTGAGCTCTTTGAAGCCTTTAGAGGTGTGTGGTGTATTCTTCGTCGGAATGGATTCTCCATTGATGACGGTGTTCCAAATATCAAACCCGCAACCTTGTAAATAGCATTCCATTCTTTCTTTCCAAAATATAAAAATTTTGGAATCAAACCGAGGTGGCTTGGTGGTGGAGGTGCCGGAAAGATGAGCTTCGTTCGTAGCCGACGATCGTTTCTCTTCACTCGCGATGTGAAACGAGCTTGCCAAAGAGTTTGGCTCGATACCACTTGTAAGTCCAAGCGTCTACGATAATCTAGAGGGGGGGTGAATAGATTATCTCCATCTTTTCGATTTCGCCCTCTTTTTCGAACTAAATGCTCAAAGACAATATAAAGGTGCGGAATGTAAACAACACACGTCGATTTATAGAGTTTCAACCCACCTAGGGCCTAATCCTCTACCACCCCAGTATATCCGGGATGGATTTCAAAAAGAAAAAAGATTTTATTAATTTACCGCAAATTAATACAACACCAACTTACAACAACACCTTGAAGAGCACCACACTCTTCTTCAACACCACCTTCGAGATTACCACAATCTCTTCTTGAAGATTACCACAATCTCCAACGGCACCTTGTGAAGATTACCACAATCTTCAACCTTGAAGAATACCAAATTCTTCAACACCTCAACAAGAAGATTACCATAATCTTCTCACACCTAACACCTAGATCACCCAAGTGTGTTCTTACCACAAGAACACTCACAAGGATATCTTGTGTTGAATGATAACCCAAAAATTCTAGATTACAACTCGATAATGAATTATACAATTGAGTGCAAGTGTAATCAAGAATAGCCTAGACCTCAAGGATGTGAAAGTGAATAGCTAGGCAAATTACAACAAGAAATAAGACAATGTAAGAACAAGTGTATTCTTGAGTGTATCTTGTTGTATTGTAGTTTTCTCTCTTGTTGTGTTGCTTCAATTCTTCCTCTATTTATAGAAGATGTCTTGTACATGATAGGCTCCTCTTGGGGACATGAATTCTGTAAAAAATTGCAAGACAATTGAAGAAAAGAGATGTTAGAAATCAATCCCACAAATTAAGGAAAAGATGTCTGCTGCACAACGGTTACATTTTTGTTGTCAAACTTGAGGGCGACCGGTCGCACACAAATAGACATTTGAAAATGAGAATACACATTTACACAGGGCGACCGGTCGACGTGCACCTCGACCGGTCGACCTTAACCACAACCGGTCGCACTTATCAAAAAAATGAAAGACAGAAGTTCTGTTTCGATTTTTGCTCCTAGGTACTGGTCGCCCTATAGGTCGACCGGTCGACGGCACACGGTTGCCCTATAGGGCGACCGGTTGCCACTGACCATTTTCTCGCAAACATGAAGTTTTTGTTTTCCTCAACTTTCAGTGCGGTTGTTTTGCCTATCGGCGAGGTTGACCTCAAAACAAAAGTGTTATCTAATTTTATATCGAAAATAAACTTCAAAAAATACTCCGAAAAATAGTGAAAATATTTTAGACCGATCGGGAGTATTAGGACAACATTTAGAAACATTGTTTTGGTGTAAAAATACATTAACAAAAAATCATTAAAAGTGTTGTCCAATTTTGTCGAAAATAAAACTTGAAGAAATACTCCGGAAAATATTAAAACCATTTTAAATCATTTAGGAGTATTTGGACAACCTTTAAAACCATTGTTTTGGTGTAAAATCAAAATCATCAAAATCATGATAAAACCATTTATCAAACACAACTTCTTATGTTTTTACTTTGTGTAATTCTTGTATCAGTTGGAAATCCCAAGTGCAACACATTGTGGCTCTGTCTACAACAGAATCAGAATATGTTGCAGTTACTGAAGCTTTAAAAGAAGCCTTATGGCTAAAAGGACTTGTTTCTGAAATTGGTTTTCTAAAACAAAAGGTTGTTGTATTTTCTGACTCTCAATCTAGTATTCAGCTTTGTAAGAATCCAGTTTTTCATGACAGAACAAAACACATTGATGTTAGATTTTATTTTATAAGGGATATTGTTTCAAAAGGCCTTATCTGTCTTGAAAAAATGGCATCTGAATACAATCCAGCTGATATGGGTACTAAGTGTCTGCCCCTATCAAAGTTCAAAACTCGTTTAAAAATTCTAAATTTTGACACTGGTGATTAGTTACCCGATTAGTTACCCTTTATGTTGGGTTTAACAGTTACTGTGTGTTTCTGTTAAATCCAAAACTATTGAATTGATATTTGCTTTGTGCTTATGTTAATTCAATGGGGGAACTTGACTTCTTTGTGTGCTTGTTTTAGTTCTGATTAGCTTTAGTGCTTACGTAACATAAGTCTTCTTGGCTTAAGTCTTTAGGAAAGGCAAATCGGCAATGTTGATGACTGGTATTTCCCAATAATGTCTAATTGAATCACACAATGAGCCAAGGTGGAGATTGTTGATAAATGTGGCTCATTCTTAACCTGGCCCAAAAAATTGCAGCCCAATACCCAAAGCCACCAGCCCAAGACCATTCAGCCCATGTGTTGACTCGGGTCAGTGAGTCGGACTGCGGGATCCGGATATGTCATCCGCGGACCTTTTGGCTTGATCTGGTCCGTTGATCTCTGCTCAATCTGAGCCGTTGATGTGTGCATATTTAATGGTATTTTCCAGAACCCTAATTCATTCTACACATCTGTTATTTCTCTCTCATCTCTCAAATTCTCTCGATTCTTCTCTTGCTCTGTGCTACTCTCTCTCTCTCTCTAAAACTCCAGTCTCTTGCTGGATTGATTTGGGGTTTCTTCTGTGTGTGAGAGGTGAGATCTTTGTGCTTGCTGTCTTGTTCACCATCTCTGTGTACAAGACCCTTCTTCTGAGTGGATTAGGGTTTTTTGGGTGGTTCGATTCAAATCCAGGGTATCTAGGGTTTTTTGGTTTTAAGGATGTGAGGTTTAAGTATTGTGGCGAGGCTTTTGTGGCTTCTTCCTTGGTTCTCTGGGTTGTGATTCGTGGTGACAGTCCGTTCTAGGGTTTACCAGTCCCTGAACCGAATAATTTCAATATTCGGATTCTAGGGTTGTATCTCGTTTACAGTTGTGTTATATTTTTCTTGTAACTTTTAGTTTCATTCTTTTGTACTTTACTTTCAAGAAATAGTCTAGAGTATATTTGTATTAATAGGTTGATTGAGTCTGTAATCTTTGATTTCGGTACTAAGTGTATCGATCTATTTGAGCCAGATAGATACCCAACAAATACAACTAACAGTCGAATCTAAATTATTAACTAACGATATACAATATGTCTTCATCAAGAATCTTCATATTTTCATAATTTGGTTTTATGGTTTGATATGAGTAATATAAGTTCATTTTGTTCATCACGTGTTTTAGGTTGATGAGTATAATGAATGACATTGCCAAAAGCCCCAATTTCAGCGACAATATGAATGCAACATAATTGGCAACTTAATAAGTTAAAGGATTAACGAAAAACTGTGGTCGTCTATGTATATTTTCCATTGTATAATAGCCTTTTCTTCTTGAGAGGCTAATAATAAAGGAAATAGTTGAAAACGAATCAATATATATATATATATATATATATATATAGGTATTGGTTCAAATGAGACCATAATGCTAGGGTGAGACCGTAGGGACTGATCTAAATCATTTATTTTTTATTTTGGATGGATATGATTAATTCTTTATTTTAGGTAATTAAAAATCATTAAAACGTTTTTAAGGGTAATATAGTAATTAATCCTTTGGTGTCAGTTTCTAATTAAGGATAGAAAGATAATTGTATTAGTTAGAGTAGATTATGGCCGAGATTTTTGGAGGTAAATTCGGAAGGGAGGCATATTTATAACCGAGATTTATGAGAAATTAGACATGCATGCATCATAATAAATATAGAGTTTTCAGCAAGAAATATGTGAACAGGAATACACAAAATATGCAACATATTATACATATAATACAACATTATACCATTAAATATGCAACAATTCTAGAATCATATATTTTGGATTCCTACAATTTTACCACCAATCGAAAGATGCAACATATTGTACGCGTAAATACATTATTACATAGTTAATTATGCATTAATACGATATGGATTTGCACCATGCATTTTATGTGACTTCAAAGTATTTTGCTAATTCATGAAATAATTGCATCACAATATCATCAAATTTTGCGTCAAATGCACCACAACAGCGTTATAAATACATCAATATAATGGGAAAAATGAAACATTACAAGAATCATATATTTTGGATTCAAACAATTTTTAGATTAAGCAAAATATGCAACATATTATACGTATTAAGACATCATTATATAGTTAAGTATGCATTAATACGATATGAATTTGCACCATGCATTTTATGTGAGTTCGTAGTATTTTGCTAATTCATGAAATAATTGCATCATAATATCATCAAATTTTGCGTCAAAAGCACCAAAAGTTATAAATACATCAATATAATGGAAAAAATGCAACATTACAATAAGAATCATATATGTTGGATTCATACAACTTTTGCATCAAGTAAAATATGCAACATATGATACGTATAAATACATCATTAGTTAAATATGCATTAATTTTTTCGAACGGAACCATATGCACCATAATCGAGTAATACATACATCAATACATCCATTCGAGAGTTTTGATAATCGAGAGTTCTTTGTTATCGTTGATATCTGCGGTTTTTTTTTTTTTTGGTACAAATTAGTGTGTTTTGATTGTGATTATCGTTGATATCAATTCCTAAAATATAGCTAATAAATATGGTAAGTAGGAATCAGTTAAAATTGAGTTGGCCGAAAATTATGCATCTTTTTGAACACACAATTTTGCCCTTATTCTTAATGCATGACAAACAATAATACTATATTTAATGTGTGAATCACATTCATCCATTTATTTGTTATAACAGTCCACATCAGTCCCTATGGACTCACCCCAAGAGATGGTCTCACATATATATAAAGAGAGAGTATATGTATTCTAGGAATAGTAACTTTAAAATTTTCCCGTCCATTTCACCTTTCTAAATCTGAAATTACTCAATTATTATTATTAAAAAAAAGTTTAAGTAATAAAAATGGTAATTTAATTCTGTCAATAATATGCAATAAAAAATGCTAAGCTTTTTGGTACATTTTAATGATTAAGGTAATTATTTTGACTGTTGAATTATACTTTCTAAATTTAAAATATTGTAATTTCTTATTTCAGTAAATTGATTTTCATTGTCAGCATAATGTGGGTAAGTTCTAATTATTAATGCAAAATTGTTCTGAATTATTTTTACATGTTTAATATATATTTTTACCAAAATTATTTTATTTTGTTTATTTTCTTAAAAAAAATTGTTGGGCAGTTATATACTCTGTTGCGTCTTCAAAAATCTAAACAATACAAAATATCCGATTATAATTTTCAAAAAATCCAAACAATGCAGTACAAAATCTTTAAAAAATAATTAATACTCCAGAAATCTGAACATGGAATATAAATCTAGACATCGGATCTATAAAGTTAAAACTATCTTACATAAATGTGAATAAATATATAAGTTATACATATACTTATAATCTTTAAAGTTTTAGACAACTCTATACGTGTTTTTAATAGGTGTACACTTGCCTCAAATTTATAATAAATTTGTTTTCTTTCTTTTTTCTCATTTTCTAAATTTTAAATTTATTCTTGGATATTTAACATAATATTTTGTAATAATGTATTAAATAACAATAATAGTCATTATTTAATAAATCTTACGTTATTTTGTTCGGGTAAAGAGCTATCAACCTGCAACCTCTTCCCCATTCAAAGAACAGGATGAGTTTGGGTCTTGAGATATCTGTCTCGCGAGTCTCGCCCCGTCCCATTATCATTCTTATAATATATATTAATTTCTTAATTAATATTAAAATTATACAATATTTCATTATATTACATTCAGTGCCATATAAAAAAGAAATTAAAGAAAAATTAATGTTCATATTAACAATAACTTTCAAACTTAAATGTGATCATGACTTTATCATCATGGTTTGAAGAGTATTGCAATCAACATCAAACAAAAATAGAAATTGTCAAACTATGTACACCTAATATTCCTTTGGAAAACTATGATAAAAGAACAAAAATAAAGGGGCATAAAGTCATTTTATTTTTTTCAAAAAAGAAAAAGTCGAGTACTAGATCATTAGCATAATCTTTTCATGTTACTCATGTGGCTTGTGAGCTCGTTGGCAGCTAGCTAGCAAACATTACTTTGTGAGCTTGTTGACCGCATATTAAATACATGTCTAAAAACATATATTCGATTTAAGATTTGACTCCTATTTAAGGTTGTTTTAAGCTGACCAGTTCATAAAACAACAAAAAAACAAATATTAGCATTATTGTTTTTCGTTTGATAACATCTGAACGCTTGACTCAATTAATAAAAATAATAATATAAAAAAGATCAACCTACTCAAACTCTATCCATATTCGATTCGATTCAATCAAAGCTCATCTTATAAAGTTGGATTTGGTTAACAATCAAACCAACTTTAAGTAAAATGTTTTTTTAAACTGTTAAAAGTTTAAACAAACTTGAAAATATATATAATATATGTGGCTCAACTAACAAATTTATTTATAACCAAAGGCGGACAAGGAGGGTTTGCTGCCCTCCCCAAAAAACATATTCATAAATGTATTTTATGTAAAAGTGGAGTTAACATCGACAACAAAACAAAATAATTTTTTCGCTAACTGTAGTTTCGTCCCCAACTGTAAATATAATCTTCTTTCTGCCGCTGTTTATAACATAGTTCTAAATAGAAATCAAAATTATATATGCACTTAAAAGAATTCAAATTTAATATAATAAACAATAGATACCTATATACTATAACTAAAATTGGTAAAAACAAGCAAATATATTTTCTGTCTATTCCAGATAGGTTATGAGTTGGACTGGTTGTTTTGCTCCAAAAGGTGTCCCTATTTGTTAAACAGCTAATGGTATTTTAATTTGACTCTAAATATTCCTGGGGTACCCCATGCATATTAAATCATACATTTTATTTCGGTGAAAATTAATAAATTAATATACATTTTGATTTCGGTGAAAATTAATAAATTAATATACATCTTGATGAACTCCACCTCAAATATTTAAATTTGGGATAAGCTAAAGCAACAACGTGTGTTTGGGATCGGCGAAAAAAAATTAGACGCGTGTCAAGGGCAGCACATGCCTACATAGATTACTATTTATTATTTATAAATTGGAAACCCAAATTCTCTTCTTGTTTTTCAATAATAGTATTTTTTTACTACTCGAGGATTAAATAAGGACCCATTAATTCTTTTTTATGTACTTTAATTTATAAATGTATTTATTTTGTATTCCTCTCGTAAAAAAATTTTGAATCAGTCTATGAATTTGCCGATACTATAAGAAAAAAATCAGTTTACCTACAGAAAAAATTCTAGGTAAGTATTAAGATAACTAAGTATAGGTAAAATTATTATTGGCAAATACATGTAGTGTTTTAATTTGTTGATAAATAATTTGCAAATTATTGGCGATTTGTCGGTAATTTGTCAGTATAATTTAGGAAAAAATAATATTTTTTTATTTTATATATATTTTGTAGGTAATTATAAAATTTAGTAACAAAATTATTTATGTCGGAAGATAGAGTTGTAAACTGAAATTTTCTTTTAGTGTCAGATTGTCGTTGAGACTTGAGATGGCCCCATGTTTAAATAAGTTCGAATCATGAGGTTTCAGTGAGTTAATATGAAAACTTTACACGCGATTGGCAAAAACTTTGGGACATGTATGCATGTAAGAATTTTGTGCATTACTTTCTCAAATTCAATTCAAGGAATCATTGACCTTAATAGTAGAAAAATAAATGACTCAACAAAATTCCACGTGATATATGTTATTATTACACGCTTTGATATCCTAAATTTGGTGAGGAAACTTTCAGATAAACGGAGTGCCAGCTACTATATATCATTATTCGAAACTTTACCAACCTTTTTATGCCATGCATGCAATTAATGTATGCAATTGTTTTATTTAAGGGTATCATTTATTTCTTCATTTCTTTACTTATTGATTGATTTGGATGAAGTGAAGCATGATTAATGAACAGTTTAATAAGACGTGAGATTAATTATATGAACGTTATGTTCAAATATATTCTGGGAATTTTAGATAGGAAGGTGTAATTATTTCATTCACCTACGGTTGAAATGGAATATTCAACAACCAGCATTCATTATATCGGAATTGAGATATTATCATTAGCTGTAAATATTTGATTTAAGTTAATTTTTTAACATATGCACTAGAGCCGGCAATTTCTAACCCAGCCGTGTGCTGGCCTGACCGGCCCGAGAACAGGGTTGGGCTACGCTACAATTTATATAGGCCCAAAGTGGTTCGAACCTACTTTGACTCTACCCAAGAGGCCTGAAGTCCGACTGACCCAATTGGCCCAACTAGACATAAACATGGGGGTTGGGTTGGGTTGGGATGGGCCAAGAAAAATGGTGATCTGTGTATATTTAGTTCGGCACAGTCCGGCCCAATTTTCTCACTTGGCCTGGCCCGACTCATTTCCAGCTCCTCGATCAAATGAAATTAACAACTCTTAAAGGACGTTTACAGAAATGGACGAAGAATTAAAATCATGGCGCATTGGTCAATTCAAATCAAATTTTTATTTGAACCCCAATCTCTTATCTGGGCTTGAGAGTTTAACCACTCGAGTACTATCCAATTTCTTAATAAAATCAGAAACGTTTGGAATGCTAGGTAGTAAACTAGTAATGTAGTATAGGTAACCATGGCATGTTAAGCATTTTAACATGGTAAGATTGGAATAGACTTACTTGAGCCTAACTTTTTTTGGTGAAGACCCCAACTTAGTAAAAATTAATGGCTCCTCAAATTAGAAGTTTCACACCAAATAATTTGTCAATCTTATCTGTATTCACACCAAAGAATTTCTCAATCTTATTTGCAAGTAGGTACTCCTTAATTCAGGGTTAAAATGGTAACTTCATTTAGCCCCTTTATAAGAGGAAATGACATTCTTCTTCGGATGGAATAGTCTACGTTGCTATTTTTCAGATGAGTCCAAAAATGCATTATCAAAGAGAACCAAACACATCCACATCTAAGTAAGCTATAGGGATCATTAGAGAAGCTACCTTAAAGTTTAGCCTAATTATCTTTTGAATTAACAAGTACCCCTTGAGATAGTACAAACACCCTTTGAGTTATGTATCCAATAAGTACAATTTGTAAAATAGAAACATATGTCAATAGGATGTTTGTAATTTTAAAAGATAACTCGTTTTTTTTATAATTATCCCTAACATATATTTCAAAAATTACAACTCAACTAATAATATTGTACCTAGCATGGAAAAACCAAATAATATGCACGTTTTTTTATTGTAGACTAGGCTTCAATTAGGATTGATGGTTTTGAAGCTAAGCATTTCAAGTTCATAATAACAAATTCATTGAACTTATTTGGAAAACGTCATACAATGGATTTCAAATCCATATTTTAAGCTATTTTTCGAATTATTGTGGTAGATTTCAAATCATCGCCTTCTCCCAAATCATGTGCTTCAATGTGTTTCATTTATCCCACTTTACACGTTTGATCATTTATCCTCTTTTGTACAGGAAAAAATTGGTCTTGAATACTATTTTTTCAAAAGTATCAGCAAATATTGATTATTGAGCACCATATAGGCATAAAGTCTTGTACAAAAGGGGAATCTTGGTCAAATTTAGCATGGTTTACAGGAAGAATCAGACAAGGAAGTACACAAATAAAAGTAACAAGTTCTTGAAAAACACGCTATATGACTTCAAATTTGTCCAAAAATTTCCAACAACATGGCAATCACAAGTGCATAGTCTGCATATGTGATGATACTAAGGTTAGTACAAACTCTCAAAGAAATAATTTCTTTTGATGGTTAAAAGTAACCAATTTATTGTTTTCAAAAAAAAAAAAGTAACCACTTTATATTTACCTCAGATCAATAGACCAATTTCGAAAACGCCTCAGTCGACTTTTTGTGAGCGATAACGATCGGACGAAACTTTATGACTGCAATTTCTAATAAGAATATTCACATTCATTGGCATCTAGAGCATATACAAATAAGCTTACGACTGTAATTTCTAACAAAACAACCAAGCATATGGTCTTAGTAAAAAGAAATTTAATCATTTTCAAAAGCACAAAGTTTAACTTCTCAAACTTGATAAGTTCACCTATCAAGCACAATTGTGCAGATCAAGATGACAAATTGTTAAAAAGGAGAGAATATCACAGTACCTGAGGATGTCCACAAAAGTTTATTACGTCCTCAAATTTTGTACAAACAACAAAAATACACAACGGTTCGGCCTAACTAACGAATAATAATACAAATTAATCATTACATGGCATCTGTAATTGATATATAATGCATAAAAATTAACACATTAACAAAATGCTTTAGTTACAAAGGTTGTTCGATTGAAAGTCCAAAACAGCATTTTTTAGAGGCCAAAAGATAGTGACAAGAATGAAGAAAATTTATAAGTAGCTCCATCATCAGTCGAAATTGCTGAAATCTGTTGAGTGGATTATATTTACTTGAATATACAACATATGATTACACTTTATTGTGTCCACGGTAAATAAATTTGAGTATGCACACAGAAAAGTCTGGAAAATAACAGCAGCATGAACTGGAAGTTGATGACCAATCTCAGTCTAAAACTCTTTTTGCTGCTTCAAATATCTGGACATAGAACATAAATCTCCATAATGCATCACTCCCAAGACGGTCCGCATGTCTAACTGAAGTTGTGCCCATGTCCAACCGAAACAGTAGTTTTCCTAGAAGAGCTGTTATTTCAAGTATAAATCATCCGTGTAATAAAAAGTTCCTAAGAACCAGTGTAATAAGCATCAATCTGTGCTTGTTCCCAAAAGAATCTGGCATGCGTAGAAGATGCGTAAGACTACAGTCGATAAAGTAAAGTAGAATATATTACAGCAATTTAAAAAGCGGAAACACTTACATTTGGTAATCGTCCTATCACAAGGGGAGCTACAACCATTACTGCATTGTGGCACCATTTTTAAACTGCACTCAGAAATCAGATAGGTTTAAATTGCTTGCAAATTAAAATGAAAATAAAGAGAAGTACTTAAACCAAAGAAAACATTGCACACACAATTTATAATCCTAATCATTGCAATGAAATGCCCCTAGCCCCAGAAAACATTTGTATAAACAATTTCTGATAAAGCGGCAATGAGTATCAATAATGACAGCACAGGATCTTGTTAGGAAAGATTCTTTTTTTTTTTAATTAAGGGCAACTGACAATAACAGAAACAACAAAAAGGAAGTCAAAAATCTTACTATAGTACCAAGACGATCACAATGATACTCCATGTATCACAGCAAAAAAAAAAACATAATGGCCAAATGATTACTGGTTTTTCATAGAAGTATAGAACTAATGGTTACCCGTCTTATCATGGTAAGAATGTTTAAACAAAAAATTTAATATACCTTGCTACTGATATCATGGCGTGATCGTTTCACAAATTCTTAATATATGTTAAAAACTAAACATATGAACTGACAAATACTAGGCCACGACTCCACGTCTTCTACAAAATGAGATGCTCGGCATTTTTCATCACCCAATTCTAACATCTAAATTATCCCTTCTTCCTTTTAACCTAAGTTGTAAATCACCCAATCAGCATCTAAAGTCTAAACTGTTCTTCTTCCATAACCATTAACTTCCATAGTACATCACCAGATCAACATCTAAACTGTATGTCTGGGTAAAAAAAATTCTCCAGCGGAAAGAAAATGGAAATCTTTCCATATCCAATCGCAGCCTAAACTGTTTCTTCTTTCTTCACCTTCATTATTGACATACACTAACCACAATGTCATTCGGAATAAGGGATTAACAGTTGTCATCACGAAAAAAAAAATGATAATAATAATGAAAATGAGTGTCATTTTAGACATTTTATTCTTGCTTAGTCTGTGTCTGAATAATCCGTACTTGAATCTGCACAATGGTTGTAGTGCAAGTATTTAACCAGTATAAGTTTCCAAATGCACAATTCGAACTACAAGTGCCACATTCTTCTTAGCAAGGGAATGAAAAAGATTTTCTATTTTTTTAGGGTCGTACCTATCCAATAATATTCTAATATGAATGACTCAGCTATTCACTCGGTTTTTGTTCCCTGCCTCTTCCTATTTTGCCACCCATATGCCATCAGCAGTAGATGGTGCTACTAGTACTACCACCCCAAAAGACTAGAAAAGAAAGCAACAAACTCAATAAGGAACAAATACCAACAGTATGATCCTGGAAATTTGACTATTTGAGAAAGAAAAAGGAAAATAGAAACACCAAGTCTAACTAAAAACTAGTCTTCCAGAGTTTCAGCCGCCAGACCACCAGAAACACAGAAACATCAATCTGAAGATGGCACCAACACTATCTATTTGATCATTACAAACCCCATATAATGAATAATCCTTCTAATTAAAAACCTAGCAAATAATTTACATTTGCATCCTTAATTTGATTGGATTTCCTTGTTCTATGTTGGCCTTTTGCATTATCATGTTTGGCAAGGGCTTCAACTGCGGACATGGAGTTTCAGGGGATTTGATTTGAAGTCATATGGATTATGGAGTCACGTCAGCAAGGGATGCAAGTTGAAGGAAAGAACCAAATGAGCCAAAATTATTGGTTACTGCATTTGCCAAACTGAATTTATTAGTTACACTGGTTATTCATTAAACTGTCAGGCTATTATGATTTCCAGTTAATAAATTGTCAGGCTATTAGTAATGGCTTCATCCGACATTCTTTCTAACAGACACAAGCGAATGAGCAGTGGGCAGTTCAAGAGCCAGTGTTATTAGAGGTGAGAGGTACGGATGAAAACGAATCGAATCGAGTCGAATATCAAGATACTTTATTCGTATTCCGCTAATTTATTGAATATTCTTATTCGTATTCTTTTAATACTCGAATACAAAAATCAATTCTTATTCTTATTTGATAATATATGAATTAACAACATGTATCAGGACACCAACAGGAATTCTAGTGAATTCCCAAACACTATAGGTTTGCATCAGGGATCTGCTCTAAGCCCGTACCTTTTTATCCTAATAATTGATGAAATCACTAAACACTTACAAAAATCCATCCCTCCCTGAATGTATGTTATTTGCGGACGATATAGTTTTAATTGATGAAACAAGGGAAGGAGTAAATGCAAAATTGGAAGTTTGGAGAGAAGCACTAGAATCAAAAGGTTTTACTATAAGTAGGGCTAAAACAGAATACATGGAATGCCACTTTAGTAAAAACAACAGGAACAATGAGACGAAGGTTAAAATTGATGGGCATGAAGTGAGTATAACAAAGAGTTTTAAATACTTAGGATCTATAATTGAAGAGAACGGAGAAATCAATAAAGATGTCACACATAGGATCCGGGCGGGTTGGAATAAATGGAGGAGTGCATCTTCTATCCTTTGTGACCGTAAAATACCATTAAAATTGAAAGGAAAATTCTATAAAACGGCCATAAGGCCCTTGCAATGCTTTATGGGAGCGAGAATGTTGGGCGACTAAATATGAACACGAACAAAAAATGAGGGTAGCGAGAGATGAGAATGCTAAGATGGATGTGCGGACACACTAGATTAGATAGAATAAGAAATGAACACATTAGAAACAAAGTGGGAGTAGCACCGATAGGCGAGAAAATTAGAGAAACACGATTAAGATGGTTTGGACATGTTTATAGGAGACCTTTAGATGCACCTGTGCGACGTTTAGAAGGTAGGGAATCACTCACACAAATCAAAAGAGGAAGAGGTAGGCCTAAAAAGACTTGGAAAGAAGCTATTAAACATGACATGTTATACCTAGAAATAAACGAAAATATGGCTTATGACCGTAAACGATGGCGCGATATGATCCGTATAGCCGACCCCACGTAGTGGGATTAAGGCTTAGTTTGTTGTTGTATTTGTATTCAAAATCCTAAACTATATTTTTTTCTTTTCCCGACAATATCTAATAGGATTGGAATAATAATTTAAATCCAAATATTAACTTTGGATCATGGAATTGTTAAATACATCAACATATTAATCACCAATTAAATACATCAACAACATATTAATCGCTAAATATTGCAAATGCATTCTTAACTTTAATAGTTTCAACTAACAATTCGTATGTAGAATTCCATCGGGTAGGACAATCAATAATTAACCTTTCACTGGTATTCCCAAATGATGTACAATATCAGAGAACTTTGTCAACCTAGACTTTGATTGATTAATGAACAACACACTCACATAATATTGTTCTTGGAGGATGAATATATAGTGGACCTACTCTTGAATCTCTTTAATCAACACAAATCATGACATGGAAAAATAAAAGATGAAAAAATAGAGATTAAAAAAAGGAAAGAAAACGTAAAGGTAAGGGCTTGAGAGGCCGAGATAGTGAACTCGGAGTCGAAGGCTTTTGACCTACGATCTCTAAAGATGATTCACCTATTTTTCTATTTCTTTTTTTTACTTGTAAAAGCAAATGGGCTTAAATTATATTTTGGGCTTGCTAAATGTATATGGGCTTACTAGTTTTTTATAAGTAAATATATGGTTTGTTGCATACTAATAATTTTTACATAAATATATACTTATATATATAAGTTATATGTATAAATATATATATATGATATAATTCGAATATTTTTTTGAATACTCGAATCGAATATAATGATATTCTTGTTCGTATTTGCATAATATACGACGGAATAAAGAGCTTATTTAGATTCATATTTTAATTTTTCAAATTGAATGTCAATATACGGGTCGAATACCGAATCGAATCAAAAGATTCGCTTCTTTTACACCCCTAGCGAGAGGTGCACTGAGGCGCAAAGGAGTCCGTATCATCTGAGACACAAGGCGCGAGCCCCTCTTGGACACGGGATGCAAAAAATAAAAATAAATATAAAAATAATATAAGCTATTTAATTCAAAAAAAGAGAGGAAAAATAAACTAACACAAACTGAAACTTAATTCACATAGAAGGAAAACACTGAAATTTAATTAGCAAATCAATAAAAAAGAGGGGAAAAAATTGACTTTCCGGTGGCTGGAGGCGGCGACCGGCGGCGAGAAGCGGCAACCAGTGGCGAGCAAAACTGCTGGAGTGCAGATCTTGGAGGAGCAGCGGCTTTCCTTTTTCTTCTCTCAAATGAAACCGTAGTTTTCTTTTTCTTTGAGTTTTGTGGGTTATTTTCAAAGTTAAAGTGTAAGTTGTTATACCAAAGGTTAAAGTGTTCTGAAATGTTATTTAGACTAGCAACTTTATACAAAAACACCCAAAAAAAAAAAAGAATTGTGCAGGAGGCATGCCTCCTGCGCGCCTTGACAGTGCCAGAGGTGCCTGGCGGCGAACGCATCCAGAACATGCATCGCTCAGAGCTCCGGAGGCGTTTTTCTTTGTGCCTCAGGCGCGCCTAATAACTATGTCGAGAGCAGCAAAGAAAGTGATAGAACAGTGATCATGAGCCCCTATTAAAGGAGTGAAGCAATGAAGTGAGAGATAGCTGAGAGGCTAGAGTGAAGTATGCAAGGGAGGAAGAGGAAACAGGGGACAAAAGCTGAGATCTCTCATCTCTGGAGAGGAAACAGAAGTATACATAGAAATCGCAAAATTTAACTTCAACAGTCATTAATTCAAATGAATTAAGTTATAATCAAGGAAAAAAAATAGCTGTTGCATTTTCTTATGTAGGAAGAAGAGGCAAAAAAAATGTACCTGGTATCCATTCCAGGAAGCGTGCTTGCATTGACCAAGTGAAAGAAGTCAAGCATGCCCAATGCCAATAACCAGAGAGATCACGAGCCAAAACGTTATTCACCTGGCTTCAGAATACTTTTCCTCCTCTTAATGAGTCCATTCATTAAGGTAATATAGGTGGACTTATTAACAGCGATACCCTTCTGAGTCTGTTCCATAAAAATATGCATGGCATCCTTATATCTCCCTTCAGCACAAAGCTCATTGATCTGTTCTGAGTAAGCTATGGAACTTGAATCTAATCCATCTGAAGGTTCACTAGCAACCGCATGTTGTTCGTCATCAGTCTGCTTTGAACATTGAACTAATTTTATAACCTCAGACATTTTTGACAAAAGCTCTTCAGCTTCTTCAGTTTTTCCAGCATCATTAAGAGCACCAGCAATGGCGTTAAATGTATAACTATCAGGCCCTAATTTCTTTTCTTCCATTTCAGCAACAAGGCTTAAAGCATCCTCAAGTCTCCCTTCCTTACACAAGGCTGTTATTAATGTATTGTATGATACAGCATCAAGATTTTTCCCTTTCGAAATCCACGTGTCGAAGAGTTTGATAGCTTTTTTGAGCATCCCATCCTTACACAATCCTCGAAGAAGAATGTTGCAAGTATATATATCAGGTTTAAATGACTTCTCGACCATCTTATTATGAAATTGAAATGCTTTCTCCATGTTTCCCTCCCAGCAGTAACCGTGTATAATAGTGTTGTATGTGGTCTCATCAGGTACCAATCCATTCTCCAATAGTTCATTCAGCTTAATTATTGCTAGATCTGTTTTCCCCAACTTGCAGAGCCCACCAATCACAGAATTGTAAGTGATAATACTAGGAATTACATCTTTACCCTTCATTTCATCCCAAACCTCCATAGCTCTGTCCGAATTTTCTTCCTTGAAATACCCAACAATAAGAGTACCATAGCTCACTTCATCTACAATATAACCTCTCTTATTTGCAGAACTCAGCAACTCATACGCATCTTTAAGCTTCCTTTCCCGGCATAAATTGTGTAGAGCAGTGTTAAGTGTCACTGTATCCATTTTCAAACCTTTCGCACCCATTTCATTCATCATTTTAAACGCCTCCGCCAAATCACCTGTTTTACAAAATCCGCTAATCAAAGTATTATAGGTGACACAATCCGGTGAAAATCCAGTATCTTCCATCCTCCTAACCATATCACTGGCTTCCTTTATCCTCCCTTCCTTACAATACCACTTAATCATGATGTTATGAGTAACCTCATTGAGTTGCACTCCTTTTTCCCTCATTTCATCCACCAACTTGAAAGCCATGGAACTCTTTTTCGCATCGAAACACCCATTAATCAAAGTGTTATAAGTAATCACATCAGGCACCAACTTCAATCCTTCCATCTCATCTCTCAGCCTAAATGCCTCATCAATCTTCCTGGCACTACACAGCCCATTAATCAACGTATTATATGTCCAAACATCTGGCAATAAATTATCTTGTGTCATCAACTCAATAACCTTAGCTGCATCCTTTAACCACCCTATCCTACAATACCCATCAACCAATATGTTATATGTATTCCTATTTGGAAAAAGGCCCTTGCTCTTCATATCCAACAACAAATCACGGATATCATGCAACCTCCCCTTCTTACGCAAGGCATCCAATATCGTATTATAACTCGCGTTATCTGGCTTACACATAAAATCATCCTCCATTTTCCTCAACAGTTCCACTGCATCCTTAAACTTATACTCTAAACAGTACCCATTAATCAAAATATTAAATGTAACCACACTCGGCGTCACGCCAAGCTTCAAGGCATCATTAAACAATTCATTACAAAAATGAATAGAGCGAGAAGAAGGGTCTTTCTTTACCAGAGAGCTCAGCAAAGTGTTGAGTGTCAGCAGATTGGGTTGAAGCTTATGGCGCTTCATTTTCTTGAAAATCTGCGCAGCGAGGTGGGGCCACCCGGACCGGCAGTAAGCGAAAATGCAGGTGTTTAAGAGGGATTTCGACGGTGGCGGGAGGGGCGGAGCAGGGTGGAGGAGGTGGCGGTGGAGCTGGTGGTGGGGATGTTCGGAGAGGATTTGGGATTGAAGAATACTTTTGGCGTCGTTGAATTTGTGGTGGGAAATGAGGGAGGAGAGGAGGGAAAGGAGAGGTTGGAGGGGCAGGGGGTTAAGGGGTTTGACGGCGGAGTGAGAGTGGGCCCAGTTGAGGAACGATAGGAGAGTGGAGGGGTGGCGGTGGAGGGCGGAGGAGGAGAGAACGGAGTGAATGATGGGTGGGGTTAGATAGGGAAGGTAGGGAGACAGGGCGGCGTGTAGGGCGGAGGTGGTGGTGGTGGAATTAATAAGGAGGGTGGTGATTGTGGATGCGAGTTGTGTTGGGTTCAATAAAGGCGGCGGCGGCTGTGGTGGTGGTGGTGGTGGCGGGTTTGCGGTGGTGGTGGAGGACATTGTTTCTTGGGTTTGAATTTTCTGATTAGGGTTTTATTATAGTGAAGTGGAAGGGGAATTGGGCAGGGGAGAAGCAGAAGATTGCAGGCCTGCAGCCATTTTACTTTTAACTATTTTCAATTTTTAATTTATAAAATAACTAATAATTAAGAGCATTCCAAGAGGCTCTTTAAATTTAAAGAGCATCTTTTGTAAAATAAAGAGCATCTTTAAATTTAAAGAGTTATATTTTTGTCATCATCCAAGAGATTCTTTAAATTTGGCACTTTATTTTATCATTTTCCAACATTAATTAACCATACATTTTTTTCCTCCATTTCACTTATTTCCCTCCTAATTTCTTAATTGTTGACCTCCATATCGTTTTACATTGAGAACATCATGCTATTTTAATTCAATGAAAAATACCACATGATTTCAAAATATATTCTTGACAACCAAAAATCAAAACAAATATCTAGGCTCTTTCAAATATGTCTTCAAGAAAAATAATAAACATGCTTATTGACGATTTTGACTCATAATGATCTCTGGAATTTTAATCGCATTCTTCCATGTTAAATATATGTTGAGATTTCAGAATTTATTTTGATTTGTAGAAATTGTCATTAAAAGGATACTCAAAAAGTGCAAGAAAATCATTAAATGGGATATTAGAAGTAATTAATATTTAATGTAATTAATTATGGAGAGTTGTCTTGGCTCTCCAAATTTGGAGAGTGAAAATTGGTTCTCTAAATTTAAAAGTTAAACTAAAGAGCTTGTTGGGGAGTGTTTTTGGTAGATAACTCTTTAAAATAAAGAGTATTTTTGATTTGAAGAGCCTCTTGGGAATGCTCTAAGGCTTAATAGCAAAATATGCCCTATAACTTAAGCAGTTTTGCATTTTTGCCCTTTAACTATTAAAGTTGCAATTTATGCCCTGGACAATTTTGCCCTTATAGCCAAATAGCAGTTTTGGTCCATTATCATTCCAAAGGTAGCAATTATATCCTATAACTTTCGAAAATTAACAATTTCAATCCTTTCATACCATAGTTATTTTCAATAAACTCAAATGTCATAGATTATGAAGATTTACATTTTTCGACACCTATTTCATTCGTGGCGTTGTTACACCTACTTAGATCCAGTCTCTATTCAGAGGTTTTAAGTGGATCATGTCGGGTTTCCACCTATAAACTCAATAGGACATTCTTCGTAAATGCTTCATAATTCTAAATAAATTCGATTTCGGACTAAGGTTTTGATAAAAAGATATAGTCCATCACGACCATATCGGGCCCAACATGCTTCCGTAAAATTAATAAATCCCTTAAAATTCATACCTTCTTTGACCAACAAAGACCGGGTGAGATGGTTCGCGACACCACCAAGTCGAAAAATTATCGCCCCGGATCGTGTGACAAAACGGACTCCTCACTGTTCAACCTCACCACTCCGGAAGATGATCTCGCAAGTTATCCGACTCTTCAAAGAATCGTTTCAAAGACGACCTTGGTTCGTTTCTACTCCGGGCGTATAAGTAATTTTAAACGGGATGAATTAATGGAACATTATGAAGACATGTTGAAGCTAAAAGCCCCTTTTTATTAAGAACTTATTGAAATATTTATTACATTAGTAATCTCCTTTTGGGAGGAGAATCTTGGTTTAGCCTCTCATAGATGAGGCTTTCACTGTAAATACATAAAACTTAAAACTAAAACACTCAAAATATTACAAATTTTTCACTCGATTTTATTGTAAGAAAACTAAGGAAAATGTTCGATGTCCTCGCCTTCCTTCAAATCCCGCATTTTATAGAGGTAAGTCCAGGACTTCAAAGGTGGACTTCAAATCTTCTTTGATATATATGACGTCATTTTACATCATATCCCACATTATGCCTCGCTCGGTGGTTTTCTTTTTCTCCCGTGGCAAATTTCGGCCCATGTGATGTTTGTCGGGAATCTTTTAAAAATTTGGTTTACGTGGTCCCCGAGGATAACGCGTCTTGTGAGTCGGGCTCTTGTCCTTTCCACCGCATGATCTTGTCGGTCGGGTTTGGGTGAATCCTTTCCCAAACTCGGGTTTCTTCTTCGAGGGCATCTTGTGATTCCCGATTTGGTCGATCCAACGGCCAACATGCGCCATGTTACGAGAATTCCCGGTAAGTTTCTTTGCTTGTCGGAATCTTGTTTTCCCGCAGAATTCTTTTTGGTCTCAAGAGTTCCTCCGCAAATCATGTGGTTGATCCGGTCATCGAATTCAAAAGGAAAGATCCATTTGCGAATTTTGGAAGAACTTGAATGGATATTTGACCTTGTCCATTTCAGTTAGACAAACCCAAAGACCCCATGCTCGTCTAGTAGAGGCGTCTTGAGAAAATGCTCCTACTAACATCGGTCCTTCTTCCTAGGTGAAGTTGCTTTAATGTATTTTAAAGCATTTCCATCCGGTCTTCTTAGCTTTGATGAAATGAAAAGCTTCATTAAAGCCTTTCTTATTTGGTTCAGAGCCGCACCGATAAAATACTGAGTTCCAAAATATCTCATCGGCCAAGTGTGGATTATCGCCCAGGTCTCAGAAATCGCTTCCCAATCCATTTCGGTAATTTTGAAATTTGGGAATCTCTGGTGACACGGTATAGATTGAAGCTAAGGCTCCAAAAGTATACCATTCATGTACTTCATTTGGATGACTTCCTGGTTTCATCCAAACTCGGGATACTTGCCGAGATATCAACCATTGTTTTTTCCGGGTTAATACCTTGTCTTGTAACTAGTTTCTCCCATTGCCGCTAATATACCCGCATAAGGCGAAATCTTATTCTCGTCGTTTGAACCTTAGATTTGCACTCTGTGGCCTAAGATTCAACTCTCCCTCTTTTTGCAGGTGTTGGGTTGACTTGAAGACTCGGGTTGTGACACCGGAGCTTCAACATTCGCTACGATTTTGTACACCTCGGGGATGCATCACCGCAACACTTGTGATTATGGTACTTGAATCCATAACCTCGGGTTAGAGCCCCGTACTCTTTCGGCCCCTTTTTGCAGTAGGAGATGCGGCTGGAAGAGCCCTTTTGCAGCGCTAAGAACAATTGTCCTTGAGCGGCTGGCATGCTCGTATTTGACTAGAAATGGATTTACTCGTCACCTGTTGAAGTCGCCAAAGAACTTCCGCATTGAGACATAACGCCCCAAAATCTCGTTCTAGACTCTCCAGGTTTTCCCCGAGATGTCTTACTTGTTTAAGGACCTCGTCAACAACGCGTCCTTCCATCTCGTGTCAAGAAATGCAAGAATATTTTCATGAGATTTTATAATGACAATATCATAATCATAATATTGACATTCGACTTGCCATCTAATAATCGAGCCTTTTCGGTTTTGATTCAATTTTGTTTTTCGGAAAAGCTTGACACTTGAATTATCAATTTTTAAAGTAAACTTTTTAGCCGAAAAAGAGAGGCCATTTTTAAAAGCTTTTCATTTCGATCGCAAAGAATTCTTTCTCGTTGATATGACATATGTTTGCTTCACTAGGTGTGAATAAACCGCATATATCCACATGGCACTTCCTCGTTTGGTGTAACCTTAGTAAGAATGTTGCCCACCAATCATCACTAAGCATCGTGTAAAGAACCGAGTTCGTCTCGTCTTGGGAATTGCAAGCTTTGGAAGTTGTTTACAAACTTCTTTAAGTTGCTTGATTCCTTGATGTTCATTCTCCCATTTGAATACTGCATCTTTTTTAAGCAATGGGCTAAACACCTTCCTATAATGTGCTAGATTGTTTATGAACATTCCAGCAAAATTGACAACTCCAAGAAAACTCTGAAGTTGCTTCTTGTCTTTCAATATATCTGGAAATCCTTGTATCTTTTCTACAATATGACTTTGTAGGATGATTCCAGATTCGTCAATCTCAATTCCTAGGAATTCAATCTGTCTTGTTGCGATCACCGTCTTCTTCTCTAAAAGCACTAATCCTTCCTTGTGACAAACATCTGAAAATATTTCCAAATATTTGAGATGCTCCTTCATGTTCTTTGATGCTATCAGAATGTCATCGATATATACGAACATGAAACTGAAATAATCTTTGAAGAGATTATCCATCTTCCTTTGATATATCTGGGGTGATTTAGCCAATCCCATAGGCATTACGTTCCAAATATAATGTCCTTGTGGTGTTGAGAAAGTTGTGAACTTCTTGCTTTCTTCATCCATCTTTATCTGGTAAAATCCAGATTTGCAATCGAACTTTAAGAATATCTTGGCACCTTTGATGCAGTTAACCAGATGTTCTCTGCTT
Organism: Rehmannia glutinosa; assembly: GCA_016081115.2. Classification (NCBI taxonomy): domain Eukaryota; kingdom Viridiplantae; phylum Streptophyta; class Magnoliopsida; order Lamiales; family Orobanchaceae; genus Rehmannia; species Rehmannia glutinosa. Next base: position 32,253,271 of record CM071936.1, read on the forward strand.
GGGATATAGTATCCGTCGAATTCCAAAATGTTATTAATCCCTTTGTAATTAATAACAAGTCTTGGCTTTCCTCTTTTGATTTCTCCATGATTTCTGACTAAGAATCCTGGGCTGCTATATGGAGAAACTCCTGGTGAAATTAACTTAAGGTCAAGATGTTCCTTAAGTATCTTCTGCATATTCTCACGATCCTCCTGGTTCATAAGGATTGGTTTGAATCTCACGAACTCATACTCCTTTCCAGGTTTCACCTTTAAGGATGCTTTGAGCTCATTCTTGTCCCACCATGCCAAAGGATCTTCATTGTAATTCCTTTGGATCTTCTTCTTGATATCCTCGAGTGATATTTGTTCCTCTATGGTAACGTCACTCTGTGGATTCTCCATTAGACTCATCCATAATTCTGCAATAGCTTCTGGAGTAACTCGTTCTTGTCCTTGTACTCTAAATGAATACAAATTATTATCACATATCTTCTGATCCTTCTGAATGGAACCAAATTGTCTATAGGATAATAAAGCTTCACCAAATTTCCTTCGATCCGCCATTTTTGGATTGCGAAGTTTGGCTTCATCACCACGCTTGCTGCGAAAAATAATAGGCATTTTTCTGTAAAATGCTTCCCGCAATCGCTGGACAATGATCTTATGATCACATAATGTTGTGAAAATAAGTCTTCTTGTCTCATTTTCCTGTGTAAATCTCTTGAATGTTTGTAGGAAATTGTTTCCTAGCAAAACATCTGCACCTGTATCATGGAAATAGATTGGTGGCATTTTCACCTTGTATCATGGGGTACCGCCTGCGCCTCTGATCATGATTTGCTTGTTTAATTCCTGTTAAGGATAAGAATCCTTTTAGAGAAATCTCTTCCCGCAATATTTGGTAAATCCTCTCTAATTTCTTTGGGAAAAACATCCGCTGCAGTACATATTTCGGCTGAATCAATATAGGCGGCGAAATACTCGGCCTTGTATTGACATATAACATTCCAATAGAAATATATATGGAGAATGGACTAGTGGTCATTTGATTCTCGTATCTCTTATTAGCCACTGTGAACTCCATTCCGTCTTGTAATCTTTCCCAAGATTTATGATCCTCAAGAAATTCAATTCCCGGTAAGATAATTGTTCAGGATTTTTCCTGCTACTCCTGTGATAGTCAGCTCAATTTCACCTATCTTCAGGTTTTCTTGATATCTTCCAACTATTGGTTGTTGGAGATAATATAGAACATCACAAGGACAAATATTATCTTTTTGAGTGATGTCGAATATTACTTCAACTTCTAGCCAACCTTCTGGACATTTCAGCTCTCCTACTGTTTTGAAAACATCGGGGATGCGCTGAACTGTACTTGGTCTCTTTTATTCCCAACGGCTGCTACTCACCATTCTATCCTGCTGGAAAGATATCCTTCGTGGCTCAACTCTAAGACTTCGACTTCTGTTGAAGACTGGTTGATCTTGAATTATCATATCAATCTCCTTTATAGTTGGAGACTCAATGATTTCTGGTAAAACCACCCTAGCGAAGTCTTCAAAGATTCTTGGGACTTCAATAAATTCCTTTCTCAAGAATACTTCGGAATGATGTGTATTCGAGAGAGCATAGGAAATCTTGTATGTGATCGAGTAAGGCCTGTTTCCTTCTTTCATCAAATCGATTCTTTTAAAATCTTGATGAAGGGTTAGGACTCTATTAAAATCTCGATCTCCCAAATTGTATGCAATTATAGGATAAACATTAAATGCCAATTTCCCATCATACAAATTTCAGAATCGCGCTCAAGGCATGAATCCTTGAGATGTGAGATTAACATCGAAGATAGCAAGATTGAGTGGCGAATCTATTCCTTCTTTGAATGTTGCCTTAATAATGACTCTTATGGCTCCGATATGAATCCATAAGAGTGTATTTGCAACTTCTCTTTTAACTCTGCTTTTGATCTCCTAGATTTCTTTAATAGGGACCAAGCGCATCTCGATCAGTTCTGGTAAACTCCATCGGAATAGCAAATTCTCTGGTTGTTACCCGGTGGATAATTTAGTGTTTTCTATTACGAAAACCCAATTTTATCAATGCTTTTTCCATAGCTCCAATTGTAAATCCATCATAGGCTTGAAGCTTTGGATCTTCCTTCATGATTCTCATAAGAGTTTTATGAGAAACCGTCGTGTGTGAGAGAGGAATCGACATATCCTCCCCGATCTATTTGAAGAATTGCTTCTTCACTCGATTCTTATTTGAGTCACTTCCATTGTCGAGAATAGATCTCTTCTTCATAGATGCTTTCATCCGAGGGAATATCCTCAAACAGATACACACGTATTAAATCCACGATAATAGATAGCTTCTTCGATTTACGGTGTGGCCTCGAACTGTCTCGACTCATCATTTTTGATTGTCCGGGCAATCCGTTGAGATATGCCCTCTTGCTCCGCATGTCCAGCAATTACTGAGTCTTTGAAGCTTTCATTTGCTGGTGTGAGCACGCCTGAAAGTTATCCTTCCGGTGTTCTCATTGCTGGTATTGCTTGATTAGACCCGATGAAGAGGCTCTACTCGCTTGAGTCTTTGGTCTCGCCCGTTTTGTAACCGGGCTTTTTGTTTTGACCAAAACCTTCTAGGTCTCCATGAAGACTGCGCTTTTCTTTATTGCTTCCTCGGCGGTATGGATGGCTTCGCTCCTTTTTTTTCTGTCTTTGCTTTGGTTGACCTCCCACAATTGTTGGGATGTCATTATCCACGCAACATAGAGGAAGCGCTTTGTTAATTCCTCTTAATCTCTTGTAATTCTGTCTGAGCTGCGCTTGGTAACACCATTGGATAACTTGGCCTTTAGGAAAGACATTTTTCGGCCCACGTTTCTACTTCCGCTCCATCCTTGTATTCCCACGATAAGCATTTCTCTCCGGGGACTCGGAATTTTGGCAAAAAGAATAGGCATGCGAGCTTCCTTTTCTTCGATCTTGGATTTCCATAGGTATTGGTGAACAACTTGATATATTCGTCAATATGACAAATATCATATAACTCAAGGCTATATAGGGCTTGTTTGTATCTCTTCCTTTTTTCATCCTCTAATCCATCGAAATAACTGTCTTGCCGATGAACTGGATTTTGAATAGTTTAGCCATACCATCGACAATTTCTTTAAGTGATTCTCCGATGTGACCGAACCTTTTGTACTAGCGGTCATATCCGGACAATCTTCATCGATCCTTCAAGACTCATTTCAAGGAGTAAAATGAATGAATCCTTTGTAAGATCAAGGGTTCGCTAAAATTCTCATAAACCAAGCCCATTCATCAATAAGAACTTCTCTATTTTTAAAATCGGGATGTCCAGATTTAACATCAACTCATATGGATGTATTGGGTCAAGGTGCGATCTTCCATAAGGCGTCGATAAACATTCGGCCTTCCGGTGGGTTGTCGAGTTCCATAAAAGGGTTTCGACCTCCTGCCCCTGAAAGTGGATCACTCCCAGTTGTGAAATCCCCAGCGTGTGGCATCCTCTCGTCCCGAGCTCCATGATTCGAACCCGTACTTTCTTCGACGTTAGGATTAACTGGTGGTGGTGGTGGAATTGGTCTTCCTGCTGGATCATAGGTGACCAATATTCCATCTCCTGTGTTCATCTTTAAATCTACAATTCCTAATCCTACGAAGGATTCTGCAAGGTCATGTAGATCTTTTTTATTTTTTAATGAATTTTCCTTTGATTAGAGCAATGAGCTTCTCCTCATCTGTCATCTTTCGTATAACTTCGGTTGGTTTCCCTTTTTGGTGTAAATAGGAGTCGTAAGAAATCTATACGCTTCTTTTCTCTGGAAGAACTCTACTGCACATCCTCCAGGTTCTTGACTCGTTTTCGAATATCATGAAGGAGTTCAAGAGTTTCCTTCGATATTTCACCATCGTCTCCATCCAGTTTGGATCTAATGAACTTGTCTTTGGTAGATGAATATGGCGGTTGTCATAAGTGCTCGCGTCTTACGGACTTCTCTAAGATCTTGAAGAACTTAGATTTGTCGAAAGTATCTCGTTCCACCAGGTACTCCATCGGGAATCATTGTTCGATGGGAATTTTCATGAACCGTTTCTTGAAGGTTCATCAAGTGAACATATAAGTGCAGTTAAGCATCCGAAGCGCCTATAATATTCGCTCGCATTTTGCATTGCCTTAAGGTTTCCCGTAGGCTTCACTGTTTTTTTTTTTTTTCTTCATGTTGGTATTCCCGATATGAAACTTGGTCAAGGTGTTCTTGTGCGTACATCGTCAATATTTGACGATATGTCCTGTAAGGGGTACATCTCGGACATCGGTCCGGATCCATAATCTCGGAGTAATTTCTCCTCACCAATTATTAATTACATAAATATAATAAATATAACCAAAAGTTCTTAATAAACCTGGGCTCTGATACCATTTTAAGCAAGACACTTAGTCAAATCAACCATATGTATGAATAAGGGTATAATTGGTATTATTAAAATATGCAATTATTCCGCTAGACCAATTTTGCATCAACTCAAGACTTATAGGACACCAATTGCTTCGATATAAAACTTATAGGACCAATTTTGCAGAATGTTATAAACTTACAGGGCATATTTTGCAAAACTTGATAAACATACAGGGCATATTTTGCAAAACCAATAATAAAAGTCCGAAAATGCAATTTACCCCAAGTTACAGGATATTTTCTGCAATTAAGCCAATAATTAATTACTTAAACAAGACTTATATACCCCCAAGGGTTGGCCTAGTAGTCTTCAGGTTGCAATTGTTGTACTTCAAAGTCCTGGGTTCAAATCTTGACTATTAGGGAGTGAGAGGTTGGGGTTTACCCCTCCTCCCCCAGAGATTATGACTATCTCTGAGAATGAGGAATGTCCTAAGGAAATATGGGATCTGTGCCCCCAGCTAGTGTGGAGATACTCTGAGTCGTCAAAAAAAAAGACTTATATTGTGTAAGCGAGCCGCTGATAGAGAATTTTCTAACCGCAAGTCTACGGTGTCAAGTTTTAATATAGAGTAGTAAGGTTGTCGAATCCACAGGGAATAATTATCGAATTATTGATAAGTACTATAATATAGTAGTCTAACTTTATTTAGAAATTCAATATAGGATGGAGTTGATTATACTAAAAATACTAAAAATAAATCAAGAATATGAAAATATCAATGAGTTTATCCAAATGATTAATGAATTCTAGAGGTATGATGAATCTAGTTATCCCTTATGTTGTCAATATGGTTTATCAATCATTAATTACCAATTTATAAGTCAAGATTTCTACAATAATCATTCCCTCTCTCAAGTCCCAAATGATTTTAGATTCAATTGGGAAATCAATATCTCTATAAAAATCACCAATTAAAATCTCAATAAAAGCTATGAATCTTGATAAAAGACTTCAAAGGATTCACAAATTTCTCAATTCTATGAAATCCTAGGTTATGCTATTCCAATGTCATGTATTCAATTACCTTTCTCAAGTGTCAAATCAAATACACCAAACAATCTAAATTATTGATCAAGTAATTTAGAAGCAATAGATCCAAATAGCACAAATAAATTGATAGATCTAGATTGACAAACCACAATCTCAAAACATAAGTTCAAACATAGATTACATCATTCCTCTAGAATTATAGAGTTTAGCTCATGATTAAAGAAAATGAATCCATGAAAATACAACAATACATCTTACAAGATATGAAGAAAGCAACAAAATAAGAACAAAGTAGAGGGATCTTCTCTATTTCTAGATGATAGAAGCCTCCAATCTTTTTCTCCAAATTCTTCTCAAGATGCTCCAATCCTTTTTTCTTGTCTTGTAGCTGTTTTTCTTGTTTTCCCAAGGGTTCCAAGATCCCTAATTTCAAGCCCCAACGCTAGTATTTATAGTCCACAAAAATCCAAGAAAGGGGTAGGTGAACACGGGAAATTCCACCCGGGCTGCTGGCGCCAAAGATCACACACGCAAAAATACTCGCCGGAGGAGGCTGCGGCGCGAGGCGTGGCGCTGCAGCGCCCACCGCTCCTGCAATTGTCGCCGCCCTGCGGCTGCAGTCGGGCGTTGGCTGCTGCCAGTGCCGCACACACTTCACAATCACGTCCCCTCGCCGTGGCTGCGGCGCCAGGGCAGGCTGCAGCCGCCCGCCCGTCCTTAGGCCAAATGCGATTTTTTCCTACTTCAAACGCGATTTCTTTCTTCTTGCGTTTTTCATCGTTTTTCTTCATTTCTCCAAATCAGATTGATTCTTCATCGACACTAATTGAAATAAATTGGACTCTAACGACTCTAAAAACACCCAAAAATAAAACCAAATTCTAATCTAAAATACTCAAATAAGTTGGTAAAATACCAACTTAACAAATACCCCCAAACTTAAGCTATTGTTTGTCCTCAAACAATTATAACTCCAAAATGAAAAACAAACAATACAACAACACAAGCAACTACAAAACTCCATAAACCAATAAAATTTGTCTAAATACTCATTTCACTATCAATCAAGCATGCATTTTAACATTGTGATCAAAAGTATTGAGTATTCATGAAAATTCCGTTTACATTATTCAAATTGATATACACAATCAAACGTTATCAAGATGATCCACTTCTAAGTATCAAAAGATAATGACTACCGGATTCCATAGGCTTGTTATTCACACTAATCTCCACTAATGTAGGCTAATCTAACACAAGGATCAATAGGACTTTCAAAGCTTGTAATGTGGCTTAGGATCGGGTAGGAAAATTTAGGATTAAGTGGCTCAACTCACCTAAACACACAATTATCTCTTCAACTCCAATTGCCAAACAAAATGGCTACCTTCACTTTTGTTGAATTTTCAATTATTCTCCCTTTACGAGCCTCTATTTTCAACACATTTTTTTTTCCGAAACCCCCAAACTTAATCTTTTGCATATTTTAACACATGGGGTTTCATATTTTCTTTTTCTTGGCAACTTCATGCGAGTGAACATCTACCTTACTTATCACATCCTCCTCAACCTTCAATCATTTTGTGTGTATGAGTGATGGGTAATTAGGATTTTCACATGTAAGCTCAAGGTAAAAGATTGGTTGCCAAAGAACAGGTTTAATAGGCTCAAAAGGGGACACTAGTGAAATTATATCGTACAAAGGTAGTCGTTTTGGCTCTAGCTTATTCAAAGATGGCCTAAATCATTTCCTTATGTTATTTCGCCTAGGATTTCGCCTCAATTAGTGATCAAACAAGTTCTAGAATCCGGTGGGATCATACAAGCAACACTCAACTTCATTAATCATTTTCAAATAAGTTAACAGAATTATGCATGAATATGAAATCGATGAAGCAAAGTATAGATCACCACTTAAAAGCATGCTCGTGTGAGTTCAACTCGTGATCAACAAATCTACTTAGTCATGCGGTTCTATAGTTCAACAAACTACCCGACTCGACTCAACTCGATTGATTTTTTTTTTTTTTTTGACACGACGCCGATACGACTCAAAAGACACAAATAAGACACAAATCTGATTACACTCCCCCAAACTTAAATTGAACATTGTCCTCAATGGAGAGTGAGAAAACTTTCACGGTAGCGGAGCGCTAGGACTCCTCATCGGAGTTGTGTGGTGAAAAATGAGCAATAGGACCGGTGGTGGTGGTATTGGGAAGCTGGGCTCAAGCGGGTGTGTCTCGGCTATATATCCGGGCAAGTACTCGGTTGTGCTCATTCTCATATTCTTCTCGTGCCGCTCTGTGGCGTTGCTCAACTAAAAGCCCTTCTCAATTCTCGTACTTCGCGAACTAGTGCGTCTGAAGGGTTGTTATCGTGATGTGAGCGTCTAGAATGAGAACATCTTGCCGCTGAACTGGATGGAGCGTCGATATTCTGTGGTTGGGCATGAGTATTAGGCACACCGTCTGTCCACTCGTCATAAGAAGCAATAGTAGCCGAATCTATAGGTCCCTTAGGATTTTCCAACGGCTCGGATCTATCCCACTTAACACCGCTCTTTTTACATAACCCACAAATTAAACTCGGTAAAATCAGTCCCCCTGTTTTGGGGTGTAGCATTTTGTTATAAAGGGACATTTCAATAATTACCGTTGGGTCGAATTGTATGTCAGTAACTATGGCATATAGAAGATGAGCTCGTTCCTTAGTTACATCACTGACATGCTTGGTTGGTATCAAGTTGTTGCATATGAAGTGGTACCAAGCTCGCCCATATCGACTAAGACTCTTGTGCGGAAAAGCAGTAGCACCTCCCACAACTTTTATATGACGTACCACAGTTCCAGGCCGACATAAGGTATTACAAATCTCCTCCATACTCGGTGGTTGCGAGATAAATTCGACATACGGTGAGTGATCCACCTCCGGGAGTCCATAATATTCTCTTATCGCTCTTGTATGAGTGTATACCTTGTCTACTCCACGTATGAAAACCTCTGAGTTATAGCTATTTTTGGTCTTCGTATTCGCATAAAACTCTCGGACTATATTCGGTGTGAATGGTCTAGGTTGTGCACAAAGTTTTTTCCATTGCTTTGATGTATCATTTGTGCAAGTTCACCATCATTCGGCCCTGGTTTGTAATCCCGTTCGCGTTATACTCTTCGAGCATAATGTGTCATAATACTTTGTGTCTTCCAAGTTACGAAAATGGTCTTCAACATTTTCCTCGGACGATCTTTGCCACGCTTTTGCCCTTGCTTGCATTCTTTGTTGTTGGCATTGTAATTGATCCGAAATCACACGAAAAATAACACAAGCAAAATACACATAGAACGCACAATACGAGTTAGGGGTTAGGAATTTTGCAACAACTCAAGAATTATGCATCCTTGTCATCAATTCATGATCAAATAACCTTTAGTACACAATGATGACAAGAATCAAATGCCTAGGTGTAATATTTTTCATTGAGGCATTTTAACAAACACCTTGTAGGCATATATGCAAAAGAAGAGATGAACACCAAATTCGAAATTCAATTCATGCCCAATCTTCAACATCAATCAATTCAAGCACAATATAGTCATATATCATCACAATTTATCAAGAATTAATCAAGAATTAATCAAGAATTTCGAAATTATAATGATATTGGAAATTCCCACATTTCAACCCTAGGCTAGAAAATTTGAAGAAAATTGGTGTACAATTGAAGCTCACTTACCCAATTGATGAAGAAGATGAAGATGATGATAAGTTGCTCAATTGCCCACTTGAATGGTGTATAAGTGAATGCTATGTGGGGTTTTTGTAGAAGAAAGTAAGATGGCGTGAGGTGTGTGTGTTTTGTTTGTAAAAAAAAAAAAAAAAAAAAAAAGGCTGAATCGGCCTTTTAATTTTCGCCTCTCATCGAGCAGCTGATGCTTAGCCTTAGGGACTGCGGCCTGCTCCCGCACACACCGCTCACCTCTGTCGCCCATCGCGGCGCTAGCCGGCAGTCCCGGTCCGAGCCTGCATTGCGCCTGTTGCTTTGAATTTTTTTTTTTATATATATATATATAAATTAAAATCTCAATTTAACCAAAAATTTAAAATCACACAAATTAATTCACACAAAAATCACACCAAAATTCAAATAAATAGACACCAAACTAAAAGAAAAGAAAATCACACAAAAATTGATCACACTAAAATCACTTGGGTTTGCCTCCCAAGTAGCGCTAAATTTATAGTCGTTAGCCAGACTCAACTATTCGGACTCAAGAAATTTCATCACCAAGTGAAAGATTTAAAACCTTTCTTGCTTCGTTCCCAAAATAATGTTTCAATCGTTGTCCGTTTACTTGGAACGAATTCCCATCATTTCCTCTCAACTCGACGGCACCATAAGGAAACACACGTTCAACCACAAATGGTGGGACCATCGCGACTTGAGTTTACTCCGGGAAAGAGTTTCAATCGAGAATTGAACAATAACACATGTTGGCCAGGTAAGAATTCACGTCGCAAAATCATTTGATCATGCCATTTTTTCGTTTTTTTCTTTATACATTTTGGCA